>PVIU01000955.1:0-249416 GCA_004026605.1 Ondatra zibethicus
GCATCCTTCCTCTTGAAGCAGCATGGTTAAAAATATACATGCCTATGCCTGGCAAGCTCTTTCCCTCCCCAACTCAGAAATGGTTTATTGTTATCCTTGGCATGTTTTTGTTTGTTTAAAATAAACATTTTTTCTGAACTTAAACTTACAAATATTTCCCACCAAGAAGAGAAAATTAATTTTTCATCTTGACAATTTGTCTTATTTTGGGGTTCCACCCTTCTCTAGATAATTTCCTCTCCATCTTTTCGAAAACAATGTGTGATGTCTACTGTCTGAGATAAAACTGGCAAAAATATCATTATTTAAGAAATTTGGGGGCCTTTTTTTCTATTTGAACCATAAAAAGAAATAATAGTAAATTGTACCAGATTCTCATGTACAACTACATTGTATATTTAGCAATACATCTTTTATTCTATTCATGGAAATCCCAGTTAAACAGTTGGTGGTAAACAAATATCTAAAATATCTGCATTATAGATACCTAATTCATATATAGCATCCATATGTGATTGAGTATAAATAGGCAAGCTGTTTGAGTACTCCCACACACCACACACACAGTGAGGGGAGAGCCTTTACAGGGAGTGGGCTTTTCTCTTTCTGGTTCACATGTATAATACCTAATTATAACGTGAACACGAGTGCTCTTTACATAGCTGGTCTGAGATTGTGAAAAGAATGTAGTCACAGAATTCTGCACATCTCTGGAGTTACTTCCTGTTTACCTGCACTGCACATCCAATTGTAAAGGATGTGCTACTCTGCTGTCACTGAATGGCTCATCCTCAAATGTCTGGTGACGCTGCCACGTACGGAGAGTGGAAGCTTCTGGTAGCCATGAGGTTGACTTTGTGAGTGGATTCACAGAACCGCTGGAAGGACCAGCTATGCCATAGGTGATCCTGATTCACAGAACATAGGGAAGCCAGCATCTCTTGCAGGGGTTCCCTGAAACATTGGGACACTGCCTGGGAATCTGGATGCTGACCTCCCCTAACCTGAATTCTATAGGAAGGAAGAGAAATCTTTTTTTTTTTTGACATGAAAGCGTTTTAATTGCCTGTGAGGTTTTTGCAAAATAACCCATATAAAAATGCAGAATAAGCCTAGAGAATCGATGTCTTCATGGAGTGAGGATTTCATTCAGAAGAAAATCTTAAGACAAGCCGCAGAAGTTTTACTACAATAAGGTATATGCACTAATGGAAAAGCTAAAAAAGAGGTCAAGCAGCAAGCTCTGTCAAAGAGAAGAAATAATCCATTTGCTGGGAGACTGGGCATTTGAAACAACCTTGTCAGTTTAGCTGGGAGAAGGGAACAATAAAGAAAGAAGCTCACTTCAGCAATATGTCCGTTTTATCAAGTAGGCCAATGGATGCATCACGGGAATTCCAGAAAGAAGCAGGAAAAAGAAAGCCCAGAAGAGTTATTCTCATAATTAATAGGGGAAAGTTTTCCCAAATCTGGGGAAGAAAATGGGAATTTGGACAGAGGGAGCCCGCAGTTCCACCCCAAAAACCTTCAAATCAGATGAACCCAAACGCATCTCCATAAAAACCTGTGGGAAATAGCACGCACCGTCGAATACTGGTCAGTCATAGGAAAGACAGGCATCGCGATCCAGTCATTTATAGCAATGTAAATGCAAACAAGATCACGGAGGTCACTAAAATAAGCCAGGCACTAAAAGGCAAGCGTAGCATGATCTCACATGCAGACGTCTAGAATAGAATGCACAAACAGCCTGGCAAGAGTACACTCTTTTTACACATTAAACAGATACCGCTGTAGGGGAAAATCATTTATTCCTGGTAGAAACACCCGTTCTAGTTTTTGAAAATAAGTAGCCCAGGGAGGGTCACTTCATCGCTCTGCTGTGCAGTCCCACTCCAGAGGTTCCTACCTAACAATAACGAATAAGAAAGAGAAATCTTGCTAGCAGGTAGGTTGGGAGTTTCAGATTCTCAGAGGCCCACAACCAACGCCATGACGTTCTTCCGAGCGGAGTTTCAAGGATTTTCCCAAACAAGACTAAAACAAAGAAGAGAGCGGTGCGAGGCTTCCAAATCCGGAGCGTGGCAAAGGCTCTGGTTTGTAACTTCTTATGGAAGTCACTGCGAAATGAACGAAATCGGTGTCAAGTGTCAGGCCTGGGGGCTGCTGAGCCGTGAAGGACAGATCCAGGCCTCCTCATCTTTTTGCACTGCCTTCAGTAACACTTCATTTTGTCCCCAGGCCTGTCACTTCACCGCTTCAAAACAGCTCTTACAAGCCCAGGCATCATCATTACCTTCGCCCACACGACCCCCAACCCTCACCTCTAGGAGACCCTTACTCACAAGGCAGGAAGTAGTTTCTAGTCCTTGCTTCTGAATTTTCTTAAAGTTCTCTTTGGCCAGAATTGGGTCATGTGACCGAAATACAAAGACAACCAACAAAGTAGACTAATAATACTGAAATTCTTGTATTTTAAAGACTAGGAACATTGCTACCATGGGGAAAGCCTTGCTGCTTAGTAAATCAGGGTATACTGGTCAGTAAATGTCTGTCACGCAAATTAACACACGTGACCACGATCAGTCCCGACATACCATCTAGAATGAATTTATGTCATACACACGCACATACACACACACACACACACACACACAAACGCACACACACCATAGTATTTTACATGAGATATCACATTAATACTCCTTATTCATGAAATAAAAGCATTTAAAATGTTACGATTCTCCCATCCTACGCTGCTGTTTCTTTTTCGCGTCTCTTTACAATGCAAGCAATGCCACATACCTCTCCCATTCTTCATTTGAACACGCACAGACTTGGGGTAAAATTCCTGGACTGCCTAATTGGATCTGGCTCCATGGTCAGGACTCTACATGAATCGCACGCAATGATTTTGGAACCAACACCACATGGTCACCCATATTTTACCCTCGGAATGGTTCATAGGCAGCCAAATGGTGAAGATGGATGGGAAGCTGGCTGGGAACTGTGGTCCAGCGCTGGGTCCATGAAGGGGGTTTCCAGGGAAGGAGCAGGAAGCACACTGATTCATTTAATCTCCCTGCCTACCCAGCAAGCACAATACCTCAAAGAACACAATGGCCAGCCACAATTCCATTGTCTCTTGGGGCCTTTTGACCTTGTTAGGAGACACGTTCCAAACATCACATTATTTAAAGTTACTCTCTGATGTTTGTAAGGACTGAGCTGACCCCGGATACTCTTTTGCAAAGAAACCCCGTGTTTCTGAGGTTTTCTCTGCTGCCAGCTCTCCAGTGAGGTTTACTGGAACAGGCCATCTCTTAGAATGGGCTGGCCTCAACCCCACAGACACCAGGCAAACTCTCCCAGGGATTTTTTACAGAAATCAGGAAGGACGCTTCTGGTACCACTTTAGCCCCGTTGTGTTCACACATAGGTTCTGGCTTAGCTTAAACACTGTGTGACTTTGTGCGCTGATGCTCACTCTCCCTGTTCTCCAGTTCACAAGGTTCATTTAGCGCTCGTACTGACCTGAAATTCCTCACTTTATCTAAAATAAAACATGTCTATCTATATATTACAGTGTCCAAAGTGAAGTGAAGGAGACAACATGTAAGGTATGATGTAGGCCTGGAAATTTAAGACTTTTTTCCCCTATCAGATATTTGTACATTCTTTAGGAATAGAGGTATGGGTATGGGCTTTGGTCTTTTTCTGCAAACTGGCCCCTTTCACAGGCTTAATCTGTAGCATTGGCTTAGCATGTAGGTGATGTAGGCGTCCCCTCTGTATGCGGTGACTTCCATTAGTGAATAAAAAAAACTGCCTTGGCCTGTTGATAGGGCAGAACTTAGGTAGGCGGGGCAAACTGGACTAAATGCTGGGAGGAAGAAGGTGGAGTCAGAGATCCCATGGAGCTAACTCCACTGGAGATAGACGTGCTACAACTTTGCTGGTAGGCTATGACCTCATGGTGATGTACAGACTAATAGAGATGGATTAAATTAAGATGTAAGAGTTAGCCAATAAGAAGTTAGAGTTAATGGGCCAAGCAGTGTTTTAATTAATACAGTATCTGTGTGGTTATTTAGGGTCTAAGCTAGCAGGGCTGCCAGGAAGATCAAGCAGCCTCATCCTCCAACAAATTGGGGCACAACGTGGGACCTCCAACATGTATGTACTAACATGATGCAATTACTATGCTGCGCACAGAGAATTAAGTGATGTCAAATATGGAAAATAGAGGAAAGATTCAGGTGGGTGAATGGAGGCTTTCTGGAGGGATGAGGAGCTGCAGAGGGAAGCTGGAATCATACCCAAATGTGTGTGGGCAAAAATAAGTTGGGAAGAAAGGAGGGAACAGGAAGAGATATGGGGTGGCATTTTTGGAAAGAGAAACGCCATTTGTAGTGGAAGGCTCTCTCATGGTTCTGAGATTTGTTCACTGAATCTTGGTCAGCACATTCAGTGACCCACACATGTCATGCCTACAACACGAAGTTTCCTTATATTTTAAAACTGTCTACGTTGGCGGAGGCTGCTCAGTCATTCCTGGCTGCTCAGATCCAAAATAATCACACAGAAACCATATTATTTTCAATTATTTGGCCAATAGCTTAAGCATATTGCTAGCCAGCTTTTATATCTGAAAGTAACCCCATTCTATTATTTTGTGTATTGTCACATGGCTGTGGCTTACCAGGTAAAGCTCTGTCCAGCGTCTGTCTCAGATGGGGCTATGTGGCTTCTCCTGACTCTACCTTCTTTCTCCCAGCATTCAGTTTAATTTTCCCACCTAGCTTTACTCTGTTAAGCCATTGGCTGAAAGCAGCTTCTTTATTAACCAATTAAAGCAACACATATGCAGAAGAACTGCCCACACCATTTCCTCTTTTCTGTTCAAATAAAAAGGAAGGTTTTAACTTTAACATGGTAAAATTACATATAATGAAACAAATCAAGCAAGAATTACAGTTACAATATTTACTACTTTATCTTTTAGCATAACTAAGCAAAACTATAACTATCTAGTCTTCAACTTCATCAAAGACTCCAGAAGGATATAATATTACCTGAGTAAACAGGAAGTGCATTGTAAGCAACTTACAAAACTCTAGAATTGACAGAGGCATCTCACTGCCTGAACAATCACCCAAAGTTATTCTGTAATGTTGCGGGCAGCCATCTTCAACCTACTGGCCCATAGTATTTGTCAGACTTTTCCATGAAGCAGGAAATTTCAAAGACATTTTCACATATATTGGTAGTTTGCCAGTCACTTTCTTCTGTGTCCTGCAGAATGTCTGGCAGACTCTATCATGAAGCAGGAACCCTGAAGGACCATCTCACCTTCTTTAGGCAGCTTCAGCAGTCATTTTTCTATGGGTTCTGTAAGTCCAGTCAAACAGTTCAGGCAAGAGCAGTTTCTTGCCCAAATGGCTAACAAACTCCATGAGGAGCCTCTTTGATTTCCACCATCCTCTTGAAGTAGATTGGTACTGCCAAGAGCAGATGTGTCTCATTGTCATGAAAAGTCTTAAGTTCTTAAAACATTTCAACTGCCATATTCTACAGATCTTTGAAAGTGTTGAAGATTATCTATCTAACTGAAATATATCTGTACACTTTAGAAAACCTAACTAACATGACTATAAGCTTGACTATTAGAGATGACTATCTATTAACCTGTATTTTTAACTATACATTATATTTTTAAATGAGCTGCACCAACATGATACCTTAATCAAGAGCAGAAATATACATTGACAAAATTGACCTTAAATTTGTATCAATAAACCAAGACCCTTACCAATGCAAAGTATCCATCTCTATATCATATCCCCCTTTAAATGTAAACAAACAGTTATAGATCATTTAGGGAATTTGGGCATTGTTCTTTCCAAACTGTTTTCTTTCTTTCTTTCTTTCTTTCTTTCTTTCTTTCTTTCTTTCTTTCTTTCTTACTTTTTGAGAAAAGTATTTTCTTTTGGGGGGTTCAACTTTTGGGGGTCTTGGTCCATCAAACCACATTAGTCTGGAAGGAATCCACAGGTTCTCATCTTCTGTGGAAACAAAAGCAGAACCTCTTTTCCAATGCAACATGTCCTTAGACCTACATTCTAAAGTCAAGATACCTTTAAAATATATCTGTTGGCTTAGCTTAGCAGCCAGTACAATGAAATGCCTCTCTGTACTTAGTCAAGAAATTCAAAGAAAATGCAATAGTATACAAAATCCAGACTCTGTATATTCCATCTTTAATCTATGACTGTCTGTACTCTGTCTTGTTAAAGACTTTGTTTTATTTTTTAAAACCATTTACTTTAAAAAATAACTGTCTATACTCTTTTTTTCTCTCTCTCTCAAGTCTATGTACATTTATCCAACACTTTAGAGGTCTATATCTGTCTGAATCTGTCTTTATTGCATATCTGTAATTATTTTCTTACCAGAAATGCCTTTTTTTTCTAATGCTAAGCAGGCATGGCTAGTACCACCTCAGCCCTGCCTGTTGGCTTTGCCCAGTCTAACATGATGGAGGCATGTTCACTGCCTCCGAGGATGCTGGATGGGAGCCGTCCTCATCACCTCAACTCTGGGAAGCACTGTGTAGCATATAAACCCTTTTTATCTGAGTAAAAGCTAAATTAGCCATGGAGCGCAGTGTGCGGCCTGGAAATATCTCTGCGTATGGCGGTGGGAATCTACCATGCTCTCCTGCCTGTGCACTCTTAGAAGACCTGATTCTACCACCTGCCCAGGTGGGGTTTGTTGAGTCATGAGCATGGTCTCAGCTACTTTCTTCCCAACCCTGAGTGGTCACAAAAGCATCCAGACCTGAAGTGAGTGGCAGGCATCAGTCCCAAATATTTCAGACCATGTTGAAGCGCCAATCATTAGCAGAGTCTGCTCATTTGTTCCCGGCTGCTCAGACCCAAAATAATTACACAAAACTGTATTAATTAAAACACTGCTTGGCCAATATGCTAGCTAGCTCTTATATCTTAAATTAACCCATTTCTATTCCTGTCTCCATGCCATCTAACTCTAACTCCAGTTAATAAATCATTGTTTTTCACAATCACTAAAAAGGACTGAGTGTGAAAAGAACTTTCAAATGGGTAGAGCAATGTGAAAACAACTCTATAGGAAAATATTTATTCTAAAATTCCATGTGCATTCTCTTTACACAAAACACTTCATCTTTATTGTTTTAAAAATTAAATCACACCTATATGCTCAGCGACTTTCTGGAGATAGAAATTAAAAGGAACTTATTGTAATTTTGACAGTCTGCTGTTGATGGTGGTGGTGGCGGCAGCGGCAGTAGCCATGGCAACGGTGACGGTGGTGGAAGCAGTGGCGGTGGTGGCAGTGGTGCTGAGTCTTTCATTCTTTGTTCGTTCTAACCACTTTCCTCAAACACAGAGACTCAGGTGAAGGGAAAACTCTAGGCCCTAAATCTTACTTCACAAAGCAGTGAGTAGCAAAAGGGAGCTGTCTTTCTCTGGCCCTTTAGACAGGTTTCGCGTACTCTGATTTAATGCTAAAGCAAAAGTGGACAAATAATTGCTGATTAAAAATAATGGCAATATCTGATTTGATTTGTCATCAATGGCTTTTTCATTCTGTTAGTTTAAAATACATGGGTTTAGCTTCTGCCATTCCCAGGATATACAATCTCACAGCAAACTTGGTAACAATCATTAATGTAAAAAAGAGGCCACAAATTTGAAAAAGAAATGGGAAATTATGTAATTATGATATCATCTCAAAAATAATTTGAAATATACATTGGTTTATTCAACTGGGTTAAAGTGAGGTTTTACCCATACATGTTTTTATTCCACTGTGTACTGATCATTTAGCACAGTGTTTGTTTACTGAGTTATACAGAACTTCCAAATGGTGTTATATTTGACAATAAAACATATTTTAAAACCGTATTTATTCATATTATCTTTGATCTCATCGGGAATGCCTAGGGAAGCTGATAGGCTCACAGTGTTGCATACAGACTTAAGCAGGATAAAAGTATTCTGATATGGAAGATAGGAAGCGAGGCTGTTGGGGGGGAGGTAAGTATAGGAGAAGGAGAGAGTTGGATATGATAATAATAAGGATGTCTAAAAAAATCCATAATATTTTATCATACTATTAGTTATTTGCCTCAATAAAACCCATAATATATGTAATTCCATGCATAAATGTACACATGTAGTTTTAGTGACCTTTTCTCGTCTGGGCTGATTGTGCTCCCTCCAAGAGTCAAAGACCACCTCACAGAACCCCCAATCCCCAGACATGAGAAGCCCTATTTGAGTTGTTGACCAGGGCTGTCCAAGAGTCTCCCAAAACATACAGCCTGTTACTATTTCCACTGGTTGTCCTTCAGAAGAAGAAAGTAAGTCTCTATGGATGAAGACACTATTCAGTTTGGAAACAGAGCCCAGAGTCCCCTGACCTGGCATTGTCCTGAAAGCCTCCTTCCTGAGGAGTGTCTCACATGCTTCCACAAGGCAACATGCAAGCTTCCCAAGGAGGGAGGGAACCAACAGTCCTGCCCTGCTATGAAGCCCATGAATCCCATCAATGAGCATCATGGCATGCAAACCCTAGGGGTATAGCAATGGCATTTTAATCTTAGCTGTAACCAAAAACTCTATAAGAGCCATTCAATAAAAGGAAGATCACACCCGGTACCGGGAATCTAGCTAACGACTGAGTGCTGGTGAAGTTGATGGTCATTGGAGGAGACTCTATGATCAGCACTTTACTAAACCAGCAGAATCTCTAACAGCAATCTATGAGCATTTGTTCTTATGCCCACAGATCAGTGTAGTCCTCTCTCCTCATCAAGGGACATCTCTTTGCAACAGATGACCACTACAGGAAACCACAACCAATCAAAATGCTGGTAGTAAAGCCCCGTTCCAGTGGATACATCAACAAAAAGCACCCACGCCTACAGCCCAGGGAAAATTGCAGAAAAGGGGGCAAAAAATTATAAGAGCCAGAGGATTAGGGTCTTTTGAACAAGTATAAACATATATTCATGTAATAATACTTAGTTAAAAAAAGAGGTCATGAATTTGAGAGAGTGAGGGGGATATGGTAGTGTTTAGTGGGAAGAAAAGGAATGGAGAAGAGTAATTATATATAACCTCAGAAATAAATGAACAAATGAATAAATAAATACATTTTAAATTTTTTAATTTTTGCTTGAAACGCAGCCTTTACCTTTGGTACCAAACGCTTTTAATTTTTTCTCTAGAAGTGGTAATATCCATGGATTTGTGAGAAAATCTCTCCCAAATACCCAAACTATGATCCAAATTTTAATAGAGAAAACAGAGTTCTAATGAAGGAAGGCGCTTCGCTCAAACACAGCTGCCTCTCCCCAAAGCAACCACTTTACTGCTGCTGTCGCAGAAGCTGGACATGTTCTTAGGATTCCATCCACACAGTGTGACTTGAGGTTTGAAGCCTCATAAATTTAGCAGTTCTTACTGCTTCATCAAAGAGTGTCTCAGACTACACTGCGTCCTGATTGCGAGAGCACTGAAAAGCAACTACTAATAAAGAACACAATGGACACAATGTAGACTCTATTCACATGAGTAGGCCACGGTTTTTCCCATTATTATGACTTTGAATCAATACAAATGTCAATTCAGAAATAAAAGTAAATAGTCTGAATATAATTAGCAAAATTGAATGCACCTCTTCTACAACCAAAACCAGTCTTATGGACATACAAGGGTAGATAGACAACCGTTTTAAACCCTCAGCTCTAAAATGCCAATGTCTGTTACCCTGAATACATACAGGCTTATCTTGGGGCCATCTCCGGGGACTTCATGAGATGCTAAAGGATGTTCCTTGACGCATGATAGTTTAATCAACTTTGAAAGTCAGAGGCCACTCAGTGTGCTGAAGTGGAACCAATCAGAAGCTTTGATAGCATTATCCTTTTCTAATGAAAAAAAAAGATAGTTTTAAATAGCTTGGTCATTTTCCAAAGTCATGTAGTTCAAACAGAGCAAAGTCAGGACCCCTCCAGCTTTGTGACATCAAAGTCCACGCCCTCAGTCTGTACACTACACCTTAGGAGAAGACACTGTGCTAAGCGGTGCTAGAAACAGAAGAACATCAGGAGGCAGCAGGTAGCTTCAAGGAGTTTTCATTATAGAAAAGCAGATGAGACCATGCACATATGGTCAGGACTGGCTGGATCTCATGGGTTATGAAAATGAAAGAACAGTTGATAAAACGGCTCAGTGGCTCAGAACACTGAGAGCTTTTACAGAGGACCTCAGTTCAATTCCCAGCACTCATATGGCAGCCCACAACCCTCTAAAACCCCAGTTCCAAGGTGCATGCAACCCTCTCTTCTGGTCTTCATGGATACCAGACATGTATGTGGTACATATACCTACATGCAGGCAAAATACTCATAGAAATAAAATAAAGCAAATAATGATTTTTAAAGTACATGAAGTTGGGAGAAAAGCATGTCAAGGGAGATATGGGCAGACTTGAAGGAGGAAAATGGTGGGGGGTGGGGAGAGATGTTCACATTTCATCTTTGACGTGTAAGAAATTCTGAAAAATAAAGAAAAGAGATGGAATTCACTTGGAACATGTGGAGGCTTATGGGAAAGGAAGTATTGTCACCGCTGCAAAAGGCTTAGTGATCTTGAAAGGAAGATGGCTTTAGGGAATAGATGTGTAGGGTCTTCCAGAGGAGAGAGATTGTTACAAACAGAAACAATATCAAGGGTGTAGGCAGGACACAGTATATGAACCCTTGTTAGTATAGGAAAGCCAAAGCAATCTAGTTCAGTGGGATATCTGGGAATTGTATATAAATGAAATTGGTACTATATTGTGGAATCAGAAGTCCATAACCCAGGATAAAGGGTTATTTAAGACTTAGAGCTATGGAGTCATTGAAATATTTTTTATTAGGGTTTGAAATAACTGGACTCTTTTGTTTTGGTGCATTCTTCAGAGGCTGGGCAGAATTTGTTTAATGCCAGGCCACTTAAAGTGGAAAGAGTTTACGATGGCCTGTTTATTATAATTGTTAAGAAATAATGATCAAAACTATAATTTCCTTTCTCTGTAAAAAGGATGAACAGTCTTTGAAGCGTTGGTTTCCTCTGGTGCTTGGGAAACTTTGGATTGCAAAGTCGCTTCTCACTTATCAATGGATCAATACCATGGAAGAATTGCTAGGGTTTCTCAGAGTGTTTTTTTTAACCTCTGCATGTTCTTTATTTTTCATGCAAGGGGAAAAATAAAGTGAAGGAGGTGTGGAGGAGAGGAGGAATAAGAAGAAGAGTAAGGGGAAGAATAAGGAGAAGAAAGAAGGAGAGTAGGGGAAGAAATAGAAGTAGTGAAGAGAAGAAGAAGAGGAGGAGGAGGAAGAAGAAGAGGAGGAGAAAGAGAAGAAGAAGAAGAAGAAGAAGAAGAAGAAGAAGAAGAAGAAGAAGAAGAAGAAGAAGAAGAAGAAGAAGAAGAAGAAGAAGAAGAAGAAGAAGAAGTAGAAGAGGTCCTCAAAGTGGTTTCTAATCCCATTGTGTGGTCAATACTAAGACTATGACTTGACAACACTCTAATAAAAAGAGCTTTGGTTTCGTTTTCCCTTCAGCCTTCTTGAACTCCAAAGAAAACATTCAAAAGTCTCTAGGATCTCTGGGGAAAAGAAAGGAAGTCTTGTCAAGAGTAATACAGAAGACAGTGAGTTAATTAAAACAGCAGCCTCCTATCCCAGCTCCTTCTCCAGTCACGGCATGCCTCGGCATCTAAGGCTGTGTCCATATTCAGTTGCTGTAGTTGAGCACCAGACTTGCGCGGAGAAGTCTCCTCGTCTGCTGCCAACATTTCGAGGACAGTGTGACTGTTTCCACCACCCGGCCAGGGCTTTTAATTGCTCATACAGCTTCCGCCTAGATGATGAACACTTATGGTTTATACAGCTCTCTTCTCCATTCTTACCTGTAAAGATCCATAGAAGTTCTTCCCTTTCTTTGCAATCAGTATCCCGTTATTCCATCAGTCATATGCCACTCCCACTGGCACCTCACAACCGCTGTGATCACTGATGGTCCCCATGTATTATGTATTAACTCTGTGCTAAGCTTATCATGCACAGTTAGGAGGATGGCTTCTTTCCTTTGTTTTCTACACATGAGAATCGAGGCTTAAAAGAATTTCATTCCCCTCCCCCAAAGACACACAACTAACAAAAAGGCGATGCGTATGTGCGCGCACACACGCACTCTCTCTCTCTCTCTCTCTCTCTCTCTCACACACACACACACACACACACACTCTCTCTCTCTCTCTCTCACACACACACACACACACACACACTTTCTCTCTCTCACACACACACACAAACACACACACACACACTAAAAAATTTAACAATAGGAGACAGTCTGTCTGTTTACAATGACCCATCCTCTGGCTCTTTTCCTCCCCTTAGATAATTCTCATCTATCCAGAAGCCTTGATTTAAAATCCCATTGCCCCCAGTCTTGGCTGACTCAATAACTTTGGTTAAATTATCTTGTTTAAATTCCCGTGGCTTCTCTCTTTACCCCATTAAATACCAGACTTACCGATAAGTCATATCGGACTTACCCATCGACGTCTATCTCTCCTGTCAGACTGAAGACTCTCTTAGGGTGGGAGGCTATGTAGCTAGAGCTCTTCAGTATAGCTTAAATTGAAGTGGCGAAATGACTTAGCTTACAGAACTTACAGCACTGATGCTCTTAGGATTGCACGGCCAGAACAATCATGCTCTCAGGATGACGACCTATTCAGATACTTTTCCCAGGAGGGCCTTATCAGAGCCTCTATTTTCCATATAATGGCAGACTCAGCTGGTACATTTTGATAAGGTAGAAGAGGACCAAGGGTCCTGGGTTTACTGATTCCAATCCCCAAGCAATGGAGCTTCACGATGAGCATATTGAGTTTTGAGGCCAAGATCTGGAAACTGAACGGGTTGTTCAGAGATGGTGCCCTCCGTGGTTTTCCTGCGATGGCTACCTTTCCCAAACCTCTGCTTATTCTTCTGTCTTCTACATCTGTCTTTTTAAATAGCTAAGCAAAGACTGGCATGGGCGGTGTACCGACAGCTCCCTGATGCGCTGGCGCTGAGAGAACTTTGAGAGCCCAGCGCTGCCTTCTTCCTGTTTGCTGAGAAGAGCACAGGTTTTGCTCATGAACGTTTGCTGGTTAAATGATGGAATGATCACAGCTTTCTGGAATTGGCTGGTTATGAAAACCTCAGCCACCCCCTCCCCCTTCTTTCCTTCCTTCCTTCCTTCCTTCCTTCCTTCCTTTCTTTCTTTCTTTCTTTCTTTCTTTCTTTCTTTCTTCCTTCCTTCCTTTTTTCCTTTCTTTCTCTGTTGATATCTTTAGATTTGGTAGATGATGGGGTGCCTTTACTAATTAATGTATGAAACTGAAATCATAATACTGTAGTAAGAGGCGCTGACAGAGACAGAGAGCCATGGCCATGAAATCACCAGAGTCAGACATGCTGAATCTTTCCCGGTAAGCCATGATCTCGTGGTAAACACAGGTTAATAGAAATGGGTTAGTTTAAGATGCGAGGGTTGGCCAAGAAGAGGCTAGATATAATGGGCCAGACAGTAAATTAATACAATTTCCGTGTGATTATTTTGGGTATAAGCTAGCCAGGCGCCGGGAATGCAGCCCTCTCTTCATTACTACATAATACTTACCTTTAACATAAAAAAAATGAAACCTAATTCTCTTTAAAAAATGTTGGTTGACACCTGAAAAAAAAACTGGTTTTTAGCATTCATTATTGGATTGAAAAACTCTTTGTTATAAATTTGGTTTCCAAGACTTACACATACTCACAATTTCTGCAGCCAGTGAGTCAGTAGACAAAATATCTTACCCTCACAAGGGACCAAACAAAGACGGACAAACAGAATGCAAGCTCAGAAAGTGCTTTCTAAATCAGCAGTGAATAAGTTGTTCCTGCCAGGAAATGTCTGATTCACCCATTGTTGAAAACTACTGGAGCCCTATCCCCAAGCCCATCTGTAGCCTGGGGCGAGAACTTTCTTTTGGGGAAATTACAGGCTTTCTGCACGTATTATTGATGAGGAGGTCTGTCTTGCTCAGAGGCGTGCAGAACATCAACCTACATTTCCTTTTTCTGGAAAATGCTCAAGAGTGGGTAGGGACAATCACTGATCTGGATGGCACACACTTTTTTCTTTATTTCTCAAAAGTGGAGATGGCGCAGGAATGCCGGGGTCCTAGTATTTCTTAAGCACCCCAGGGCAGAAGTTAATCAGGTTCTACTTTATTAAACCAATTTCCTCTCGGTTTGTTCTTTTTTTTTTTTTTTAAAAAAAAAAAAACCCTACATTCACGTCGTTCAAAACTGAGGATGTGCAAGAGCTGCTTGGCCAGCTCAGTTGAAGGAGAAAAAAAACAATCCTGTCATCCTCCGGCCCAGCACTGTCAGTATCTGCCAAGAACATTTACATGGAGAACAGGAGTATCAGAGAGGAGAGATGGCGGGGGCACTGAAGAGTCAGGCACTGCTGTGGTGGGTAACTGGTAGACCTTGTGCACAGAATGGGCTAAAAGAAAGCCCTGTATACATGTCACAAAAAACGTTTATTTTCCATCATCACAAATTCCACACTCTACAAACAAACATTTATCTTTCTTAGCTTTTTGGTTTTGGTTTGTTTTGACGTTTGCTTTTAGTGTTGTTAAAACCGATTTCCCTGAACTTTTACATTAACTCTGCTCCCTATAAAACAAAGTTCTAATTTTTAAATTGTTATTCTGAACATGACATTTAGCAGAGGTGCTATGTAACTATTCCAAAGTTTTTGTGTGCTTTGTCCAGGGTATAACGAGGTGTGTATGAACAGACAGAGGTTTGAGATGACCCTGATGTTAGAAAATGTATGCTTATCTAAATTTGCTGTGGTTAGTCCTTAAAAGTTCTTGAGGAACTTCTAGAGGACACAGAATGCCAGAGGCTTTCCCTGACTGAGTGGGAGTTTCTGTGGGTAGAACACAGGCATCGTTATTGCTTGGAGATTTTCTGGACTTTCCCAGCATCTAGACCTCGATTATTGAGGTAGACTGAGAAATTCTGTATATAAAATAAAAAAAATCACTAAATCTAAGAGCAAAGTGTGGGCATTTCTAGCCATTAGTTGTTTAGTGATCTTGGGAATTTTACACTTAGTTGCAATATTCTTCGCAGTGAAATAGCTATGTGTGTACCTCATAGAGGATAATAAAGATATTAAGCATGGAGTAAGAAAATCTTTTCAAACCTAGTGAGTTTTGTATATGCTATCATCACAAAGACTAATTATAATTTGAAGTGTTCTAAAACTAAATGAGAAGGGCCAAGAAGCAAGGAGAGATAGGTATAGCTGGTCAGACGGCTGTTTCCACCTTCTCCACCCTCCTCCTAGTTTGTGGACTCTGAGGCTGGACCCCACATTATCTCAGTAAGAATGCCCAGCAATAGGAGATCTGAAGTCAGACAGTTGCGGCTATGACTTAGCCTCTTGTATCAAACCACTTGGGATGATCAATTTAAACACGTGTATTTTGACTTAAAACATCACGGAGGCTTCGTTTCATGGTCATTTGGCGCCTTTGCTTTTGTTTGTGTTGCAGCATAGCTCATCACAGTGGAGAAGATGTAACTGAACCCACTGTTCACATCGCAACAGGTATGCCAAAGAGTTTCGGTCCCTGAAAGTCTCTTTGAGGGATGCTCGAACAAGCTAAAAGACCTCCCATTAGAATCCAACTCTTAAAGTGCCCACACCTCTAATAGCAAATTGGGTTAGAGACCAAGTCTGTAACACTTGAGTTTTTAGGGATCACTCAAGATATAGACTTAAGAGGCTCTATTTTGAAGGCAATGAGGAACCCACACAAACTTGCAAGAGAAGCATTTATTTGCATGCTAAGAACTACATATTAAGAAATTATGCAATTGAAATATGATGGTGTGAGATAAAGAATGAAATAGGGATTAATCATGAGGCTATAGAGTAATTCTGATAAACTTGGATTGATAGACTATTGAGTTTATAGAGTCCTATGTATATGGATTAAGTAACATTGAATGTTGCAGGTTCAGGTAACGTTTTGGTGGCTGTGCAAACCACTAGGAAGACAACAGAAAGTGTCCAGTTAGTGAAGGCATGAAGAGAATTAACAAATAAAATGAATAATTTTTTTTTGAGTTTGAGTTGAAGATACTGGTTGGTAATTAATTATGGATTTATAGCTGCAGTGCAAACCCATAAGCCAAAAGACGGAAGTCGAGGCTGTGAAAGAAGATGAGATTCAACAGCCAGAACATGAAAAAATCAACACAGAGAACATAAACGATTATGGAGAGATACAAAGGGAGATAAAAATTCAAAAGAAACAAATGGATAGATTAGTGGGTACTGGAAACATATAAGGAGGAAGGTTCAGTAGAGGCGAAGCGGTGACCATGGCCTTCTGTTGAAAACATGCATTAATTGTGCAAATACTAATTCTCAATGCATTTTCATATACTCATACAATGTACTTTTAAAGTCGCGCCCCATTACCTCAATTATCCCCTCCACCCCTCCTTCTTAACAGCCACTAAACAGGATCTTTTTGTGCGTAATTTGAAATAGAATCCATTTTTATTCTATTTATTTTATTTAGGAGATTATAACCACATCATTTTCCCCTTCCCTTTTCTTCCCTCCAAACCCTCGGATACACCCCTTCTTGCTCTCTAGTGAATTGTCTGTCTAGTTCATTGGGGGCATTTATTGATTGGGTAATTTGTTGCTGTTTGCATGCTAGTTCTTTGTGAGACAAAAAGCTGGGAATCATGTCTCCACTGTTAGCCTAGTTCCATTGCTGGGAAGAAGCTGCTTCATTTAATGCAATCGCACACATCGGTTGTGTTTATTATTATTGTAGTCCTTCTCCGATCATCCTTACCTATTCTTGTACTTCGTAGTAGTTTCCTTGAGAGGAGAAAAAAAAACCTGGTGGTAAATTTTGCTAATAAGGTATTCATTACCAGGGCTGGAGAGACAGTTCAGTGGTCAACAATATTTTCTCCTCTCGCAGAGGGCCCAGGTTCAGTTTTCAGCGCCCACACGACAGCTCAAAACCCTTCTGCAACTCTGCTTCAGGGGATCTGATGCTGTCTTCTGCCCTCCTTAGGTGCCACGTGCACCTTGGTACACATACATGCCTTCAGGAAAACACTCATACACATAAAAATACACGAATCTTTAAAAAGAAAAGAAAAGAAAGGAAGGATGAAAGGAGGAAAGAAGAGGAAAATTTTTGTGGCCTAAAAAAGAGGGGTTTCAGTGTCATTGTTACCCCTCTTTGGACTTCCCACAGGGCAGGGTACCATGCCCTCTTTTAAGGAGGCAGGGGGAGGGAGGAGGGCTGGGGGGGAGCGGGTGGGGACTGGGAGAAGGGGAGGAAATGTACATTTTTTGAATGAAAAAAATTAAAGAATATGGAAAAAAAGAGGGGTTTCTTTTACCTTATGAAACTAGAATACAAGGACTTGAATAGCCAATGGATAGCCAGGAAGTGTAGCAGGGAACTTCCTTTTCAAATTATTAGTATTTCATCATTAGTATGAAATTGTGGGAAGCTATATTTATTAATACTAAGGCAGCACTGAGCGTCAACAGCGTCATTGACTGTGGAGAGCTATTGAAGGGATTCAATGCAAACCCATAGAGACATGAGATTGACGGGAGCCAGTAGGAAAAGCTGAGATGAAGGCCACAGAAAAGCAAACACCAATGGAAGGTAAAAAAGCCTGTGAATCGTTAACTCTGTAAAAATGACGGATAGACGGTTATCTGTGCTGAGTGTCTCTGAAGCCAAGGTGTACTCTTGTTACACTGGAATGCTTTGTACTGAAATATACATTTGGTATCAAAAGAACTTGTTGATGCTAAGAATGTTACATCTTGTCATTATAATGTTCGGTTGCATGGAAGTTTAGCTGTACGTAGAAACATCTCTCTTCAAATGTTGTATTATAATATTTACAGCATTGGTAGCCACATATGAGCTTGAAAAAGAGTGGCAGAAGCACATCCAATGGCTAATCATGCCCTCCTGAGAGGATCACCTAGGAGACAGGCTTTGGCGGTGCCTGTGAGGGATTCTTTAGATGAGGTTAACTGAGTTCTTCTTATCTCAGCTGTTAGCAGCACCGTTCCACGGGCCAGGAGCTGGAGTAACGAAAGAGGCTAAAGCAAGCTGAGCCCAGACATGCATTTCTGACTGGTTCTTGATTTCCAATGGAATATAAGGAGCTGCCTCAGGCTCCTGCTGCGCCACCATGGTGGATTATACCCTGAAATTTGGATATAGCCCCCTGCGCCTTTTCTTAACTTTATTCCCTGTCAGGTGTTCTGTCGGAGCAAGAAGACGAGTCCATAACCTACAAAATGTCCCTACAGCGTCTCTTGCCACCCTGGCCATTATGCTCAGACCAAAGAGCATCTCCTCGAGGGTTGCAAAGAAGCTGGCTCAAGACAGCAACATTTACCCTGAGGAGTTCACTTGTCTGTAGCATGCAGCCCTCCTCGTCTCTCCGATCAAGCATGAGCATGTTACTTTATAAATAAGAAATAATATTAGTCTGGAAAATATGGAAGGCAACGACACCAAAATGATGGAAGTGTGACCGGTCAAGTATAGCAAGGAAGATGCGCTCAGCTGTTGGTTGGCTCTCAGCTTGAGTGGTAACTTCGAGCGAGATGGCCACTCTTTGTCTCTGACAAAAGTCTCGAGGTCGTGACTATAGTTTATCTGCTGCTTCTCATCAGCTACTTGATGCCCATAAGCTGGGTTTTCTCGGCTCTAAGGCACGCGACGGTGTCCTTGTGGCCACCTCCGTTTCAGTACAAATGAAGCAAAAACACAGAAGTAGAGATTGGTAATTATGAAACTACCCCCTCTGCCTCCGTCCTAATTTTCCTTGAAGAAACCTGACTTTGTCTTTAACTCAAAATTGTCTGGGATGCTAAGTAATTTATGACAGTTTTGTTTTGGATTCTGTTGATGCAAATTGTCTCCGAACATTTTGGTTTTACCTTCCAAGTTGAGTAGAGTTGATTTTGCTTATGTACTTAAAGGGTACTGTTAAAAAATTATTAATTGCATCTGGAATCCTTGTCTTGTGATTGTTTTCTTAAGTCAAGCCTTACTGGAATTCCTACATGTGTAAAGGAGCATAATAAAACATTTGGAATTTACTGATGATTTTACTTTATTTGGCTTGCCAAATGCATCCTTAAGTGAGCCTGGAGCCTCATTTAATGTGGGATTCTGTCCTAAGTGAATGGAAAATGCAAGGGAAAAATTGAATAAAAGAACAATATAATCAGCTGAAACCAAAATAGATGGGGATTGGGATGGAGACTTCAAGGACAAAGAGAAGTGAGAAAAAGGGTTGGGGTACAGGGCACTCACGAGCTCACACTGTATTTAGTTTATTTCACCAATCTGCTCTCCTCTGGGTCATAGATAATAAAGGAAATAAAAGCACTAGGTTCTGTTTCTCAAACAACCATCCAGAAGTGGCACAATCAGTTAATATTAGGCAACTGTGGTTGGCACAGGGCATAATCATAACCTAGGGAGCCTTGAAAAAAGGAACCATGCCCAAGATAAACCCAGACAAGCCACTGTAACTAGCAAAGCCAGGGTCTCTGATTTCTATCCAGCCTCTCTTTTACCACACCGCCCAACCGAGAAAAAGAAATAAAAGAAATATAATTAATCTGCAGGATAAATAACCCAAATTGAGCAGTAAAACTTATAATAAGCATGGGGAATGCTCAGAAAATAAAAGTTAGTGAGGTAGTATGGGCCAGCTGACCACACGCTTCCTTGGATCGGCTCGTGATGGGTGGAATGGGATCTGCTTCTTCTTGCTCATCCCCATGTTCTCCAAAGCAGCACGATGCGTTGTTTAGACCCCAAACCACGGACGTCTTCCTTCCCGATGTCTCTCCCTGACCTGGTCTCTCCAGTATGGTACAGCACAGCCAGGATGTCAGCAGGCACATGTCACCCTGCTCTCCACTTAGGACTCGACTGCTTTGCCCTGGTGTTTTTGGGCAAGCGGCTCCCGTTTGTAATTTTCTATATTGGCACCCCTAAAATTCGCAGTCCTTCGACATCAAGGGGATCTCACAAGAGGTAACGGAAAGCTAATGGCACTTTTGCTGTGATAGCATTGGTTTCTCCCGAAGAGTGCATGTCTAAGCCATTTTCATAGCTTTCTCCAGCCTGCTTTTCCCCTCTGTTCGGTTAGCTCAGTAACATTATTCAACAAACACAGATCTCACAATGGACGAGGACTAGTCTAGGGCCCTTGCTTTCCATATTCCTGTAGCCATTGTTAGCCCACCTAGAGTTGAAATGACAATTCCCTCTTCCTTTGTCCATGAAGCCTTCCCAGACATTCCAAGGAACGCCAATCCTCTACCCTAAACCAAGTGCCCATGCACTAGAAAGAAAGCTGAGCCTCCTCCTGCACCTGATCTTCGCTATATTATGAATGCTACACCAGCAGCTTCCTGCCACCTGACCACAATGCTGGGATCAGGGTGGGCAAAAGTCAAGTGTCAAGAACACTGGACGTATTTACAAGCTAGCCAGAGTAACCAGTTTGGATCAGATTTTATAGGCCTAATTTCTCAGACTCCTGACTTTACCACACAAAACTTTCAAATATCAAATGGCAATTGGGGCAAATGGAGGTGGGGGAGTAGCCACAATCAGAGGGAGGATCCTCTTTAAAAGATGCAATGGGATACAAAGCTTTGGTTCACGTTTGGAAATGAGCTAGGCAGTTTTCTGTTAAAAATAAAGGACAGGCTTTCCATTTTTATAAACAGAATATAGCATAGTGTATATGTCTTGAATATTTATTTAACTCTCCAAAGCAAAGATATCTATCTTCCTACCTACCTATCTACCTCCCCACTATCTATCCATATTCATATCCATTCATCCATTCATCCACTCCCTCTCTTTCTCTCTCTCTACTATCTCTCCATCTCTCTATCATCTCTCTCTCTCTCTCTCTATCTATCATCTATCTAGCTAGCTCTCTATCTATCATCTATCTATCTATCTATCTATCATCTATCTAGCTAGCTCTCTATCTATGTATCTATCATCTATCTATCTATCATATAGCCACCATCAATCTGTCCATCTGTCTACCATCTATCATCTGTCTATTCATGCATGTGTGTATTTATCTATCATCTAAGTATCTACCTATGCATATATGCATGCATATGTCTTCTGTCTATCTATTGTCTATTAAAATAGTCATTTTAAAGTGCCATGATTTTAAGGGTCAAATTTAGGAGTTACTTTATTGTAGCTAAAGAAAGTTATTCAACTCTTACATGTGCTGACTAGCTTCTAACATAGCAAATCATTGTCGCCAGGCGGTGGTGGCACACGCCTTTAATCCCAGCACTCGGGAGGCAGAGGCAGGCGGATCTCTGAATTTGAGACCAGCCTGGTCTACAAGAGCTAGTTCCAGGACTGGCTCCAAAGCTGCAGAGAAATCCTGTCTCAAAAAAACAAATAAACAAAAAAGCAAATCATTGTCAACACAAATCCTTTAAATGATTGACACAGTACTGCAACCTCTAAAAACAATTACTATATTTTCTAAAAAGAAAAGAGTATTCATAAGTATGCAGTAAAATCACTTTGACTTATAATTTTAAAATTTATTTTTTGTGCACATATGTGCCAAAACTATGTGCTTGCTCATGTGTGTAATACAAATGCATGGTGTTGTAGGGAGGTTTCCCTCCTGCCTGGTCCCATGATAGTCACACAGAAACCATATTATTTAAATCACTTCTTGGCCTATTAGCTCTAACTTCTTATTGGCTAACTCTTACATCTTAATTTAACCCATTTCCATTAATTTGTGTTAATATGCATATATGCATAGGTAGATACTTAGATGATAGATAAATACACACATACATGAATAGACATGAGGCTGTGGCTTACTGGGTAAAGTTCCGGTGTCTGTCTCCAGCAGGGCTCCATGGCTTCTCTCTGACTCTGCCTTCTTTCTCCCAGCATCCAGTTTAGTTTTCCCCACCTAGCTCTGTTCTGCCCTGCTCTACTATATACTCAAAGCAGTTTCTTTATTAACCAATGATATTCACAGCATACAGAGGGGAATCCCACATCACCTCCCCTTTTCTGTTTAAAAAAAAGGAAGGTTTTAACTTTAACACAGTCAAATTACATATAACAAAACAGGTATCATCAAGAATTACAGTTACAATAATTATTTCTACTTTATCTTTTATCATAACTAAGGAAAACTATAACTATAAACTCTTCAACTCTATCAAAGACTCCAGAAGGATATAATATTACCTAAGTAAACAGGAAGTGCAGTGTAAGCAACTTCCAAAACTCTAGAAATGACAGAGGCATCTTGCTGCCTGGACAGCCAAGCAGTGATTTAAATAATATAATTTCTATGTTATTATTTTGGGAGTCTGGGCGGCCGGGAAATGAACAAGCGGAGGGTGACCGAGAACACACTAGCGACATCCTTACAACAGCACGGGGTGCACACGCATGTCGAGCTGAAGAGAACATTGGGTGTCTCCTTCAATTGTGCTCCACTTCATGTTTTGATACAGGGCCTCATCTCACACTGGAGCCCACCGACTGACCAGACGTCACTCCACATCCGGGGTTATACATGATAGCCCTCATCCTCCACTTTTCTGTGGATACTTGGGCCCTCAACTCTGCTTCCTCATTCTTGCCCAGCAAGCACTTTAGCTACTGAGCCATCTTCCTAGCCCTGTATAAAACAAAAAGAATATTGAATGCGATTTTCTTTGCCTCTGACTGGACTTGAGGCAAAGGAAATAACTATGTTCTGTTCTTTTCTTTTCTTCACAATTCTGAAGTTAATAGTACACATCTTGAAGCTTGTGGCCAAGTCAAGTTTCATGTTAGCATCCTTCAAATGTTATAATAGGGCCTACTAACTATCCTTTTTTTCCATGGAACCAAACTTTTATATTCCACAAGATTTTATTGGAACCGGAATCTATGAGTCATATTTGAATCCATCTCTTTAAAATACATGGCAACCCTCTACTATTTTTTTAAATTCATCTCATAAAACAATCCTGGTTAGCCATTTAATGAGCAATTTCGTCCCCAATGTTATTTCTTAATGAACTTTTCCCCTCTGGCTGAATCGTCATCGTAGTTTATTTCCATTGCTATAGTGACATCGGTCATGAACAACTCTGTCAAATTAATCATCACATTATACAAAACTTCAGCAAGAATTCTTTTTGGGGAGGAAAAGGAAGTTCCATAATCCCAAGCACATATCCTTTTGTGACATTTTGTTTTGTTTCTTCACCCTAAGGAAGATTGGGTTCCATAAATCAGTCGAACATGGCAAGTTTGAGACAGAGTAGAAAACAAAATGAGATTCTAACATGGACGAAAGGCAAGCTTTCTCCCTTGCTTGTACTTTGGCTAGTTAAAAATGCATCTCATGGAGAGATGGGTCAGTGCTTAAGAGTTCTTCTTACAGAACACAGAAGTTAGGTTCCCAGAATCCATGTTGGGTGGCTCCCAGCATCCAGTAATTATAGCCCTGAGGATCTGATAGCTTCTTCTGGCCTCCACAAACACTCAAATTCATGTGTACATACTCAAACAGGCACCCACATTCATGCATGCATATTCACACACACACAAACACTACACCCAATTAACAATAAAATCTTTGATTAAATATACCTTCAATTATTATTTAATTAAATCACTAACTTCTAAAGAATACATACTTCATGCATTGCTCAACTTCTTAAGTAACTCACATACTTATAAAGATGCTGGTTTAAAGGCTTGAAAGGCTGGATATGCTGGTTGACCACTGAGACTCCCTTAACCACAGCAGCATCAAGTATTAACAGCTGTCATGACTTAAATAGTCATGTGATCCTTACATTTGTGAAACATATCTTGATCCAATATTGTTCCCAAGTACCAAGACACTGACACCTTCATGCTGTATAGGTGAACTTCAGATGTTTCATTTGCTAACTTGTTTTATTTTAATTTTTGTTTTGTTCTGTTTTTGTTTGTTTGCTTGCTTTTAGATATAATTTTGTTATCCCTGGCTGTCCTGAACCTGGCCTTATAGATTATACTGGCCTTGAACTCAGAGAGTCCACCTACTCCAGAGTGTGAGGATAAAGGCATTCTTCACGATACCTGGCTTAAGGTCAGATTTTAAAGAAAGTAGAAGGGCCTATTACCTAAAATAAAGTCAGAATGTTCAACAGTAAGTTATTAAATTAGACGTAGATTGGTCGTTATGTTAAACAAATTCACTATACTTAGAGGAAATAATTTGGGGAGAGAACAAAAGGTCCCCATGTTCTGCTATGCGTTGGTGATGCTGGTCATGATCTTGCTAGATAACCACATTGATTAGTTGATCATGTTGGTAATGCACATAGCATTTTATCACATTTCTACTTGCCTTATTCCAACAAGACCATCAACATTTCTTTATTTATTATGGCCATTCATGAATTCAAATTTCCAGGAGCCTCTTTTCCCTATAATGAACTTTCACGTGCAGCTTCTGCTCTCCCAGGAAAAAACCTGGGTCCCTGGTGCTCCAGAGATCAAGGCTGACTTGAAAATTTTCATCACACCTCCTTCAACCCTTGCCTTTTCTATAAACTGAATTGGTTGTAAGAAATATGCAATTTAATTGTAAGCACAAAGTGCCTCCTCAAATATAAATATTCTTTACCATAGTTTTGAATTATGACAAATACCTCTAGGGAGACACATAATTTGATAGTAATGTGCATAGATTTAGAAATAAGTTTTAGTTTATTAAGGAAGCAGATTTGGGTAGTTCAATGGACAACAAGAAAAAGCCAGGAGACTCTTCTAGCCTTGGGAAGCTTCATATCCTATTTTTTTAAATTACATCATCATTAAGTTAATACTTAAAGTCAACCGCCTGATGAAATTGAAAACATAGATAAAGGGTTCCTGTTATATAGAAAATTAGCTTATCTATTATTTCCACACTTACCTATTTTGGGTCTGAATTTTGTAGCAAGAGCAGTTAGTCATTGGATGAGAATTTGAAATATAATGCAATTTAATGTCCTAATATTCACAATGCACCTCTAGACTTATGATACTACCTATCTGTAACTTTGAATCACCTCTGTCTCCCTTTCCTCTTCTCCTAATTTTGTTTCTTTTGCTATGATAAATACCATGACCACAAGCCACTTAAAAAATAATGAGTTTATTTTCTCTTATAACTCAAAAGTCACACTCCATCACTGAGGGAAGTTAGGACAGGAACTCAAGGCAGGAATGAAGTGGAGGCCATGGAGGATCATTGCTTGCAGGCTTGTTCTCCATGGCTTGCTCAGCCCACTTCCTTATAGAACTGAAGATCACATTCTTAGCATGGTCACACACATGGACCTGAACCCTTCAACATCACTCATTAATTAAGAAAACACATACAGATATTGCTTACAGGCAAATTAGATGGGACAATTCAACTGAGATTACAGTTTTATATAGTGATAGAAGAGCTATCCAATAAGAAGTTAGAGCTACTAGGCCAAACAGTGATTTAATTAATACAGTTTCTGTGAGGTTATTTCAAGTCTGGGCAGCAGGAACAAACAAACACTCTCCCCCAACAAATTGGCGCCCAATGTGGGGTGCAGACCCACAACCCTGAGATTAAGAGTCTCGTGCTCAACCTACTGAGCTAGCCGGGCCCATATGTAAGTCTATAAACTTAAAGAGTTTCTTCTCTATTTGAACAGGTGTGCTGTAGATAATGCTGCAAGGGGCATGAATGTGAATGAGGTACTTTCCCTAAAGTGACAATTTCATTTCTATCACTATTTAGGTGAGAAATTAATAAGCCACACAGTAGTTCTATTCTTAATTTCTTTGCTGTTTTCTGTCTGCCTACATCCAATCTACATTCCTGTCAACAGCATACAGAAATGTCTTCCTCTACATCCTCTTCTATAATTGTTATATTTAGGCACTTGTTGCTAGCCATGCTGCCTGGTGTGTGGTATCTTATGATGCTAGATATGATGCTCCCTGAGGGTTAGTGCTGCTAAGTACCATCTTATATAGCTGCTGTTCACATTTTTACTGACAATAAATCATTAACAGTTTATTTCAAAGCAATTATTTAGTATACATACTTTTACCATTTTTAAAGGTGAAAGAAACATTATGTGCTATTAAAATGGACATGACTATTTAATTCTACATAAGGAATTAAATCTTTATTTAGAGGCAGCATGATAGATAGAACACTGGCTTATTAAACACAAAGCCCTGGGTTTGATACTCAAAATCCTATTATGCCATCAGTTCTGAGGTACAGGCAGGAAGATCAAAAGTTCAAGGTCATCCTCAGCTACATAATGAATTCAAAAGGTTGGGTAAATGAGACCATGTCTTAAGGATAGACAGACAGAAAGATAGATGGATGGATGGATAGATAGATAGATAGATAGATAGATAGATAGATAGATAGATAGATAGATAGATGGATGGATGGATATAGATATGGAGAGAGATTGAGAATGAGGTAGAGTGATAGAAGTGGAAACAGATAGGGAAAAGAGGGTGGAAGAGAACAAACTTTGGCCTAAATATTAGATATTTAGGAATTACAAAAGCTTTAGTATTTTTCAGAGTTGATTGATATTTGATCTTATGCTCATCAATGCTGAAGCATGCTACCAATAAAAACATAGTACAAGATGGTAGAAGTATACCCAGGGTCATTTTGGAAACTGTTAGAAATTCTGTTTTAATCCCAAGCCAAAATTCATTAAATTGATTTTGAAAATTGTATAGAGTTACACAAGACCAGTATCTTGCAGATGTATAACACATTTTGAGTACTTCAGCCCAGCTCTTTCCACCATTAGGTCCCTCTGTTTTGTGGATGGTTTTTCTTCTCTCCCTGTCATCAGAAACCACATTTGTATTACAGCCCACTTATTTGCTATCCTTGGAGGAATGTTCATCTGTATGTTTTTTATTTATTTATAAATGATTGGGTTATTTTCTTACAAAGCTGTATGTATTTGAAAGTAAAGTTTGGAGATGAACCTCACATTAGATCTGCCCTCCAAAATTTTTTCCTCTTTCATTTAATTTGTTTCTCTTGGAGTGTAGAAGCTTTTTGATTTGAGTCATGCTCTTTGTTATGTAGTTTTGAATCCATAGTCTGAGTCTGGACACACCATCACATTGTAAATGATGAAACTTTATGTGTTTGCCTTGTGTTCTATTTCTGAAAGCAAGCATCATCATTAATAAATTAACACTGCCGAGACAGCACTCCTTCCCTGGGTCCCACACCTGGGCCCACAGATGCAACAGCTTTACCAGAGGCCAGAGTGGTCTTAGGGACCCCAGGGAAGACATGCCGATCACCAGCTAAACCCCTTTAAACCTGAGCCACAACACCAAACTGCAACCCCTCCCTCGGGTTCCAACAACTTCTGAAGAAGACTCCAGCTTTACCAGAGTCTTGGCCAGATCTAGGGACCCCAGACTGCATCCCCTACCTTGGGATCCATATCCTGCTCCACAACTTCTGAAAGAGTTCAGCTTTACCAGAGGTGAAACTGGATCCAGATACTCCAAGTGAGAAAGTGCCTACTCCCTGCTAAAATTCCATAAGCCTGTCTAACAACCCCAGATTGCACCCTTTTTCCTGGGCTTCATACTAGGGCCCACAGCCCAGTGGCTTTACCGAAGGCCAAAGTGGTACTAGGAATACCATGTAAGATGCCATCAACCACACATTAAACCCTTTTAAGACTGCCCAATAGCTCCAAACCATATCCCCTCCCCTGAACTCCATATTCTGGCCTATACATTCAGAAAAAGACTTCAACCCTACTAAAGGTCAGGCCAGATCTAGGGACCCCAGGTCTCCAAAACCCCAGACTTGAGTACTGACTAGTCACCAGAACATTTGGTCATTTAGACCAGAAGACCAGAGAGGAAAGAGAAACCAAGGAACGAAGCACCCATCCAACAAAGACAAATGCAGGAATCTGCACCTAGACCTGTAATTGCCCTAAATCCAAATGCCTAAATACCAGCGTAAGAGCCCAGCCAATAGCATAAAGGGCAATATGGCACAACCAGAGCCTGGCTATCTTATGACTGCAAGACCTGAGCAATCTAACCCAGCTGAAACACAAGAAAACAACCTTAAAATGGCTTTATAAAGACACTAGAGGTCCTTAAAGAAGACATTTTAAAAATTCCTTCAAAAATTGAGGTGAAAATCTAATGAAACCAATAAATCCCTAAAAGAATGTCAAGAAAACCAAGAAAGAAACAAGCAAGCAGGTGAAGGAAACTGTTTAAGAATGGAAAAAGCCAAAGCAACAGATAAAAGCAGGCAGGCCTATTAGAATACATTTGAATCCTCAATGGAGACCCAAAAGTCCAGAAGAACCTGGGCAGATATCTTGGAGACTCTAAGAGATCACAGACGCTAGTCAGACTACTATGCCCAGCAAAATCATCAAGTACCATAGATGGAGAAAACAAGATATTTTATTAAACATGTCTATCCAAAAATCCACCCTGATAGAAGGTACTAGAAGGAAAACTCCAACACAAGGAAGTTAACTACACCCACATAAATACAGGCATATATAATCGCACACCAAGAAAATCCAAAGAAGGGAAACACTGCTGTTCCTGAAGAGCCAATAGCCTTTAAGATACCAGCCCACTGGGGTGTGGTCTCTTTCCTTTTAAAAAGTGGAGAAAATACCCCCAGAAATAGACTACATAATGCCTTATTAACCTTGAATTTTCTTAACGCTAATGAGAAAGGAACAACAACAGCAGAAAGACATTGGATAATAAAAAAAAATCTACTAAACTAAATCAAACAGTTTATTTCAAGGATGTGCTGACCTCTCAATGGAAGCCAGGAGATGTGCTACGTTGGGAAAGGGGTTTTGCTCTTGTTTCCACAGGAGAAGAAAAATTGTGGATACCATCAAAATTAATAAAGGTTCGATTTAAAGAGGAGAAACCTCTTAAAAAGAAAAAATGACAGCTCATCCACAATGATGATAATCATACAGGTGGTAAGAAAAACATATAGGATGGGGGCAGGGTTCTGGTCTTGTCTTTGCAGGAAAACACTTATCTTCAAAAAATTCAAGGGACCCTGGATGTTTGAATACTGACAGATGGAAAAATAACTACCCAATAGGGATCATGAAGAAAACCAAATAGGTTCTGTAAGTATAAAAATCAAAGATATGTTTATGTTTCTAAATTTATAGAGCTGGTTTTGGAATTGGACTCTGGCTCAGTCCCTCTCTAATTCCAAGCCTGTTGTTGAAAAAAAAAAAAGAGTTTCTGGAGTTTCTGTCTTATGTCAAGAGCCATGATATGGGACAAAAAGAAAATAAATTTAAAAAACATCTTTACTTTTCTTCATATCTATTTTTGTCTTTATCATGACTTTCATTAAATATATACAACTGTAAATAATGTTTACGTTTTCCACAATGAACAATGAATTTTTCCTGCAGTTATCTTTGAAGTTTCCAGAAAGAAGATGGGGCCCCATAGCAACAACTCCACCTGGTTGATATGACATCATGATACTGATAGCGCTACTACAAGACCTGTTTTGTGTACCAGCTGCACAAGACAGTTCCAACTTAGTTAGCTGAAATGGTGCACATCTTTTACAACGTTCTGGCTAGACCTCCACAAAATACTCAGAGACTATTTGCAATCTTACCAGGCATTAATCTTGAAATTTAACCATCATTTTAGTTTCACAGATCCCCTAGAAAGAACGTCGCCCCCATGACAGCTGGAAGTAATTCTAGAGGACGACGTCCCCTCTCCCAGCACAGTTTGTCCTCAGGTTTAGGGACATCATTTAGGGGTTGATTATAATTAGTATATGGTTGAGGGTTGGGGGAGGAATTTTATAAGCTCAGGGATTTTTTTTTAAAAGATGGGATAATAGATTGGTATTTGTGAGTTATTGTTTATAGATAATTACATTGGCATAGATTCTTGTATATGGGTACAAAGTTAAATTATATTAAATATTGTATGCATGCATGCTTCTACCTCTGTTTAAAACATTTTTTATGTATTGATATATATATTGTATTGATATATATATTTATCATTTTGCAGTGTACATTTCTAACTCTGATTAAGATACTTATATATTATTTATGTATTGATATATATTTTTACCATATTACAATGTATACTTGTACGTTGTTTACATTTGGAGGGTCATTGTCCTCATTAATTGCACAGTTGTTTATTCTCTTAGTCTTTAAGTTAGATACGTATTAAGAATTGTAGATCAATAGTGATCTATGTTTTGTCATATTCATAGTTAGACTAATCAGGTTCTTTAGATACATAGAGATTATATTCTGTATAAATAATCTTCAGCCTCTTCAAAGAGCTGTAAAAAGTGGCATTTAATCTAACTTAGAGTTCTTTGGTAGTGAGATACAATCACTCCTAGCAACACCGATCTGTTCCCGAGAGATTGTTGAACACCAAAGACACTCTACTTGGAGCTTGTCTTCTTCTTGGCAAAACCGGCCTCTGGGCAAAAAACTGCCCATACCTCAACTACTGACAAAATACATAGTATCCAAAAATGGATAAGCAGAACTGTCAAATCTTGCCAAGACAGGGTAAGATGGTTTTAAAAAATTTCTTGCCTTTAAAAATAATCTGTCAGTTATTCTAGGCCTTAGCCAAAGTGGGTTGCTTCAACACTACAAACGTGACTTTGGGTGATTGCCCAGGTAGCCAGTTGTCTCTCTGATTTGTTGCATATTTTGGAAGTTGTTTGATTGCACTTCCTAATTCCTCAGGTAATGTTATTTCCCTTCTCAGATCTTTGATGGGGTTGAAGACTAGATAAATGTAGTTACTTTCCTCTCATGACTTGGCCAAGTTATTTATTATACAAGACTTAAGCTAGTTAAAATAGAATATTTATTTTTATTGTATATAATTTTGTAGTAGGTTTAGAACTCTCTTCCTTAAACAAAATGGGGAGGTGCTGCGGGAGCTCCTTCCACTCCTTCAGCCAATAGCCTTTAAGATACCAGCCCACTGGGGCATGGTCTCTTTCATTTTAAAAAACAGAAATGCCACACATGCACATACACACACACACACACACACACACACACGCACCACACTACCACTACCACCAACATAGTAACAGGAACAAGCAATCAGTGGTCACTAATATTTCTCAGTATCAATGGACTCAATTTGCCAATAAAAAGACACAAACAGATACCAAAACATAAATCACCCTGTGACTACATAAAAGAAACCTAACCTCAACATCAAAATTAGACATTACCTCAGAGTAAGGGTTAGAAAATACATTCCAATCAAATGAACCTAAAAAGCAAGGGGTTTTAGCTTTAGCTTTCAAACCAAAATTAGTCAAAAGAGATGGAGAAGGATATTTCATATTCATCAATGGAAAAATAAATCAGGATGAATTTTCAATTCTGAACATCTATGCCCCAAATACAGGTGAACCAACATTTGTAAAAGAAACATTAGGAAAGCTTAAATCACATATCTAATCCCACACATTAATAGTGGGAGACTTCAGCAACCCACTCTCACCAATGGACAGGTCTGCCAGATAACAGATGTTATGACTCAAATGGCCTTAACAAAAAGCTACAGAACATTTTACCCAAACACAAAAGAATATACCTCCTTTTCAGCACCTCATGGAACCTTCTTCAAAATTGGCTTGGTTACAAAGCAATCTCAAGATACAAGAAAATTGAAATATCCCTCTGTTTCTTATCAGACCACCATGGATTAAACTGAATTTCAACAACAACAGAAACAACAAAAAGCCTACAAACTCATGGAAAGGGAACAACACTCTACTGAGTTATCACTGGGTCAAAGAAGAAATAAAAGAAAGGCATTAAAGACTTCATAGAAGTCAATGAAATCGAATGCACAACATATTCAAACTTATGGGACACAATGAAAGCAGTGCGAAGAGAAAAATCATAGCAGTAAGTGCCTTCATGAAGAATTTGTAGACATCTCATATTAGAGACTTAACAGTCTGAAAGTTCTAGAACAAAAAGAAGCAAACACATCCAAAAAGAGTAGACATGAGGAAATAAACTGAGAGCTGAAATCAATGAAATAGAAACAAAGAGGACAATTCAAAGAAGCAATGAGACAAAGAGTTGATTCTTCAAGAAAATCAACAATATAGGTAAACCCTTATCCAAATTAAAAGCCAAAGAGAATATCAAAATGAGCAAAATCATAAATGAAAAGAGGGACATAACAACAGACTCTGAGGAGGAAATACAGACAATATCAGGTCATACTTTGTGCTCTGCAAAACTGGAAAATCTAAAAGAAATGGACAAATTTCTTGATAGATACAGAGCCAAAGTTAAATCAAGATCAGATAAACAATTTAAATAAACCTACAACACCTAAGGAAATAGAAATGTTCATTAAAAGTCTCCTAACAAGAACAAAAAAAGAAACAGAAGGAACATGACCAGATTTTTTTCTATGAGGCCACAGCTACCCTGATACTGAAACCATACAAAGACTCAACAAAGAAAGACCAATTGCACTCCGGAACATTGATGCAAAAATATTCAATAAAATACTGGTAAACCTAATCAAAAAAAAAAAACCATCAAAAAGGCCATTCACTATGATTAAGTGGACTTCATCCCAGAAATGTAGGGATGGTTTGACGTATAAAAATCTATCAATGTAATCCACTATATAAACAAACAGAAAGAGAAAAAAAACCCCACAACTATGTCATTAGGTGCTGAAAAAGCCTTTGACAAAAATCCAACACCCCTTCATGACAAAAGACTTGGAGAGATCAGGGATGGAAGGGACAAACCTGAACATAAGAAAAGCAACACACAGCAAGTCAACAGCCAAGATCAACTTACATGGAAAGAAACTCAAAGCAATTCCACTAATACCAGGAACAAGACAAAGTTGTCCACTCTCCCCTAACCTATTCAGTATAGTACTTGAAGTTCTAGCTAGAACAAAAAGATAACTAAGAAAAATTAAGGGGATACAAATTGGAATGGAAGAAGTCAAAGTATTGTTATTTGCAGATGATATAATGCTATACATACGTGATCCCAAAAATTCTATCAGGGAGTTCCTGCAGCTGATAAACACCTTTAGTCAAATGGTTGGGTATAAGATCAACCCCCCAAAAAATCAATAGCTCTCCTATATACAAATGATAAATGGGCTGAGAAAGAAATCAGGGAATCAACACTCTTTACAATAACCTCAAATAATATAAAATATATTAGTGCAAATATAACCAAGCAAGTGAAAGGCCTGTATAATAAGAACTTCAAGTCTCTGGAAAAAGGAATTGGAGAAGATATCAGAAGATTAAAAGATATTTCATGCTCATAGACAAGTAAGATTAACCATTAGTAAAAATGGTCATTTTACTAAAAACAGTTCACAGATTCAATGCCATCCCCATTAAAATCCCAACAAAATTCTTTACAGAGCTTGAAAGAACAATACCCAACTTCATATGTAAAAACAAAAACCCAACATAGCTAAAACAATCCTGTAACAATAAAAGAACATCTAAAGTTTTCACCATCCCTGATCTCAAGCTCTACTACAGAGTTATAGGAATAAAAACCATGATATTGGCATAAAAACACACAGGCACTAAGACCAACACTTAATAAATGAAACCTCATGAAACGGAAAAGTTTGTCAGGCCAAGGACAGCTTCAATGGGACAAAATGGCAACATACAGAATGGACCAAGATCTTCACCAACTCCACATCTCATAGAGGGTTGATTTCCAAATTATACAACTCAGGAAATTAAATATCAACAGACTAAATAACCAACTAAAAATGGGATACAAATCTAAACAGGGAATTCTCAACAGAAGAATCTCAAATGGCAGAGAAACACTGAAGGAGATGTTCAACATCCTTAGCCATCAGGGAAATGCAAATTAAAATGATTGTGAAATTCCATCTTATAGGGCTCAGAATGGCTAAGATGAAAAACACAAGGGCCTGTTGAACAGGATGTGGAGCACGGGGAAAACTTCTCTGTTGATGGTGGGAGTACAAACTTATACAGTCGCTTTGGAAGTCGGTGTGGTAGTTTTCTCAGAAAACTGAGACTAAATCTACCACAGACCCAGCTATATCACTCTTGGGAATATGCCCACAGGACACTCAATCATACTACAAGGACACCTCCTCAATTAGGCTCATAGCAGCTATATTTGTAATAGCCAGAACCTGGAAACAACCTAGATGTCCCTACACCAAGGAATGGATAAGAAAAACGTGGTGCATTTGCACAATGGAGTATTACTCAGATGTTAAAAACAAGGGCACCAGAAGGTTTGAAGGCAGAGTGAGACAGAATGAGAAAAAAATCATTCTGAGTGAGATATCCCAGAATGAGAGAAATAAGCATGGTACTCACTCCTAAGTAGATATTAGCTTTAAAATAAAGATTAAGTAGACTACAATCCACAGACCCAGAAAGACTAGGTAACAAGGAGGGTTCATGGGGGAATGCCCCCATCTCCCTGGTAAGGGGAAATAGAAGAGATTTTGTGGGTGAACTGAGGGTGGGTCGGGGATTGGGATGGACACTTGAGTGATTAGGAGGTTGGTGGGGGACAGGGTGGGGATTACTGAAAGAAACTACTGGAAAAGGCACTTCTGGGTTAGGTAAAAACCTGGTGCAGGGGAATCTCCCAGGAATCTACAAGGATGACCCCAGCTAAGACTTCTAGCCAGAGCTGATATGTAGCCTGAACTGGCCATCTCCTGTGACCAGATTGGTGCCTAGCCCAACGGCCATCAGAGAAGCTTCATCCAGCAACTGATGGAAACAGATGCAGACTCACAGTCTAACATTAGGTGAAGCTTGAGGAATCCTGCAGAAGAGGGGAAAAAGGATTATAGGAACCAGAGGGTCAAGGACACCACAAGAGGACTCATAGACTCAACTAACCTGGGCACAAAGGGACTCAGAGAGACTGAACCAACAACCATGGAGGCTGCATGGGACAGACCTAGGCCCTCTCATATAAGTGACAGCTGTGTGACTTGTTCCTCTTGTGGGACTCCCAACACAGGGAGGTGTTTAGTCTTACCACACCTTGCCATGCCAGCAAGGTTGACACCCAGTCTTTGGTTACTAAGAAGGTTGTTGCAACAAGCACCCTTGTACAAATTGTTTGCTAGTATTCTAGTTTCTCTGGGGGAGTGTATGGGTGTTAAACTGCTGATCCCAGGGTATGTGTGTATTTAGTTTTTAATTATGAGATTCTCTATTTCCTTAATAGTCATTGATTATTATCTGTAAAGAATGGGTGTTTTAGTCTTTCTCCTTCTTCACCATATTCCTGGGGTTGTAGTCGTTCATTTTGGCTCTTCTAGTATATGCATGTTGATGTTTTAAGGCAGGCTGGTGTACACACCATTCTTGATTAACGACGCACAGTGGCTTTGGAAGGGCTTGTTAGCCATATATGTACTTGTACAAATGTCTTATCTACTTGTTTCAGGACTGGTTGTCTATTTTTGTTTTGTGTTATCTTTTCCAACATATTATTATTTTGCCATACACATGTTTAAATGGTGACTATTTCCTCCCAATCTATTGATGTTCTGCACGCTTTCTTGATGTTTGATGCACACAGATGGCTTTTATAAGTTTTATAAAATAGAAATTAAGCAGTCAAGTCTTTATAGCTATTTTTACTATTTTCTTTGCTTCCAACTCCTGAAAAATCTTCCCCACCGCTTTTGTTTGGAAACTTTGGGAGTTCTAGTTTTCTGTCTGTATTCTGACTGAAATTTACTTGTGTGGATAATGTGAAGCAGGGCTGATGCCATCGCCCCGTGAGTAGCCAGCAGTTTCAGTGCTGTTTGCTCGCAACCCTCCACCCTTCAGAGTGGTCTGGAGCCTTCCACACAAGGTAAACAATTCTGGACACGAATCTGTTCTTTGTGTTCTCAGCCTTCTCTTCTGCTCATTGCCGACAGTAATGGTGCCTTGGGTTGCTCCCACCTTGCAGCAAATCCCAGAAACAGGGAGGCAAACACTCCGTTGTGTTCCTTTTCTCTGTGTTCCTTTGCCTATTTTAGCCCTTTGTCTTTTTGTATCAGATTTAGAGTCAGTTTAGACTCTCCTCTGTATACCAAGGTGCTGCTTCATCTGTCTTATATCTGTTAATCCATTTTGATGGAGGTTTAAAAATCTTTTTATTATGAAATAATGTGTAGCCTCAGAAAATGAGCAAGAAAATGACAAAGTACCATATACACACATATGTATATATGCATATTAATTGAGCTCCATCTAATGCAAACAATATAGTTATTATAAGCAGGAAACTAGAAATCACACACCTTAAAATAAACTGTACCTCAACGATATTCATATCTCAGTCTGGGACTCCTGTACATGTTATTATTTTGTATGTAATCTTTACTTTCCATCAATAATATGCAGGTTTGAGTACTTAAAGTTTCAAATACGTGCCTGTGAGTTTACTTCATTTTACAGGATTCAAATGAAGGCTATTTCATCTCACAACTGTTTCTTGCTGCTGAACAGAAACAGAATTTATTTTCTGTATGAACAAGAGTAAAGGCTAGAGGCTGGAACCAGAACCACGTCTCTCTGTCCAACCCTTGACTTCGCCTCAGGTTAAAGGAGAGGTGTACAGTATGTCACTATGGTGTGTGGTGGATGCTCAGAAATAGGGGCCAGAGAAGGGACAGTCACAAAAGCAGGTGAATCAGCTCTTCTCTGCCCCAGGTGAAATTACTACCTATCTAATGATGTTTAGATGGACTCACAGAACAACATGCTCGCCGGATTCATTTGCAGACCTTCTGACTACATGACCACGTGCTCCCCCACTCCAATGAGTTCCAGAGAAGACAGCATCAAAAGATTTCCAATGGTGAAGAGAGTTCAACCTCCTCACTCCCATCGCGGCAATGCCCAGAAAGCTTCTGAACTGAAATCTCACAAGCAATAGAGCATCAGAGAAGGATTAGGAGGCATCTTCTCAAGATCAGCTTCTGATCAATCCTTTACACATCTCAATTATCCCTATTCATTTCTAACCGCTAGATTTCACGTAGCCTTCCACCATGCCCCTTTATATTCTATACACTGCAGAGAATGACATCTTAGTATGTTACTATGGAAACAAAGTTTTTTTGCATTAAAATGTTTATGACTAGGTCATTTGTGCCATTTAGGAAGAATCTTTAAAAACAGAAGTCTGCTTAGTTACCGTTACATAGATACTTTTTGGGAAGACCACACAGAGGCAAATAAATAAACAAATAACAGTAGCTAGCGAGATCTATGATGAGATGCAAATTTTTGGAAAATATAAAATACATTTACTCAAGATCCTCAAGGCATCTATCCCACTCCATAGGACTGTTTTTTATTCATGCACAGCCTTAGCAACACACTTTATGTAACAAATGTACATTATGCAATTGAATCTGTAGATCTCATACTCTACAGCTGTCAACCTCAACAACAGACTACATTTTTATGCTATTGAAGTCTAGTAATTAAGGAATGTGTAAGTGGAGATCAGGGACGTTATCAAACAGCTTGGTACTCCGTCTTTAAGAAATAAATAAGAGGAGCCTCTAGAATGTGGGTCTCTGATATGTTTTATCCATCAGCAGCAACTGAAATCACAAGATCAATGAAAGCAATATATGTCTTCACAAGACGTTTTGACTTGACCCAAAAACTATGGGCATCTTCTAAGGAGAATTATGCTCGGCTCATCTGGGTTGATGGAGAGTGGCAAGGAGATTTTACTAAATGTATTTAAAGATGGAGGGTGGGATCAATTAAATATCAGCGATTCTTCACCTGAGAGCAGCTCTAGATATTTCAGTGAGCTGTGGCAAATACATGTGAAGGTAAACACAAGAGACTCTTGACTTTGGCAAAGCCCATAGGCTGTGGCTTTGAAGTACAGGGAATTTCTGAAGATGGTCAAGCGCCAACTTCATTCAAAACAATGCAGCATCCTTTGCCCCCTTCCTGTTTATATTGGTTTGATTCTATAGAGCCAATGAAATATTTCCTTGTACCTCAGTGTTCTGGAATTCTTACAACAGAATAAATGCAACTTAATCTGGAAGTTTGCTATGGTGTCATCAAGTTCCTAGTGATGTCTGCAGTATTACCTAAGTGTGACCCAGACTTCTCATTGTCACCTGTGAACGTTCTTGAATGCATTCTGGTATTTTAATCCATCTTCATCTGCTTTTGAGACATGTCACCTTTTCCCCAGTTTGAGCTTCTCGCAGAGATCTTTCTATAACAATAGGACAGCTACTGACCCAGCAACAATCAACATCACATTTGTTCAAAAACTACAGACGAATTCCACTGTGTCCTCAGAGTGTACCTATGCGTCCTTCCCTTGTGGTAAAGATTAATTTGAAAAGTGTTAGGTTGATTTCGTCTTGCTCTAATATATAGTACACCTGATCCCCCTGCACTGTGTGTGTGGCGTGTGCAGAGGCCAGAAGTTGATGTCACCTGTCCTTCTCAGGTGCATCCCGCTATATTTTTGAGACAAGGTTTCTCAGTCAATCTGGAACTCAGAGATTTAGCAAGACTGGGTGGCCAGCAGACTCGAGGGACCTTCTGCATTTGTCTTCCTCGCACTCATAATGGCCACCTTGCTGGGTTTTGTTTTTGGTTTCTAAATATAAGCACTATGGGTCTACACACTCACCAAGCTTATATGGTAAGCGCTTCATCAGCAGAGCCATCTCACCAGGCCCCTGATTTCTTCTTTTAATCACATACTCATGTAGGGTTGTAATTATTCCGTGCACATATGCAAGCCACATTCAACGAAGTTTCACCTACCTAAATTGCTCTCCCATGTTTGACAGTGCATTTGTGCCAATTAAAGTCAATCCTTCATTCAAATTTCCCTTTTTGTTTGCGCATTATAGACAAATGGAAAGTTTTTCATGGAATTTAACAATCTACTCTGACTAATTTATATGATAATTTTTAACTTTCTCTTTACTTATATCTGTAACAAAACTTGACTTGAGAAATCAGTTAACTTATTTAAAGGGATATATGGGTTTTTTTTAATCAGAGTATGACCATTTCTACCACACTTTATGTCAGAGCAGAGAAATAAGGCTATGCTGAGATAAAAAGTAAAGGCAGCTGGGTAGGTGTAGGTTTGCTCAGTAGCTAGAGACTCAACTTTGTCTTCAAGTTTGTGGAACACGTTTAACATTACTCAGGGCAAAGAAGATGAAGTGTATAGTTCTGAGACCACACAACAAATATATCAAGAACCGAGGCATTCATTTTAACTTTCATGTATTTATTTGTCTTGAATAACTGTGACCTGTAATGTTTTTTTATCAACCACTCCCATTCCATGTGAGATTCAAAAATATACGAGTACAATTTCCATAATGTCATAATATGACTTTAAAATCATATCCGGGTAAAGCGATCATTCGAAACTAGGAAGTTAGGGCTAGTGTTGTCAAGACCGTGTCTCAGGTGTGCAGAATTGCTTCGGTCCTCATTTTGAATGTACGGAACGCTGGTGTTTTGGAGACGTGACTCCCTGTGCTTATTAACAGGCCTTTCTGTTGTAGCAGCACGGCAGGACAGAGGGACATGACACCAGACGTGTCTGAAGATGCCACTCTCGGAGAGGTTTTAGGTGAGCAGAAGGCTTTCTTTGGGAAGCCAAAGCCAGATTTCTATGGGAGCTCATAAGAGTATCATAGGCATGGGGCTTCTGACAATTTTCGGTTTGTATCCGAACAATGCCCTGCAAACACACTCACTATGTGTCCATGGGAGTCCAGGGGCCACAGTGACGATTGGCACATGTTAGTATTGTTCTAAGCAACGTTGGAGTAGGTATGTGGGAAGGGACATGAGCTGCTAATTCCGTAATTACTCTTCAACTTCAATTATTTGTCTTCTATCATTCTTCTTCCGTGACCACATGATTTACCTGAGGATGCAGCTTAAGACAGGCAGTAATACTTATGATGCCAACAATTAGTATCTCTTCCCAAACGCTGACTCAACCCACGATCAAGAGACCTTTGAGCTCCAAGTAGGGAGTACCATTTTACCGTCTGATGGGTGTGAGATAGAAAGGAGGGGAGCCACACAGGAACACAAATCTTTCTGTCTCCAGGGCCTAAATTCTATATACACTGCACAGACTTCAGCACCGGAACGGCCAGTTATGAACGGTGATGGGGAGCAGGAGGGGGCGGGGGAAGGGAAGAGAAACTTCTGCTGTGCGGAACTGAACTGAAAATCTTTCTTGTTCCTGTCCTTACTCCAAAATCTAAGATGTATTGATATTTATGCAAAACCCCTCTCCAAATGTTCACTTATTTTTACTTTATATCTTCATATCTGAGTACAACTTGACTTAATGTCCAAGCTGTCCTTTTCCTTATGCATCTACAGAATTCACACCAGATCCCCATATTAATAGAACAACTTGCTGGACCATGCAAAGAGGTCATTTAAAATATTATTTGAAATAATAACATGGTATAAACATTTCCATTTCCTATTATTTATGATGTCATTTAAAATATGGTGCTGTGATGTGACTGTGGCCTATTGTGTGCCTTGAACGTAATTATTATAATGCGATTAGGCTTTTCTTTTAATGGTTGTTTTGTCCTTAATTTTCTACATACGGTACAAATCTCATTTTTATAAGGTTAATTAGAATTACTCCGTCTGGGACACCAGCATTCTTGTTATTTAGGATTTTTAACCAGATTAGGATGAGCGCTTCCCATTGTTCCTTTGAAATAACAGACAACCCTGTACATCTTCCATTGGAGCATTTTGATCCTTAAGTTTACAAGTCATACATTAAGACACGATCAAGTGACCCAATGCTATACTGGCTTAACTCGGTGGCTAGTGGATGAGGCAGGCAGTGTCTTTAGCTGTTTCTTACATCTTCATAGATGTTGGGTGGACTAAAAGCGAGCCAACCGTTCAATGATAGCATAGATAGCCCTTTTATAATAGTGTATAAAAAAAGCAACTCTACAAGATTTAAGCGACACATTACAGCCTTTCTTTGAGCGCTAGAACTATAAGTACTACTTCAATGTTGTGTTTATAGTATAGCATGTGTATCTTTACCGGAACCCATAGTCCATCTTAGAGGTTACTAAAATTATGTCACAGTTTCCCTATCAGTTAGCAATGATTCCATACTGTACAAACAGACCAGCTGCCATGGGAATGCCTCTGTCCTGGGGTCATAACCCACAGCAATTCCCAGTTTCCTTCCAGGCTAAAGGTGGGGCGCTCACCTGTTTGCAGATGGTGGCACACATGGTCACAGCCTGTCCCTCTTGCAGGGGCTCTGCCTCCCAGTCTCCTAGCCAAGATCACATTGCACCATCCACCACTTTTCCGATTTCAACGTAGTCGAGAAGACCATTTAGTACTTAGGCTTTGCAGGTCACCCACTTCTGGCCCATCTCTTCCTGCTCATTTAGGGCAAGAGCAGTGGTAGCCAACACACAAAAGAAAGCACCTGACCGTGCTCTAAGAAGCCTCCGGGTATGAAGACTGAAATTAGATTTTGTTCAGTGCTGAGGGCGAAGCCAACAGACTCATGCATGCTAGTTCTTTTCCGTGGAGCTGCATCCTTAGCCTTGACATCTGGATTTTGCCTGTTTCTTATGTTGCAAAAACCTCAGTTTGCTTTTCATTTTCTCAGTAATTTTTAACAACGAAAGCTGTCTCTAACTCATGAGAATAAGCAGTGCCTTCGATTTTACTCTAACCATCGTTTGCTAATCCGGGTTTAATGCAATGGAGTGCCAGGCTGGCATGATGGAGAATGAGGAAGCCCTGTATGAACTAATGCAGATTGTATTGTTTATCAAAACAAGGAGCAGAATCTCATTATGCCTTTCTAACACTGCTAATTTTTAAATATTTTAATATACTATTAACCTTCTAGGATATAAATTACAGTCTGTGAGTCATAGGAAAGCCCATTAGAGAAGAATGTGGTTTTCACAATAGCACTGTGACCACTTGGATTCTCTGTTGCCAGACATATGTTACTTTAATATTACTTTATTTTCAGTAAAATTTAAATATGAATGTATTACCAATGTAGGAACATAGATATTTTTGTTTTTCTCTGATAAGAACCCATCCACATTGTTTTTGAGCAATTCATGTTTCTTGCAGTCAAGCAAAAACATTATTTCCCCTTTTCAAATTTCAAATGGCTGTGGTTATTTCTTTAATCCTTCCCTCTTACCACTGAATGCAACTAAGGAACACCCTTGTCAACTCCTCTGAGGGCTTCTAATGTTTCTTACCACAATGCATATATATAATATAAAATTTATATTGTATTATTATATATAATACTTTTGGGTATATAGTGAGGTGGTCATAGTTTTTATTGGGCACATACTATCTCATGCTATTACCTTCTGTTCATAAACCATACTGGAATAGTTGTGAAATTCTTTGAAAAATTATTAGTATGATTCTTTGAATGCATTCTAATTTTCAAGATGCAAACATTTTCCCAAATCTTTAAAGTTTCCAGGAAAGGAAAAGCAGATTCCCTGCCAACAATAGCAGTCAATACGTCTTTGTACTTTTCCACACGCATGCTGAGCGCAGGTACGGAATGACTTGGGACCTGTGACCTTGCAAAGGAAGTCCCTTTCCAAACTGTGGTTACAGAATCACTTGGGCAAGTCACAGCAGAATGAAGGTATGGCCAGATAGGCTGCGGACCCTTCCAGTCCTCCTTGGTGACTGCCGGAGGAGGTGCTCCACCAGGATGAAGCAGCCAATGCAGATCCAGAGAAATGTCAGGCCCAGATGGGAAAAGCCACTTCCCCGAATAAGGTGCAGGGGAATCTCAGGGAAGTGGGGTGCCAGGAACAGAAAGGGAGTAGGACATGGAGTGAGGGAAGGAGCTTTTCCAAAATTATACAGATGTGGATGTCTAATAGGTTCGTCCACACGGGGTAGAGCTAAGGATGGGAGGAATGCTGTTCGCTGTTCTCATTGTATGGTAAACGGGACAGGCCAATACAAGCATGTCTACTACCCAGCCATCAAGAGTTGTTTCTTGATATTATTTTGAACTTGGAAGCTTTCATTGTTCGAAGGAAATGGCAGTAGAATTTAATTCTGGTCATATCGGAAAATTCCATTAAGAGTGTCTTAGAAGAAATCATCAACACATGCACACATGAAAAGGGATGTTTAGGTTGTGGGAAGGCTGTAAATCGATTCGTCTGTTTACACACACACGTGTGCACACACAAACACATGCGCCTCATGACAACCATCCCCACCCTTGCACACCACAGTTCTGTTGGTCTCTTGGCTTTGTCTTCAACCTAAGATCCTAGAGACTAGATAGCTACTGAGAACAACCACAGTCTCTTCAAGATTGTTTACTTTGGATGGATTCAGAGGCAAGAGAAAGAGGAGAGAGAGGTAGTGAAGGAAGGATAGAGAGGGAGGAGGGAAACACACAGACACACACAGACACACACACACACACACACACACAAACACGGAGGGTGTGTGGAAGACACGACTCTTCCTGAACCAGTCAGTAGTCTCAGTGATCATGCTGGGCTATCTGACCTCTCCTGTACCCATTGCTGTCTAGGTGATCGCCTTTACAGCAAGCAGTCAAACATCTCAAGTGGAGGCTGAAGCAGCTTCCTTCAGAACACTTGGGCCCTACTTAGAGAACTGATCTTTGAAGACCATCACAGGTTCTTCTGGAGATGTGTGAGAGAGGCAAGTGCATTGAGAGGTAGAGAGGCCCCTAGAGATGGGCAGCGAGGATGCCTTATCGGTACTTCCCTGGTCCTGCAATCTTGCTTCCAGATTATTGACTGTAATTTTTGGAACCAGATCCGCAATAAGTCATTAGGATGTTAATGTATTACGATGTGCCTTCCATGATTATTGCCTGATTCACTGCCATCTGGTCAGGCAAGAGACACATTATACGGAGTTAAAATCGAGGAGAATTAGATGATGGAATAAAAATGTTACATAAAGTAAGTTCTTTAAATTAAAAATAAGCTAAAACAGAGTTATACCAATGGAGGTGTACATTGAGATGCCTTTTGCTATATTTACATAAAATATAAATAGGGTTTCCCAGCAGAATGTTGAATAGTTAATTATGCTTCAAATAATTTTTCTTTCCCAGAATTCCTAATTCCTTCATAATGGTACTATGGATTATTTGCTATTTAATTTCTTTTATTATCTAGCTAGCTGTCTGTCTATCATCTATTTATTTATTATGTTCTGGGGATTGAAGTCAGGTCTTTAAGCTGAGCAGCAAGTGCCTTCACCCACTGAGATACCCTGCACGGTTATATTGCATGCTTTGTTGTGCCAAGCCTTCCACACCACGGCCTGTCTTCAATTCTTTTTCCAGTCTTCATCATTTGCAGTTCATATCAATGTCACTTAATTTCACTGGAATTGAAAACAGAAGTCACTCCCTATGGCTTAAAGCTCCTCCCAATGTGGAATCCTTAAAAAAAAAAAAAAAAGATTAGTTAGATAGGAAACGTCAACTCTGTATTCTTGAACAAAGCTAAGGGCCACCGTACTATTTATTTTTTTTTCTTTTGAGCTCTCATGTTCTAGACTACTCCTTTGTCGACACTAACTTTTCAGCTCTGTTGTGTGATGGCCCTCATGACTCATCTGCCCAAACCGTGCGTGCCGTCCTCCATACCTCAGGGGAGTTTCCATGCTCATTAAACCTTCTGCGTTTGCGCTATGGCAGCACCACCCAACTTAGTCCAAGGATGTGCTGGTGACCGGCGCTGTCAAAGTTTGGAAGAGGACGACCAATCCGTTTGTGCCGGAGGATGAGTAGATCCCAGTATTCTCTTTCTACAGTCTCATGGTTTCCCTGACTGAAGGGGATTTTTACCTGTTTTAGATTTGAAAGTCCATACAAAATTTATTTTACCTTTGAAGAATGCTTAAGAGTTTTGACATTACTACCTGGCTACCTGGGAAGGGAACTGACCTCCCGGTTTCCGCCCGCCTCAGGTTGGCTGCTCCTTGCTGCCTGTCCGCTTGACACATTGATGCGATTGTTTCTGTGCTCCCAGTGGTCAAATGTGACACTTCTCTGAACTCCACGGAAGGAGAGCATGCAAATTGCATCTGCCTTGATCTTTTGGTCTCATCGAATGTGGATTCCTGGTCACTTGATGAGGGCTTTAGATTTGCTGTCTCAGTGTAGTTAAGTTAGGGATGAAGGTTAAAGCTGAAATGATTCTAGTCATGCACATGGGCACTGCTGGGAGGGTCAGAACAAAGAGAAATGGCTGGATTCATCTTCATGAAAACAGTCCCTTAGCTCTTCAGAAACCACACCACCGTGGCCACTATAAAATCCAGGGGGACACAAAAGGAAACTATTCTCCTATCATTCATTCTGTGAGTCCATATGTTGACATGCCACTGTGTGCCTGTGCTGGAGTACGTGAGCGACAAGGATTAAAGATTTTCTTCTGTACCTCTAGCAATCCAAGGCCAGTTTGTAACGCGTCAAATTATCTGCCATAATTGCCTTTTGCTGCATTTATTTCTAATCTTCCAAAGCTGTTATGAGATAACAGATATGTAAATGCTTTGGAAAGTAGAGTACACGCAACAAATGTTATATGTTATTAGTAGTTTAATGCTTGTCTAATACAATGAGCATGTGTGCCACAGCATTAGGAACTAGAATATTCCTCCTTACCATTTTCGATCTTCACCTAAGTCTATTTAAACAGAAGCAACTGACCACTTTCTTTGTCTCTGTGCAGACGGCAACCAGGGAAACTCACCTTTATGTGCACCTACTAATATTCTGGCTTCGTATCCTGACTTAAAAAATGTGAGATTATTCTCCCCCAATTTAATGTTTTTGACAGTGAATATTTATACTAAATTTAAATTAAGTGTAAAAGAGCAGATTGATAAGAACACCAAAAACCTTGTAGATCAACCAATAACACCAGCTGTCCAAATTATTCTCCAGCATTGCAAAGGTTCCTCTCAACTGCATATTTATTGCTGGCTATGTTCCATCCATATGACGTACAAATTTGAGATTTATACTTTAAAACATAATAAGATGGAGTTCTGCCATGCCTACTGGGTGATAAGTAAATGCATACACAACCAATTTGGTTTAAAATCTCAGTCCATAATATTTTTGCATTAATCTCAGGCCATACGACAATTGGGTGTGTTTTTTTTTAAAGATCAAATACTTGTAATTATAGGATGCACAGTTTCTCTCTTGTGCATTTCTTCCACAGAGTTTCATATAACTTCAAATGGACTTAGTTTCGTGAGATACGTGATAATCTTGCTTTCATTTCATCTCTTGGCAGAATCCTGAAAAGAAGAAGCCACTTATTTTGTGGGGATGGACTCTTGGTGATACTTCATTGCCAATAATGGGTTGATATTTGAAATGTGCCTTTGAATCCTTTTACCCTCTTTTGCTTGTAGCCAAGGACTTTGTGAAATAGATTCTCAGTGGTTGAAATATGCAGAGTCACCTTGGTACACATGTTGACAGTACTTTAACAAGGGACATGCTACTAGTTCAAAAAAAAGTAGGAAGCAAGGATAGAGTTGGTAATCAGGAATCAAGTAAAGAATATATATATATATATATATATATATATATATATATATATACACACACATACACACACACACACACATATATGTCACTGCATGTTTTCTCTCAGGGAACACAGTCGATCTAATTCATCTAGAAAGAGGATCTTTTGATTTCATCCCCAGAAACCACTGCTTCAGTAACACATGCTTGCTAGGTGATCAAGTATTTCTGAAACATATTGATAGGTGTTTACTTGATTTTTGAGCACAGCCTTCTGAATACTTATATCTACATTATCCAACAACACAGCACAAGGAAGGTGAATGTGGATGGACCCTCTTTCTAATTCTAAGAATTTAAGAATTTATATTAAAAAGGTTTTGCTGTCCTTAACGAGAGAAGACACATGAGTGCCAAGGAACCTCCCTTCCGATATCTCGCGTAGCCAATCTACCATTCATTATTGCTTGAGCGCAGACTGAAGCCTTTCTTGTTCTTAATGCTGCATTTTGTCAACAGTATTAGCATGGATTGACAAACACACTGGGGTCTTTCCATTTATCTCTTTGCGACAATGTCTTCCACTTATTGTTTTAAAGCCCACTATTCCAGTCTTCTTCAGACCAATACTTGCTCTTCCTTTTGACCATGGCTTTGTTTTCAGCCGACTGTTATTCTGCAAAATGGCATCTGAAGTGAGATGTCTGGAATCCAGGGCAAAAGAAAGATCACCTTTCCCAGGAAAGGAAGCGTATTACTCTCTGTAAACACTTATGTTCAACTGCTAGAGCTTTAAAAAAAAATGCTGAAACAATAAGATATCCATTATATGTTTATTATATTATATATACTATTATATATTCATGTTTCATATATATGTGTTGATGTGTAATATAATAACTGTGCCTTTGAAGATGGGTGGGGTAGATGTATGTATCATAAAAATACTGTGAGTGATGAAGCTTAGTCTTTTTACAGCTGTTTAGAAAGTTTTAATGGTAGAAGATAAAACAAGAAAATCATGTGTTTAGTGATACTTGATGCTTCCTCAGGAAGCTCATGGCTGTAAAGGTATACTGAAGATTTTTTTCATAAACAGCATTCAAATTTTCATGTCGTTATTTTTCTTTGGGTGTCATTTCCTTCCCCTGAAGACAACAAGAGTGTTCGTTGCTCAGCGACATTCCTTATCTTGTCCTGCTCCTTTATTGGCCTAACCTGCTGTCTAGCTGAGCAAAAATACTTCTTTTGTTGTTCAGATTATAAAATACCATGATCTCTTTATGGCCCAAGTTCTTTTATTTTTTTAATTTTCCTACAACGTGATGTTGACTAATCTTCTTAGCCATGACTTCGCGCTTGTATACTTAGGCCATAAAGCAGATTTGAGTTCCTCTTCTGTAGGCCCTGTGACCTTATGGGAGTCGGACACCTAGCATGATTTGTTCCTCATTGGTCTTTTATTGAGTCAGCTCATCCCCAAGTCTTCCCACCCAGCCTGCTGCGATGAATATGTGCTGTTAATGTGGTTGTAGACAATATTTGGTGTGCATTATGGTTATTGTTGTTCCTGTTGATGTCATTTTTATGGCTATAGACTTTTGACTTATAATAACAATCACAAAACCAACAGGAGCCAGAGCTGGGGTAACTGGAGACTTTTTCTTCTTAATAGCCGTTGTCAGCTCCGGAGTGCGGTGTGTAAGGGTTCAGTCTCCGTCTCCAAAGAACATGATGTAGCTTTCTAGAGACAGCTCGGCTCAAGGGAACTTTCCCTTCCTTTTTCACGTAGAATCAAATAACACTGCATGTGTTTAAGGTAGGTAGGGATAGATCTACTTATACATTTCCCTGGTGTGAATAACTCCAGACACAGAGTAGGCATTCAATAAATGATTGAACAAAATTGGAAAGGATTTGGATAGTAAACAGTTCCTAACATGCTTCTGAGTTATTTGAGAGTATAAGCTGTGATTTTCACTGAACCCTTCAGAGTCTGAACTGAGCAATAGCAGTGAAAATGTGTAAAAATGGCGCTGTGGAAGATAAGGGACAATTCACATATAGTGGTATATTTTCAAGTCGAATTTGTTAAAATGCTTTTAGGCTTGTGAAGCCTAAAGCCCATGCCATCAAAGAGTCATGTAAACTTAATACAAAGCTCTATTTTCAATTTACATATCTAATTGCCCACCTCCTAAAAGATGATCTAGTGTATACTGAATGATGCCCACAATGATGCCATCAGCTCATGACCTTGACAGCATGGGAATTATTGCCCAGTGCCGATCATTAGTAATGACAGATTTTCAGCTTCTTTTCTGAAGCAAATGACACGTCCTTGAAGAAGTTCTCCTAAAAGTACCTTTGGCCTGTTCTACATTAGTGCACAGAACACATCTAATCTGCGTCAGCAAAGACTGAAATGACTCTATTTCTGAATTAACCAAACTTCATGAACCCCAATTTTGAATCAGTGCTCAACAGAAATAAACACAAGCAGTAAGTTTGTGCTCATACGATATCATAAGTGGTGACGTGGTCATATTGTTCGTCTCGATGGACATAACCAAGGTTGAGATTATTCTTGGACCCTCTCAAGGGTTAGACCATCAAACCTCTTCACCTCCACTTCCCTTTCTCTTCGATACGGTTTAGATAATTCTAAGTAAAGACCACCACGCTCATTGAGAGTCTTGCAATTTGTGTTTTGAGTATCTGATTTTAAGTTCACTGGGAACAGTACCCTGAACATGCATCCCAAATGTTCTGGAAGATTATTTCTTGAAAGAATTTGGCCTAGAAGAGCTAAGAGTCTAGAAGCTGACTGCGCACAAGGGCTGTGCATTGCTTAGTAAGATTTTGTTCCTCCTGTTATACAATGTAGCTCCTTTAGATCCAAATCAGGGCCACTTCAGTCCTGAACTAAAGGAGAACCTGATCATGGATCCTTGTTGCTAAGTGGGCATTATAGAAACTTTGAAAATTGCAGTGTTTGACAAGTGTGACTTTATAGTAGATTTTTAAAAAGTTGATTCCCTTTTCCTAAGACAAACCTTAAATATTAAAAACATAATAGGTAGATATTAAAATTATTTTGTGGCTGACTTATTTTCTCATGCATCTGACAATTATTTGGGCATCTAAACTTGCTATCAAAATCATGACTTTTTAAATATGTGAAAAGTTAATAGTTATTTTAAGACCTGCAATTATATTTACTATTTAACTCAATTTAATTTATTGGGTTGAAAATTTAATTTACTGGATTCATGCATTTTTCAAATCACCATACTAAGAATCATGTACTGACTTTTGAGAGTGAAAATGAATTGTATGAAAATTTATTGCCTGCTTTAAAGCATAGTTTGTAATATTTTGTAAGGTATAGCATTTTTTTAAAATTTTCATAAGATAGAGCAAAATATAAAAAAAACATTCAAACTTCCTTTTGTATTGAATCAGGACATGTTTCAAATATAAACAGTATTGAACCACATACATTAAACATGGATTTTATTTCTTCAGTAAACAAAAATATAGATAAGCTAATTGGGTAGTTATTTTGATAGGGTCAGAGATTAATTATGTTTACTTGAAAACTGCTTATATTATTACTTTGAGTGTATGAAGCAACAAACAAACAAAAATAGGATTAGACTCCGGGTGTGGACCCACCCTGAGAGGAAGGAGGTATTTTCCCTCGATTTGGGGATGCTTACGGCTTGGACGGGTCCCAGTTTTCATCCTTCTCCCATTCCTGAAACATCAATCATTTTCCACATGGCACCTGGACCTGAAATGAGGCTTCAAATTAATATATGTTAAAAATAAAAATTTAAAATTTAAAAAAGCTCCCCAAATGTTTCTTGCTTTGTAACAAGGGAGGCGAAAAGTGAAAGGCTTTTGATGTATGCTTTTTTTTTCCCCCTGAGTGATTTCTCTCTGCTACCCAACTTAGCCCTGCCAGAAAGCCATAAAAGCCTCACTACTCACCACACTGTCTGAGCAGCGTGTTTGGTTTGTGGTGATATAGCTGTATGATTTCTTACCTCTTTCTTTCATGAGAATTGTAGTTGAATTTACCCCCAAATGCTAGAGTTTAATACATCATTATACAAGTAAACTACATAGTTTTCTGTTCCATGTTCATGAAACATTTGTACGAACAGATTCCTTTAATCCCACGGTTGCGCTCTGCCTTTTTGAAGCTCATGGCCGTTTCTTTCTTTGGACTTGGCCTTGCTTCTTGCTACTTGCCGAAGTAAAGGCTAAACCTATGTGGGAAGGCTCCGTCTTCTCTGAGAGGTAGAATTCTTCTATTTAATTCTCATATTAATATTAGAGAGAGAAGATGAACATATTAAGACGTGCTCACATTCTTAATATTCAAACTCATGCACCAGCTGGGGCGGAAGCACCGTCTTAGGTTAAATTGCCTGTTTAGCTAAGTCCCTTTTTTACTACTGAAGACAAAAAAAAAAAAAAAAAAAAAAAAAAAAAAAAAAAAAAAAAAAAAAAAAAAAAAAAAAAAAAAAAAAAAAAAAAAAAAAAAGCTTAAGTCTTCTACTGGGTGAAATTCTGAAGGCACAAACCAATGCTGTCAGATAAACAATAAAATACTTTCATAAACCCATTTTGATCATTCACATGCTTAATATATTTAATGCTTTGCCTTTGAAGTTAGTAGTAGTAGTAGCACTAAAATTCATTTATAGATAATATAATGCTCAAACTACGATTAAAATAATGTCTTTAGAATATGACAAGTGTTAACACTAAAAGAAATAATTGACATTTATTGAGTGCTTGCCATTTGGCAAACTGTTTTCACATATATTCCTTTACCGACTTTTTACAAGATTGCTTCAGAATTAATGCTCGCGTCTTTGGCTTTACATAAAAGAAAGCTGGTAACTGTCAAGACTATGGGATTCGGGCAGGCCCAGGGCACAGGCCCACAGTCCCAGCTACCCTCAGAGCGGGGAAGGAATTCTAAAAACTCAAGTCCAATCAGAGCTGTCGGGGTCCGGTGCTAGCCCGGACCATAAAAATTATTTCTCGCGACCAGACCCCAACATAAACTCTCTCTGGACCGGCGTGGAGGCAGGGGAATAAAGACACAACTCACATGGCTTTATCGGGAGGGAGATTCTCAGTGGTTCTTCATGAAGTCCTGAGTTCACAGCCTGAAGAATTCTTCTGGTTTATTCTCCAAACAGCTTTTATACCAAAGCATAAACTGAGCGGGAAATACACCAGCATTCTGTCTCCTAGGTAACCAGGTGAATGGCGTTTTGTCAGGTCCGCATCTACCTGACTGCTGTGTATGCTAGCTGTCAGGTAGGCTTGAATTAGCATCTCTATCAGGCATCCTCCAAATCACAAAGAGAGGAGCAACAACATCCTGACCTTTGTTAGGGCAGTGACAGCCTGTCTGCAGGGCTGCGTGACCACCTCAGGTGGGGCCTATGGCTTCAGAGCCTGGCTGCCTCTCCATGTAGAAATATGGGCCTACACAGAGCTGGAGAGCGAGTAAAAAGACAGCCTGGCCAACTCTGTGAGACCCCATCCCCAAACACAAGGTAAAGGGAGGAGGGCAAGGGACAACTTAGGGACAGATCTCTTGCCCAGCTGAAACAGGTCCTGGGTTCAATCCCCACGACCCCCAAATCAACATTTATATAATCACTCATAATTTCTACAGCCAGAAAGGAGGGTCAACACTGTGTCGTTTTGTATATGCCTCCTTCTTTTACACTTTGGAGATATCTCATCTAGCTCTTCCATGTTTAGACACAAGGCAACTGAGGCAGGGAAGCTACTGTGGCTTATTCTGGAGCAAGAATCTGGGCTTTTTCCCAATGCGCTGTTGTTGGATAGCCTAAGGCCCATGTCAGGCTTACGTAAGTGAATCAACGGTTGGAGGGAAAATAAGGGTGGGATGCTCGCAGCTGGCCAAGTGTCAAAGCCAGCAGTCAGGAGGTCAGGGCCCAGGCCTCTTCTGCCATTGATGACCCGTGGGAGTTGTTTGAATTGTGAAAACCGATTCTCCATGCTTAAAACGGAAGTCTTAGTAAACTTTTGGACACAGAGTTACTGCAAAATCAAATGGGATTATACACGTAAACACACGCAAAGGATGGAACATGTTATATGGTAGGTGATTTAAACCCAGGGATAGCGTGCATGGAAGCACACATTGTACAAAGCAAACAGAGCACAGAAGTTGAGTTATATGCTGCTCGCCCTTCAGGGATATGAGAGATGACGTGACATTCAGTTTTTCTGGGCAGAGAAAAACCAGCAGCTACTAAACTCCAGTCAGTTTGGTCCCCACACAATAGAAGGTAAGGAATGACTTTCTGGGTGGCTCAGGGCATCTTCTGAAGTTAGGATAGGCAGCCCTGTTTGAAAGATTCAGTTTTGCTTAGTATTTTATAAGATTAAAAAATTGACGTTGTAGAGAAAACTGTGGATTCTCTCTTCTTCTATCAGTTTCTGTGAATTTGTTTAAGAAAAGGGGATAGGGGGAAGTTCATGAGCTGTGAGTGAAAGAGGTCTTATTCTGTAGCTCCTGAAGCATTTGTTTCTCCCAGTGAGAATCCCAAGAACAGGAATGAAACACACAAGCACAGGACAGGTAAAATTAAGTGGTTGAGAATGGATTGGAAATATGGGGCAGAGGTCCACATCAAACAAAAGAGGGGCAATCACTGGCTAACACGCAATCTATCGGTTTTCCATTTAGATGACACAGCACATTTCTTTTGGAGAATCCTGGGAGGAGATGACATGACGTTTCATGTAGTCCCTAAAAGTCCCACTTGAACTTACAAGGTAGCATCATGCTTTAGAAGAGTTCTTACTTCCAAAGTTCACCTATGTATGGTCTCATTTTTCTCTTCAGGGGACTTCTGGTAAGGAATGCAGACTCCCTTAATATCTGTGACTCCCAGGCTCCCACGTTCTGACTAATCCTACAGACAACGTATGCCAGAGAGTGGGGACTTTCCCTCCTAACTGCCAAGCCATGCTGCTTCTTGAAGAAGGGGAATGTATAAAGCTGCCGTGCACCCCTTGCTTGATAAATCTCGCAACTTCTAGTGCACAGAAAGCTGAAAAAGCATTTTTAAAATATGGTTTATGTCAGTCTTTATTTTAAGCATAAAATCTCAGGTTCAAGTCGTAGCTCCCTTTGAACCCGAAATTAAGTCTTAGTCTACAGGGGCAAATGTGAACAGACTTCGCCTTGCTCTGAGCTCAGACTGCAAACAATCTCTCCTCTAGCCCTAATGCATCTTCATGGCCCCTCTTGTCTAGCAGGCTCGTCGCGAGTGCTGTTTTTGAAGTTCCATCAATCTATTACACATTAGACAGAAGGTTTTAGGAAACAGGCCATGTGTATTGTGACGTACAGTCCTGGAAAGAAAAATGATCAATCTGTGTATTTGCCTTTTAACTAGTTGTAGACAAGTTGGCCACATCCTTGGCTCATTAATGAATTCTGTCATATCCTATCTCCACTGCTCTCTTATTATATGAATTCAGATCTCCGTTTGGCAATAAAAAAGAGTCACTGATTTAAGTTTCTGCTTTCAAGCTAGGGCTCATCATCCCTAATAATCAAGAGACTGAATACCATAAGGGCAAGGAGAACAGTCTTTCAAAGTGATTGGTAATGTGTAACTTGAGCTAGACTTTTGAAAGGATTTTCTCTAAGATATGCACAGAGCTCCATTCCTGCAAATGTTTCGACTCACTGGCTTTGCCTTTCTGTACCTTTTTGGAACCACTTTTACTTAAAAAAAACAAAAAAAACAAAAGAACAAAATCCAAATGTATGCAGGAATTTAGAGCATTACTGGAAATGTAGGGAACTTTTATATTTATTCATGAATGATCTTAAGCCTCAATTATGGAAACCTTGACCAGCACCAAAGCATGTATGCAGGACATTTGATTTCTTACCAGTTTTCAGGAAGTTAATTGAAATAGGCCCTCAAGGCTCAACTCTATTTCCCCCGACAGTGTCTCTACTGAAGAAGTTTTTTCTAGAAAACAAGGCTACTTTCCTTAGCATCTGGTCTCTTTTATCTGGCACATTGATTCCTGGCTCCTTTTTATCTAGGACAACCTATTTATAAGTCAAATATAACCACTCAGATAGATCCCTCCATTACTAGCATCTCTCCCATGTTTAAATTAGCCTTACGGATGGATGTTCAAGTTTTCGTTAATGGCTTGGGCTTAGAATTTAGAGACATCGTGCACTGGACAATGTGAAGGGAACAACGAATGAACATATCTTAAAAAAATAAAAATTAAAATGCATATATTCTCAACATGTGAAGTGGAAATTACTGTACTGTGATACTCTGAAATATGGACTAGATAGTTCTCTGCATTACAGAAATGTGAGCTTTTTCTCAATTGAACTTTTTAAAAAAAAATTATTATTTTACTAAAAGCTAACAGAAGAGTACCAGCAATGATCCATTTGACTGGTGCAGATTTTATTTTTCTGTATGGTGAATTTCAAAATCCCTTGTTTCCCTGATTGCTATGTTTCTATTATCCTTTTCCCCAAGGAAGGTTTCTTTGCCTGAGGATGATTTTTCCCTGAGGAACTGATCTAAGAACTATACCACTCTTCTAACAGCATACCTTCTAGGAGGGAAGGGAAAGAGGAAACGACTGAGCAAAGAGTGCTGTGATGAACACTTCCCCTTATTATCATGTGTCTGAAAGCTCCCCAATAGACAACGTCTGATGGTCACTGTCCCCTGGAGCATTGTCACCTCCGTGCTCCTGCAGCAGAGGACCAACATCGGTCTGCAGAATTCATGTCTGCGAGTACACAGCAGTTACCTAGCACCGTGGAGTGGTCTCTGAGCTCCCAGACTTCAAACAGGCTTGACCACCTGGACGATGTGGAGGATTCTAATGGGCAGTCTTTCTCCCAAATGTTGGATTTAGTGTGGATGAAAGTTCCGACCTGATGGCGAGAAGGGAAGAGATTCCTTCCACTCAGAAATGATTTACAATAGCAAGGGAAATATTGCGTCAATATTTCAGCCCATTAGGCTATCATTGGTTATTTGAATCTTCCCTCAAGAAACATAGCTTCCTGTTCAGTCCTTGTGGTTTGCCTTACAGAGTTTTCAACTCTTTGCAACTTCAATTGTAACAGGAGGAGTCTGAGTACTAGTCTTCTGGGCTCCATGTACAGGAAATCTGATCAGCTATAGGCTTAGATAGTTCCTACAGGATGGCAAGGGTAATCCAAGAAGCATAATTTCATATGCATTAACACCACGATATGTACATAGAACTCCTTTCTAAGTGAATGCTAAAATTCCTTTAGTTCCCATCTATTTCTAAGTGCACACCACATTTTTTATTTCCATCTATTTCTGCAGTGCACACCACATTGTCTTTTTTCCCATCTATTTCTGCAGTGCACACCACATTGTCTTTCCCATCTATTTCTACAGTGCACACCACATTCTCTTTTTTCCCATCTATTTCTACAGTGCACACCACATTGTCTTTTTTCCCATCTATTTCTGCCATACACACCACATTATCTTTATTTCCCAGCTCTTTCTGCAGTGCACACCACAGTGTCTATTTCCCATCTATTTCTGCAGTGCACACCACATTGTGCCCTTTTTGTTTCAACCACTTTTTCTTCTACACTGCTCAGAGGACTATGGCAGCAGGCAAGCTTTCTCCCCAGAGAAAACAATCTTTACTCCTCAACTTACTGATGATGGCTTATTTACTTCAGTCCTGGCATATAATCTCCATGGCACTTAAATAATGACTCTGCCTTTGAATACATGACTTTCAAGTCCTTATTTTATGCATTAAACTCACAGCTGTTGTTTCATCCTTGACATCGCTGTTGATTTGGAAAGAAGAACATTCAGGATTTTTTTCTTTTATCAAAACAAACAAAATTCCACTTTCAGAAAGTTCTGCAAGCTGTCTGAGCTGCCTCCTGTAGCGTTATCAGATGACAAAACCCAGAATCTCTCACGGGCAGAACTTACCTTTTGAAAGTTAAACACGAAAGAGAATACCCTCACACCAAACAAGACTCAGCAATGATTTTGCTGAATATGGGGTAGTGCTGGGGTTTTGCTTCTCCAGAGGTTCATGACGCTGTTAACCTTCGCTAAATGCCACCGGCAGGAAAGTACCTGAAGTGGGAAGGACACAGGAGTTAGCAAGGCCAGGGGCTCACTCACTTGATTCAACTGAGCCTTCAGGGCAGAAGCAGAAATTGAGAAAGACTGCCTTTCCTGGGAGACTTCATATCTGTACGGAGAAAACAAGCAGGGTCCATTTGGGCAGTTTTAGCAATGTCTCATGTTGACTCAACTTTTTCATTCTGGTCAGTTTTCTGTAAGGCCAAAGTCCCAACATGAATCTCCCATGCTGCGAAACTCCTCCTGTATATGATTTTATTACATAATAATGAGAGTTGGTTTTAATTGTTTCTTTTACTTTTTTGAGATTATAATATAATGACATCATTTCTACCATCCCTTTCTTCCCTACAAACTCTCCAATATACCTCACCTTGCTCCTTTTCAAATTCATAATCTTTTTTCATTATTTATTCCCCCTCTCTCCTCTCTCTTCTCTCCTCTCTCTCCTCTTCTCTCTCTCTCTCTCTCTCTCTCTCTGCTTCTCTGTCTCTCTCATAAATACATAAGTACAATCTCTTCAGTCTGTATAATGTTACTTGTATAAATGTTTTTAGGGTGAGAAATACACATACACACATTCTTGAGGAGAATGTTGTGTTGAAAAGTTCATCAGAGTCACTGTCCTATAAGATGGTCACTTATTCCGCTGGTTGATGTACTGTAAAATGAGGCCATAGACAGTTAGACACAGTCATAGCTCTACTGGGAGCTAAGTAAATACTTCTTTAATTTATCATTCTAGCAATTTCCTAATTAAATAAAATATTTGAACATTATAATCCCCATGATAAATAATTTTTCCTTTCTCATTGAAAAAGATTTAGTAATAGAAAATAGTATAGTTTAATAAGAAATTGAGACATAAGGGGACAAAATAAATGCATCTATTTTCACTAAAGAAAAAAAATATGATCCAAATCATAACAACGTCTGATTTTCATGCTCCTCTTACTCAGTTCTGTGCAAATCCTGCTCCGCTTCCTCTGAGGACACAGAAGAAGTCAGGTCACATCCAAGCACACTAGATTTGTTTATAAACTTGAAAACAAAAATGGAGGCGTTCCTGTCACGCCAGTGATGCAGAATATAGAAACCAAGTGAATCATCACTGGCAGTTGGCAACTGATAGGCTCTTGGTTGGAGACTGGGTTCTGAGATTAGCAGGGGTGCCCTTCTTCCGCTCCCTCACAAGACTACAGCTGCCAAACTCAAAATGGCTAGGCAGGAAGGAGGGAGGAAAACCAGAGACTGGGATGTGGGGTACACCCTTCATGGTGAAATATTGAAAATGGAAATACCCAAGATCTAGGTGAAATCAAACACTAAAAATCTATTGTATGTATACGGAAATTGTAAATTAAAAAAAAATTTAAAAATTTTTGCTTTAGGGTTTTGTTTAGAGGTGAAAATGTGTACAGCCTTCTTGAAGATAAAGATTGGTAAACTATACTTGTTATCATTTTATGTGGAAGACTTCCTTCCTCATACCTATTTCTCTGACTGCAACCTTAGAATGGACACAGATTCATGTGCATCCAATTTTCAACTTGAATAATTTGGTACAAGCTGATTTGCTCACACAGTGAGACCAGAGAATGAACATGCGATGAGATCTATTGCAGATGAAGTGGTTGTGTGTGGTTGTTCAGGGAGCCTCCAGTTTTTGTGGGATTGAACCCGCCTCTGCTGATTCTATGAACCATGCCAATAGTCCTGTCCTTCTATGTGGAAGAAAACAAAATCAAGCTAAGAATTAGGTGGAGATCAGAGGACAACTTTAAGGAGTCGATTCTCTTCTTTCATAGGTTGAGTTCCTGCCTTCATGTCTGTGTGGCAAGTGATTTTATGTACTGAGCTATCATGCCAGCCCAATTAAAATTTTAAAAACTGTTTAAGTAATAAATTATGAGCCAAATCTGTATATTCCCAATTATTTACAAAACCATCTATAAGAAAACATATATGAGTTTTGTCATCAGCATAATTAATATATAAGAGGCTTAATAACATAGATTTTAACAAGAACCTGAGCGGTTCATAGTAGACAGAGGACAACCGGCAAGAATTAGTTCTTGCTACCACCATGTAGGTTTCAGAAATCAAACTAAGGTTGTCAGGTTAAAGACCCTCATGTCTAAACAATTTTATAGGCCTTCTATTTCCCATCTTCGGCACCTCCAGGTCCTTTATAGATATCTCACATCATTCCTTTATATTTGATAGTTTTTAAAGCTTATTTATATTACTCCTTTGGACTTCATACTGTTTAGTTGGCTTCCACTATCATTTTCACCTCATTCCTTGGTAATGTTGATAGTTGGTTGCACAGAGCTTCAGGATGGAGTTTACATGAACAAAGAGCAGGGGCCAGATGTGTAACTTTCCCAAAACACAGAGCACCGCCTTCCTCTCGCACGCACCTGACAGTGGAGAATTGTCTTCACAGGCCATTCAGAGAAGCCAACACGGTCCTAGAAATTGCTTGGTACTCATCTATGCACCCCATATGGCTGGTCACATTTAAATTGAATTTTTCAATTGCATTTGAATTGTGAATGAAGAATCAAACGTGAGATCGCTCACTGCAAAGCAGAGTGACTGTTTCCTGAGCAGGCGATGGAGGCGCAATGTGAGGAGTGGACATCGGAGCTGTCTAGAAACCAGCTAGGTTTTCCTTTAAACTCTTTTTCCTGAAGGCCTTTGTCTCTTTATATTGTTTATATTCCTAATGGGTTGTGAAATCCTGCTGCCTAAAATTATATAATTTTATTGTTATTTCCCCGATAACCTTAATAAGATTTTATAGTTAGTTTATCAAGCATATAATGACAACATAAGTTTGTAAGTCAGCTTCTGAATAAGGAGATGCCATTACCCCGGTGGCTTTTAAAAGAGGTCCTTTTATTCAAGTTCTAAGAAGAATGATTATGGGATACTAGCATTCACCAACATTTGAAGATCTATAAGCAGAACTTCCCTGAGTTGCCTGTGCTACCAGACACCTGCCAAGGAAACTGGGATTTACCTTTGTGAAGTAGACAAGGCAAAGAATAAAAGTGGAACAGGAAGGGTCAGAAGAAAAATGGTAGGATGAGGGAGAATTTCAGGGCTGCGATGGTACCCAGAGATGATGAGACTGTGGACTTGGAGTTTCAAGATGCTAAACCATGTTCTGAGTGCGCAGAACTGGGGAGAGAGACAGAAAGGCATAGTGTCCCCATGAGCATGTAGCATGTACAATTTTACGTGTCAGTTAAATATGTTGTTCAAATTAAAAAGCAAAAACGAAATGTTGGAACTTCGTCACTCTTTGTCTTCTCTCAGTCCATATTTTATTAACCGACTCTTCCCCATCCCCCACAATTAAAGGTTTAAAACTTTTAATTAAGTTTAATTTTCTCGGCGGTATCTCTAGCTCGTGTCTTAAATATCATTTTCCTAAACAAAATAGTGAATGTATCATGTCTTTATCCCCTCCTCTCTTTTTACAGCCCCACCCAAGCTTCCCATCTAGAACCCAAACAGACTAGGATTTGCAAGGCCGCAGATTGACTTCTGGGTTAAGACCATCTGTCTTCAAAACTTAACTCGCAAAGAATCCTTGCCCGTGTTCCGTTTTGCTTTGGAGAGTAGCTTCTGGTCTATATGTTCAACAGATCATTTTAATGCCCCATTGAAGAGGGCTGACTGCTCCGTCTTGATTCTTACTGTTGTACGAGGTCAATTGTCTAGGCTTGAATCTTCTCTATGTATTCAGCTTAGTATTCAGATTCGCACAATCTAAAAACCTGCCCGTTCATTTATGGGAAGCACACATATCTTTATAATTATTTTTGTTTGCTAAAATCTCTCTCTCTTTCTATGACTGACTCTTAACAACGGGGCATTAGAAAAATCAACTTATCGTCCAACTGAAAATCTTTTATGCCTGGAATTTTTCTCTTGTCTGCTTTTCTAGACCCTGAAAGACTTCATCAATACTAACACTTTAGCTTTAGAGGACCTTACAGCTTGCTTCCGCCGATGTCCTCAGCTGCCCCACTTTACTGTGTTTGAATTCGATTTTTTCTCTCCTAACTTCCAAAACTTATGGGTGTCTAATTGCTTTTGTGCCTTCTTCCTCTTCTGCAATAAAAATCATTTGCCTCTCTGTTCCGTTATCTTTATTTCACCAGTATCCATCCCTTTCTTCTTTGATTTAGACACTGTTTCTATTGGTATTCTTTTCTCCCCAGCATTTTGTTATTTTTTGGTTCTATAGTAACATTTACAGCTGGAGTTTCATGTTGAACGATGCTTGAATGCTATAAGACTTATTAATACACTTTTAGGAACTAGGCTTGCCTGCTGCCTATAGTAAATGAGAGCCCTGGTGTTAAGAAGGAGGGCGTATTTGAAACCAACTAAGGTTCGCAACACTTTTCACCTAATCTTTGTGGCTGATATCACAATAAACTCTCCTGGTGTCACTATGGTGGTATTACCCGTTCCATTGCCATCCATGTTACCTCCAATGTCACAGCCTTGACCGTGCTGTTTCTCATAGTAAATATTTTACAATAGGAATTGTGACTTTCCATCATTTTCAGTTTTATGATTGCTTTCTCTCAATCCATAACTTCTCATACTTGGTATCAAGGGAAGCACTAATCTTGGCTTTCAGCTCTTGTGTGTGTGTGTATGTGTACCGTGTGTGTAAGTGTGTGTGCGTGGTCTTTGTAGGTCTTAAGACTATAAGTATTGTTTTCAAAACAAAAGCATTTATAAGCTCATACATAAATCTATAATAAAGCAACCATGAATAATATCAAATAATGCTTAAATAAGTAAATATTTTATAAATGATTGACTTCTTGCGATTTGTCCTCCTGAGAACAAATATTAATTTCCAAAATATGCTTTATTGTTTAGAGTCGCTACACGTTGACAGCAACACCAGATGTGTGATATGGAGAGAGATACAGGATGCTTTTCCTGAGAATGCAGCCTTCCCTTCCACTATGGCCCTCCTCCATGACAGGGCTCCCTGACAACCATTCTAACACGATGTACTGCTTACCCGAAGGCTCCTCCCTGATTGCAAATAGCCTCTATTTTGGACAAAATGTGTAGTGGAATATATTCACCATCATTATATCATAGCCAAGCTGCTGCCGTAAAACTCGTCTTGCCTGTCTCCATACCAACCCCCAATCCCTGACAAACGTGGATCCTTCTGCAGTCTATATGTTTGCTTATCTAGCATGCAATGTAGTTGAAACAGACAGTGGTGTCCTTTCGCTAACTGGCTTTTCTCTCTTTATAATAATTATGGAATTGGAGCAAGATATTTACACCATTGACATAAATGAAGAAACAAAGCTGCAATGGCTAGTTCTACATTTTTAATTTATTATTACCCTATAGAACATGCTGGTACTTCTAAGAAGTCCATTTCTGAATTCTTATGAATGTTCTTAAGGGATTACAAAATCAAAGAGTCTATATTTTTCAATTCACAGAGATGCGGTACTGATTTTGTGATAGGCTGGATTGCGTTTCTGAAGGAGCTGAAGCAATGGCACGCTGTGACCAGGCACTGCCACCCACACTCAGAGGCTATATGTGCTTCCTTATGTGACGGACTGTTTGCCGAAGGAACTGGTAAACATACCTTGACATGACCTCATTTTTGCCTCTTCAACACATTCTTAGACACATTGCCTGATGCATGCCCAACTCGACCTGACATGATTTGTCTGACCTGTGATAGTCCATATTCTATAATTATGTCGACTTCATGATGTCTCAGGGAGGAACATTAAGACATCCCTGCCGGGAGACTGGCAGTCCTTTGACATAAAAAGACTCTCTTACACAAGGGCTCTTATTTACTATATTAACAGAAAACAGAAGAAGATTTGCATTTGGAGTGTTGTGGAAAAATATCCCAAAGTCATCAGTTGCTCTGAGCAACATATTGTGCTTGCTACCATATGACCATGGAGATCTACACTCGTTAATCTCGGCAGAAGTAGCTCTTGTTCTGGATGGAGCGAGCCTTATTCCGAGAGGCTCATCTGAACAAGCAGAGTAGGGATAGCCTCCTTAGGACTGGAGATCAGAAATACTTTCTGCTTCTTTGGGACCCTACATGTGAATATGGAGAGCCACCAGTAGCTTACCAGAGCTCTTTATGCAAAGTTGCCGAGATGTTTTTTCTGGACTGACGCTAAAAGCAGAGATGTCTGGCATTGTACCTTTGCCCAGCACACACGAGCTACAGCAGCACACAGAGGCCCGTGACACACTTAAATGAGGTCTTAGTGACTGGCATGGTATATTTATTTAGGGACTATCGTGAGTCAGAATAGAATTACCCAAAGTAGGTTTCTATTTCCCTCAAGAAGATTCATAGGTGGCCTTCATTTTGGATATTACTGGCTAGGACAGCTGTGAGCCTCCTCAAAAAAAAAATGCCTAATTCTATTTTGTGCTTACTTGGGCTGTCACAAAGTGAGAACCAGATTTTAGTTCCACTCCATGGTAGCCAGGACTGTTGGGTACAAGCAACGAAAATGGAATTGAAAGCAAGTAGAAGCAGCTGGGAGATGGATGGGGCAGAAAGGTTCTCAGCTGCAACACCACTGGCATTGTGGGCTTGCTGATTCTTTGTAATGAGACTGAGCGCCGCCCTGGGTGTGTTAGCGGGACTCTTCTGAGCAGATGCCAAAAGGACCTGGCTTTTAGCTGTGATCATTGAAAATGGCTCAGAAGAGACCAAATGTCCCTCAGGGGCAAAATGGTTGCTTGGGGTAACTGACAAGTCCCTGTATTGAAGCAGCAGCAAAGGAGAAAACTTTCACAGTCAAGCAAAAGACAGCTAGGGCAGGCTTATATTCCACCCGCTCAGCAACTCCACACCAGCTGTTATAATCAGGCCTAATGTCTGCGGTTGCCGTGCGGTCAGAGGTGAAGTCAAGCCCTATGTGCCCTGGGTACTGAGGGATTCACCTGAGGCAAGAAGGGTGCCCACTACAGGAGAGGAGAGGAGAGAAGAGAAGACAGAAAGAAGCCAGGTTAGAAAAATAAGCAAATAGTTTCTCAGATTGCATGCATTTATTCATCAAATAGGTTCTAGAAACTCCGTGGTAAGCAAACAAATCCTAGCTCACACTAGCAGGCACCCTCTTTATTCTGACAGAGACTCTTGTCCTTTAGCCCTAGCCAGAGTGGTACGACAGGAGAGCCTTGAACTTGTAGCATTTGGCCTACTTGAACCTCCTAAGTCCTGTATTGCAGGCACCAGCCACTATGCCTGGTGCACACATTTCTCGGGTCTTTGTTGTATTTTTTGTTGTGAGTCTGTCACCTAGTTGCCCAAAGCTTTCTAGAAATCGGGGATATAGATGCACTGTAAGTCAACATACATTGAAACAAGTATCAGCATCTGGAGGAAAATCAAGTCGTATCCATCATTTTAGTTCCGTTCTGTGCATTTTAAGATCATTTTGGCTTTCTTACTGATTGAAAATGAGATGATAAATAGCTTCTTTTATTTAAGGAGATAACAAATAATCATAGTCTCATCATAGCCCTAGCCCTTATGGCTCTAAGTTCATTTCCAAGAAATTCAAACTTTTATTCCTTTCCTCCATCATCATTATTAGTCTGAAAAATATCTTGCAAGATCGGTATTAATTATTCCAGCAATCTCAAAACCAATAAGTTGGATGGAACTTGAGCATTTTTTTCTCATGTGAATGTCTAAAAATCTAGCCCTCTAGTTCTAGAGGTCAGCTTTACAGCATCAGGGGATTGAGCTATCTACTGTCTACGTTTTTAATAATTGAAACTTAACCATTATTTTCTAGCCAGAATAAAGGAAGAAGTATGAAGAAGAGAATAACCCCTCCCTCTATTGGTAATTCCTAAATTTGTCTGTCTTACCAATTCTACCTATATACCATTGACTCGAAATCAATCACACGCAGCCTCTTTCACTGCGAGTTACTTCTTTGATCAACTAAGAAGGGTGAAAGATCAAGAACAGTCTGTGTCTTAATGGACTCATAGCCTTGTCGCTCCAGACTTACAAAACAGACCCCATGTCTACTGGAGATAAGAGGTCAGGGACAGAAACAGAGAACTGTCTTGTTCTACTTGAGAAGGAAAGGGTTAATCTGAGAATCAGAACTTGCAAGAACATGGGAAGGGCACACACATCAAAGGTCAGGAGTCATGCCTCTGAAGCCTGGGGACCAATTCCTAAAGGTTTGCTATGAAGACCCATATTGAGTAGTTCTCACGGGTTTCCAAAAGTCTGGAAGTTTCCACTAAACGCTTCGGTCAAAATGGCCACTTGGACAAATTCTGGAAACCTTACGTCTACCAAAGAGACATGCCATAGACTCCTGAGGATAAAGTGTGTTCTTCATTTCCACTTTCAAAATCTTACCTGGATCAAGTTCACTGACAAAAATCTTCCTAAGAATATGAAAATGTGAATCTGGGAAAGTGACCTTTGTGGGATAAAAATGATACTGAGTTGAGAGTAAGCAATCAGGCACTGAGGTCTGGTTATCATTTATCCTTGCATTTGACTTACTGAGATCTATCAGAGTCCTGGCCATAGGCCAGCAATTAAGATGGTACCACGCTATACTGGCTTCTCAGATCCAGCGCTCATCGTTTTGGAAGAATACGAAGATTATGGTAGAGTGTGAGAATGCCCTGTGACAGACAGGCTGAGTGTGCTATGTAAACTATTAAGAATTACGTAGTTTGCGGGATGTGCTGAGCACAGAGTACATCACTGACCTTGGGACCTGGGAAAAACACCTTACCTTCTTTGGATGTCTGTTCCACTTCTTTCACTAAAAATGATGTAGAGTGCCCTTTGGTGGCTACTTTCCTTCTGTTGACCTGTTTTGTTATATTTAAAAGTAAATAAGTGTAAAAAAGATAATAGAGAAAATTTAAAGCTTATGTGTTTGTATATACTATGCGGTGGTACATATAGATATGAGTGTATTTATAGAAACAAACAGAAGGATATTGACGTCTGCCTGCCAATAATAGATTTTTGCTGGGAATATTTCAGGTGAATTTATATTCTTCTGTGCACATATATTCTACAATGGGAGTGGATTATTTTTAAAATCAATAAAATTTGAATTATTTTTAAAAACGTGGTGAAGCTTTAGACTAGTTGAATACATAGGAAAGGACACGTGAAAACTGACAGAAATCTATGTCTAAGATCCGACAAATTCTAACTCTCTTTCGTCTGAGGATTCACAACAAGTATTTTATGATACTCTCCTTGATAGCAGGAAGGGACATCCTTCCCAATACAACCAAATAAGGCCCTCATGTAAGTGGCTACTTTATTACAAAATATTGTTTTTTTTTTAATATAACCCTTTTAAGTAATAAATGAATTCTTTTCTAACTCTCCGGCCCCAGTAAGAGTCTGACTAAACATGCATCAGAAATGTGGTTTTAAAAAAAATGTCCCAGCTTGCTGGTAAGAGATTTTCCACAGTTACTTGAAGCCCCTGGATCAAAGGGGTCTCGCTTCCTGCTTTGTCTATGGAGGTCTTATTTCACATTTTCCCAAAGACAGCATCAGGCCATTAATTCCACATTAGTTTAATGAATGTTCAATTTCTTGGATGGGGGAGGAAAACAGTGTGACAAGAGCTGTGAGAGAGTTTGAGAGGATGGTGCATGAAAAGTTGTTGGATGATGGACTAGGCTTTCCTTGGTGAACGCACCTGCGCTACTCAGCCTGAGGATCTGCCTCCAGGCAGAAAACGTGCAGGAGGCGGGGCCCCAGAAAGGGACTGGAGGGAGCTGATGGTCCACGCACAGTTAACAGTGGCAAGTTGGTTTAAGGGGATTGTTGCCATATCAACATCGTATACGTAAGACATTTTCCTGAAACCAAGACAACATTATTAAAACGCTGTAACTGTGAGTCACATCCAGACTTCGGGTTGCAAGCACCCAAGTGCGGTTTCGGTTCTAACCCAGCAAATGGAATTCCCCCTGTTCAGAAGATACACCCATCAGGATCTGTTAGATAGTTTCCCCTTGGTACATTATAAAAGGAAGTGATTTTGCAAAGGCAGCTGGATTGGAGAGGAGAGCGGGCTTGCGGGTAACCTGCTGTGGGTCACAGCAGTAGCCAGAGACTTCTGAGGATGGAACAAAGCTGGCCCTGTAGGAACCCTGGGACTCACCTGTCAAGGTTGCTTAAGCTGCCTGTATTTGGGTTGTCCCCAACATGAGGACCTTACGGACCCCACTGCATATTTATGTTGCTCTTGAGCTAACCCTGCCAGGTATGGTTCTTCACTGTGGCTGGGTGATGAAATGTGTTTGTTATTTAATCCTGCTTTATAACCTATTAAATTTAATGTTTCATGCCTCATAACCCCGTGTGCTGCCTTTCTGCAATGGCTGTTGCTTTTGGTCTAAGTGCATGTTCAGCACAGCGTACGCTGGCTTCCCCATTCTGTTAAAATGACCACCTATTTAAATGCCGTAACCGGGCTGCATTGACTTGAGCCTGGGTGGGTTTAATATAAAAGACTTTAGGTCTTTGTAGCTGAATACATAAACAACTCCATCTCAATGACACGCAGTCTTCACTCGCTTCAGGAGACCCGTTAGCTAACGTCTTCAGTTGCTGTCTTCAGTCCTGAGACTTGTTAGCGATAACCACAAAATCAACCACAGTCGCCCCACCTGAGTTGCTGGTGACCCTGACTCTAGCCATAAGAAAACTATTGTCCCCATGGGAAAACTCTTAAATTCCCCTCTATTCCCCTTTTCCTAAGGTTTTCATCGGCAGGGGGGCAATGGCTTCTTGATCTAGTCAGTTAGAAACAGATTTGGTGGAACACTAGCTCCCTGGCTTGCATGCCTCCGTGACTCCAGAAAGTTGAGAGAAAGTGCATTTTGCTTGACATTAAATACCTGTTCCTCCAAGGAAGACAGTTTATACTCAATATTGTTAAAGGTGATTTAGTCTCACAGACAAGGGAATAAGTTAAAGTCGCTTGGATTAAGAAACAGTTGCCTGAGTTAGGTGAACTCTGTGAGTTCGAGGCCAGCCTAGTCTACAGAGCGAGTTCCAGGACAGCCAAGGATGCATAGTAAGACCAAGCTCAAAAACAAAGGAAAAGGAATGAAGGAACGGCTGTTATACTTTGATCATTCAGACACGCATGATTGACAAGAGACTTTTCTAATGGGTCCTTCTGAACACACAGTTCAGCCTCCATTTGTCTGACTTAACACATAAAAATAATCTTTCTATTTTAAAGTTGCATTTATTTTATTTGGTGTGTGTGTGTGTGTGTGTGTGTGTGTGTGTGTGTGTGTGTGTGTGTGTGTGTGTAGGGAGTGCCACAGTGCACGGCTGGAAGTCATAGGATATCTTGAAGGTGTTGGTTCTCTTCTTCCACCATCTGGGGCTAAAACTCAAGCTATGGGGCTTGGCGGCAAGCACCTTTACTCTCTGAGCCGTTTTGCCGGCCCACTAATTAATCCTCGCCATTAATAATTTTGAAAATGTTTGAAATATGTAAGTTATAGGGTAAAGCTTGGGACTTACATTTGAGGAGATTTCACCTATTAAATTAACTCCGGATACAATATTACTCTCGTTAACTTGACCGATACATTTTGAGAGTCAATCTGTGGACAAGCATGCTCCATACAAAAAAAGCACAGAAAAGAATTAAGCAGGAAGCAGGTGGTGGCGTGGGTTGTGGAAACTGTAAGCAAGTGAGAGATGGAGATGGCTCTTCCAGTAAGAAAACAGAGGCGGAAATGCTGTGTCATCCCTGGATAGTGATGCTCTCTGGTGGGGTACTGGGTGAGCTGGGGTTCTTGCATCTCTACATCTTCAAGGCAAGGATCACAGTTCCTAATTTTCCCAATACTTTTACTGATTAAGTCATGGAACTGATGGGAGAGACGGTCACCAACTCTGATATCATGACTAGTCCGTGAATTCTGATTATTATTATTAGTTATATTTATGACATTGGGCAAATAGCATTCATAATACACAACTCCCAGTGACCCACGGCAAGGATGCACGTGTGTGTGCGTGCACAGGCGTGTGCTCTGTCAAGGTCAAAGGTCACCCTCTGGTTAGTGTCCTTCCTTCCACAGGCACCATTCTCTGGCTTTCCTGAACTTCCCTGGTGGATGAGGCCAACTAGCTCCAGAGCGCCGAGGATCAACCAGTCCTTCTCCAGAACTGGGACTGCAAGATCATGGCAGCTGTTTAAAAAAAAATCTCTTCATTTGCTTTGCTTTACATCTGTGTGCGTGTTCCTGAGTGTACATACACCATGTTCATGCGCTAACAGAGGAGGTCAGGAAAGGGCATAGGAGCCCCTAGCGCTGGAGGTATAGGTAGCTGTGGGCTGCTATGTGCGTACTGGGTCTTTTGTAAGGGCACTGAGTGCTCTTAATGACTGAGCTGTCTCTCCACGAGAGAGAGAGAGAGAGAGAGAGAGAGAGAGAGAGAGAGAGAGAGAGAGAGAGAGAGAACTCAGGTCTTCATGTTTACATGACAAACACTTTACAAGTTGCACTTTATCCAAGCCTTTCCAAGAACATTTCGGCGAAGCAAAAATATTTCTCTTAAATGCCGTTTAAGACCCATTTAAAACTACCTACACTTTCTGACATACTTGATGACTCCAAAAAATGAATCTGCAACATGTGGGTTGTGTTGGCGGTGCCCTTGAAGCTCTAAGGAGGGGAAGGCAAGCCTGCTGTGTGTTTTGTCTCTGTTTTGCCACTGGAAACAGCGGCCAGTCATGATGGTGTCCAATGGCAGACGAGGCGGCTGTTCTTCCTGCACCGAACGGGCTGAGACTCACGAACGACGCTCAGATGTTTGTAATTTGGGGTCACATTTGAACTGGTGACTCAGGGGGCAAGCGTTCTATGGCCCACCAGTCCTTTTAGTCAGCTCCTGAGTCACAACTCGATTTGCTTAAGTAGAGGGCGATTACCCCGTGGGAGCCAGCTAAAATGAATAAAATATAGTGTTCTCTTGAGCAAATTCTATATTAGCTGGCATGGTCAGGGAGTTTCTGGTTGTTCTCAGCGACTGTCGTGATTGCTGACTCTCAGGGAAATGAGAGAGCGTCAATACATTTGTCACCAAATGAGACCGTGAAAACGAGTCGTTGGTAGAGTTCTCAGTTCGCTCAGAATCTTGTAGGACCAAATGGGTAATCATAAATTATGGGTACCCAGGAAGGTCAGGGGTGAGAATATCTAGAAGACAGGCAGCCAGATCAGTCTGCTTTTGCTGCACTTAAGCATCAGCACGGAGATGGGTTCCGTAGGGAAATACAATGGCAGCAATTATAACAGCCATAAGCAAACAAAAGCGAGGCTGGTGAAACGGCAGAGTGTATCTTTCAACCTGCTCAAACGCTTGGTTTCTAGTGCCTAGTAAGTCCAAAGGGACAGCCTCTTTTATGTTCCCTTGTTTAATCCTATGACACCCACAAAACACATAATATTGCACCCAGGCTGGTAGGACTCGACCTGTCCAGTACACAGCAAGGACCTCATGTCTAGAGATAAATATGCAACAAAACAAAAGAAATAAGTACTTTCCTCCCCCTGAAATTCTTTCCTTTCCCCCAGATGATTGTCTCTCTTTCCTAAGACAGCTGCTTCTGAGACATGGGTTATAGTTTATCATTGGTGAATGTGCTTTTCTCTTCTTCTTGCCCAACCACAGGTGGGTTTTCTCAGCCTGACCTGAGGCCTCCACTTCCTAAGAGGGCAAGAGGAAAAAAAGAAATATGTTTCCGAACAGTCCAAAATAAGATTAAAAAGAGAAAAACACCCATCTTCTGACAGCTAAGATGTAACATAACTCTGAAGCCAAAGTTGTCTTAATAGAAAATGCTATAAACGCATTTACCTTGCTAATCTGTTAGAGGAGACTTTTGGTTTGGGATATAGAAAAAATTCTCTTTGCTACTCGTTTGTATTAAGATGATGAAAAGGGAAAGAAAAAGCCCCTATTTCCCATCCAAGTGCCTGTGTGTGGAGGAGAGAGAGTCATCCATCATGAAATATGTACTCTGACTTCTTCCTTCAAGTTCCCAGCTTGAGTATTTACAAGTCTGTAAATGGTTTCTTAGGTTTCATAGAGATGCTTGGTCTCTTTTGCAGCTAAGCTCCCGCTAGGGTGCACCTCCAACTTGATACAGATTGTAACTTTGGTTGCTATTTCCGGCTCGTCACTCAGTCACCAAGGGGCCTGTCTGACCCTCAAATTCCACTTTCTTTGTAAACGGACCTTCTAGCTGTTGACAGGACCTCTTCCTTTCAAAAGGTCCAAAGTTGGAATACATCATGAATCCTTAACCGCCCGTGTTCTGTTGGTACTTTCATCCTAGGAGCCAGAGAAGTCAGTGTTTTGAGTTCAGGAGAAGCTGTTGGCACAGGGAATAAATTTAGAGGTCTTGGGTGATTCTTCTGAGAAGCCCCTGAAAACCGCAGGTTACTTTACTCCGCTGTGATGAGGAACCCAATCCCAGGAGAAGGACAAACGGTCCATAATTGGCGATGGAGCCTACAGGTGACACAATACTGGGTCTGTCCTGGGCATTACTCCTCTGCCAAATATTTCCCCTTCCCTTGTTATAGCCACCTCAGAACACAATTATTTGTCGCCAAATCTCACGTGTACCAGACTACGCAGTCAAGGAGGACCGTGAACTTCTTTTGTTTGTTTGTTTGTTTGTTTTTTTGAGACAAGGTTTCTCTGTAGCTTTGGTGCCTGTCCTGGAACTAGCTCTTGTAGACCAGGCTGGCCTCGAACTCACAGAGATCCACCTGCCTCTGCCTCCTGAGTGCTGGGATTAAAGGCGTGCACCACCACCGGCCAGCGGGCCCTTGAACTTCTAATATCCTGTCTCCATCTTCTAGCAATGGGTTAGAGTCATAGACTACCACACTGAGTGGCCTGGAATTGAACCCAGGTCCTCTGGGACCTGAAATGGGAACACTGATGTGTTCCCATTTTATTACATTTTTTGATATTACTCCTTGTAATCCTTCCCTGAACACTTTGTCTCCCCACAAAGAGGTTTAGCCATGATTCAGATTGATGGCACTAACTTTATTACCTTCTCTGGACAGAAAAGAAAGCAAGAACAATGAAGAGAAAGGAAGACTCAAGTGATATCATGTTTTCAAATCAACACAAAGATCAAAAGAAGTTGGCTAAATCTAAAAGGAGAGGTTCTTTTAGCTACAGTGAAGGTTTGACCAATCCAACCCTCATCTTAAAGGATATAGCTCTTCTCGGCACTTGGCCAAAAGACTGTATTGGCCTGTCTGATACATATTGGGAAGACCTTCACTCATCAAACTTCATTTAATATAAAAACTCAGAATTATGAAGCTCTGAGCTTACAGCTAAAAGTAAGACAGGCAAATTCTGACCTTCAAGAAACCTGTGCTTGTTGATTGGCTAAATTTATTAATAATGTAAAATTATCAAATCAATACAGTATATTTTAAATATTTTATCTACTGTATAGGAGTAAACAGTAGCATAATTATACTTGTTTCCAATTAGATTCAATATATTTGAGTATATTATAAACGTTTGTCAAGATAAGGACAATGTGGCCTATCCCAGTGAATGGTGTGGACATAAAGTTTCATAAGACAAAACAAATGCTCTTAGGAGTGACACATTCCGTGGCCCCAACCCTGGAAGTCTTGAGAGCAGATTATGGGAGATAAGGTCAGACTTTGAAAAGGTCCAAGGTACAAACTCTCTATAATTTATTGAAGTAACTAAAGCTTTTTCATTTAATTAAATAGGTAGAAAATCTGAGGAGAAAGGGATTAATGTGTGTAACCATTAAAAATGGAAACACAGAGAAAGCACCCAACTAATGTTTACTTTTCAATGAAAAAGAATCTGAGATGATTTCATAAGTCACTACTAAAATGGATATAGAATTGCATGGCCTACTAAGCCCTTGGGATCTCTTCCCCTTTACGGTGACAGCCATGGTGTTCTCCATGTGAAGGAAGCTGTAATGGGATGTCAGTCCACTCTGAGGTGGCCAGGCCTTTAGAACAATAGTTGAGAATAATCTGGAGTTGGCAATGAGCCGTAGGTGGGGCACCCAGTGATACATTTTACAAGATGCCCCACGTCCTGGAAACTCGGTAATAAAGGTGCATAAAATTTTAATCGTCAACTTTTCTTTTAAGAAAGGTAATAAAGCAGATAGGGAAGAGATTAAAAACAGGATAGTCCCAGCATCAGGAGAGGAGGAAGTCCTCCAAGCTAAGGCCGAAATCTTAAAGGTATCGTAAGGCTGCAAGTAACTAAGGCCAAAATCTTAAAGGTATCGTAAGGCTGCAAGTAACAATGAAAAACCTTGAGTGTGTTCATCCATTGTCATCTGTGCTTTTGAATACCTGAGGCACGGAGACTGCTCATGCATTCGGTAGAGAGACCTTCCTGATGCTCCATGTCCGACTTCTATTTGTGCTTACAGGGTTCTGAGGTCCTAGTCACCAGTATTCTTCTCAGCAATCATTTTTAATAGTTACATTTGCAAAAGAAGCTTTGAGATAACGAAAGGATTAAAATAAGATTCTAAGGAAACTGTCATCTAATCAATGTTATCAGAGTGGGAATTCTTTAGCATTAAAACTTAATAGTCGATAATTAATTATATGTATTGATATTATAAGTTTATATATAAGATTAGTGTATAGTCCCTCTTAAAATATTTTATTTTAAATTGTGTGTATGTGTGTGTGGGGGTGCACATGTATGAAAGGGCTTGAGTTTTTGGTGGTGCCAGATACCCTGAAGCCAGTTGACCCACACAGTTGGGAGCTACCTGTATAGGTTCTGGGAACCAAATGCAGGTTCTTTACAAGAACAGTATGTACTCGTAACTACTGTGTGGTCTCTCCAGTCTATTAGTATGTAAGCTGTATGTTGAGACTAAGTAGTGAATTTGCTTTCACATTTGAAAGTGAAACTGTGTCAATTCACCACTTAGAAAGAGATAAGAAAGAAAGAAAAAAGAAAGAAAGAAAGAAAGAAAGGAAGCAAGAGAAAGAAAGAAAGAAAGAAAGAAAGAAAGAAAGAAAGAAAGAAAGAAAGAGGCAGAAGAGAGTTAAGAGTCATTTATGTGTTCCCAGTGGGTAATCTCCATAATGTATTTGCATAGTACATTTCAATGAAGGCAACATATTGCACACGCATAATAGGCATTGATACAGTGTGGAGACTGAATTGTTTAATTAACTCTGTCCTCCATGGAGCATACTGTCTTGTTCCATGCTCTGTTGATCCACCCCTGGAGCTGTTTGTGCCCGTCCTTTGGCCAGTTTGTGAAGCCTCGGGTTCATGATGACAGCAACACCGGGTGGCAACTGTCCAAACTCTGAAGATTATGGAAGGATATCTGTCTATATTTTTAAAATACCAAGAAAGACAATGTCCATACTTAAAGCCTGCCTGATTTTGCCTCACAATCCACATTAACAACTGGGGCAAGCGATGACAGAAAGAAATCAGTACAATTTTTTTTTTGAGTTCTCTTTGAGATTCCCAAGAGTGGAAACTGAGCATTTCATGGTCACTCAGGCCATGAATAGTATGTATGTTGCTAGAACAATAGGTAGGAACTACAACATCACAATGACATGCTGAAACATTGTATCATCTAACGTAAAGTCTCTGGTCGTCATTTTACTTCGTCTTTCCTGGGTTGATTTTTCTAGTCGCAAGACAATGTGTGTTTGTTTCTCGCTCTTCTTCACTCAATTCTCAGAGCAATGGCTCCTGTTTTAGTCCTTCTTGGGTTACTATTGTGAACGAAATTGCAATTCCATCATACAAACTACTAGGCATGCTTGTGAGAACGCCTTTAAGATATGCTAGAATGGCAGCTCTTCAGAAGCTAGAAAGGAGTTAAGACTATTATTCTAACCTTTATTTTTCTCCCCCATGGCAAATGTGGGCTACTTGTTCACAACACATGGAACGCATTCTATACTTTTGTTGGTCCCGTAACCATAACAGCATTTCTAGAGCTGGGCGGGGTATTGGGCTACTCTCTGGACTATACATAATAGTTGGTGGTTGAGCAAAGCATGTATGCCTTCTAAAGATGCCTCGGGAAGGTCAAGTAGATTGAATGAATCAAACTTGGGAGTATTTTGTAAAAAGCACCTAACAGAGCTAACATGAAAGCTCAATATGCTGTTGGTTTAGATGGAAGGCCTAGTTGGGATCGCCCATCCCAAATCGCTCTGCGTGGATAGAGGCTTCCAAAGGTGTCTCTCAGGCATTAATTATCTCCTGCTTGCTTAGGTGTGTTTCTTTGTTCCTGTGTTTATTTAAGAGGGCAGCCCTAAGTCATATCCTGATATCAATCATTGTTGTAGCTCATGATAACCACAGTGGAAATTTGTTTTATGGACAGGAAGCCTTCCCTGTAATTAGCCAACGGCTCGGTGAACTCAGTGTGTCTAGAAAATGCTGCACATCTACCAAACTCTACTTATCTTCTGGATAAAATTAGGACACAATTAAATATTTTATCAACTTTTTGGCAAAAACATCAGAATCTGTTTGCCAACAGCCAGGGCATGTCCAGAATCTGGGTGGGTTAAATGCTACGGTAAATTCATTTTAATGGGTTGTCATCATGATTTTGAAGCGAGGGAGTTTATCGAGGTTGGTGTGACCAAATTTTTAGAAGTCAGTGGATAGAAATGACTGTGCGTAATGGCTCAGGGCGGGAAGAGCCGGGAAGATTGTTGCGTATCTTGCATTACGAGCACAGCAGGATGACGATCCGCAGGCTCTATCTAGCCTGGGTTTGTTTCAATCCCAATGAATTCATCAGCAGAGCGCACCTCCCTTCCTTCCCTTCCTAACGAGCCATTTTTTGGAGTCCCTAAACTGTGTGGATGACTTCGCTCAAGACTGAGAAATCAGAGAAAACCGAGTAAGATGTTCTCACACCCTGGGTACCCAGTTCTCAGCGATCATGACGGGAGTGTTGGTGATTGCCCCAACTCCTTTGAAGTGGACCAATTTTGCTAAGAAATGAGGCAGAGTGGAGAGTAGGTACACTTCCCAGAGTGATGTAAGACGCCGCACACAGAGTGATGTAAGACGCCGCACACAGAGTGATGTAAGACGCCGCACGCAGAGTGATGTAAGACGCCGCACGCAGAGTGATGTAAGACGCCGCACGCAGAGTGATGTAAGACGCCGCACGCAGAGTGATGTAAGACGCTGCACACAGAGTGATGTAAGACGCCGCACGCAGAGGGAGCGGTTCGCCCCACTCGGTTTTAAAGGTCTCCTTTATTAAACCTTCCTTTCGTTACACAACACAAACTTTCTCCGCTTGATTCTGGAAGGCACACCGATGAACACTGTTCTCTCAGATCTGTTGTCTGGGATCCCTTAGATCGCCCCTATTTCTATTTTATTTTGCTTTGAGCATAAGTTGATGAAGGAGTAAGAGACGCGACTCACAAACCTTTCAAAGAATGACATTTCAAGGTGGGTCAGAGGCAACAACTCTCCCTTCCTTTGCTTTGAGAAATCAAGAAGCCCAAACTAAAAACAAAACAAAACAAAATGTGAGGACATTCTTTAAAAAAAGGTAGCTCTTAGGCCAACACTGCAGAGCCGGTGGAGTGTGCTAAAAGCAGAAGAAAGTGACCATATCTCTGAATCACTGGCTCTTGCAGCAACCCAGGCCAGCCACTCCAGCGGCACCATGGGAAATCACAGACCGCATCTCCAAACCCCTTACCTTACATACTGGAAAAATAAAGGCTTTGCCCTCTGAGTAAAATAGCTTTGTCTCTCTTCCCATTCACTGTCACATGATTTCCAAAGTACAGGAACTGTTCCCCAGAAGTTTAAATCAGTTTCTTTGAGTTCCTATTGCAGAATGAGGGCATTTAGGTAACCAGTGAAGAGGCAGGGGAGACAGAGAGTAACAAGAATGGGCACACTATCACTTGCCCAGGACATGAGCACAGAGGTGATGACTTTCTGTGACTATGTGTGTGTATGTGTGTGTATATGTATATATAATATGTATGTTATTGTCTTTGTTTATATATTCTTTTTTTTTTTAAATGGAAGAACCAAAGTGTGAAGGAATGAACTTGGGTTTAATGTCTAGAAGTATAAAGTCCCCCTGTTTCTGTTCCCACCTGGAATTGTCACTCAGAGACTGGAAGAGGATGGCATCTTGTCTTTTGTCTTCTGATTGGTCTCTTCGTCCTCACATTAAGCTCTGATCGTCATTGTTTTGCATCTGCATAAGGACTCTGAGCTTTAAAAGGAAATATAATCTTCAATAGCTAGTGCCAGAAATATTACATGGCAGCTTACATCAAAATACAGCTTTTCCTTCTTCCGAAATGCCGTTTCCAGCGTGGCTTTTATTGGCTTCCTGGGAAGACTGCCGTGGAGACCGAGGTGACAATTGCCTTTTTGCTCACTACCTGGGCATTCCTAAAGGCAGTATTCCACAGTGACCCAGCTCGTGCACACCCATAGGCGTGCAAGGATGCTTATTTGACTTTGACTTTTCCACATTTTCTTCATGGCTTGCTTTTAGATCCAGGAGAGGCAGGAAATGCTTCCTGGGCAGGGAATCTAGCTCCGAGAACACACTCCCTGCAAAGCACTTCCACGTGAGCCAGCTCTCCATCCTGCGCCTTGTTGGTCCGCTGTCTCTCAAACCAAGGAGAATGAAGCTCTTGCAAATGCCCTTTGTATTGTTTGTAATTATCTCACTTTCGTGGTGACCATGGAGCTTGTGGTCTGAAGTCTTAGTTGATAGGTTAATAACAGCGTAAAAACGAACTGCGAAGGCAGGCTTTCAAGAGTCGGTTTTTCAGCTAATTTTCCTTAGCGTCACGCCCCCCCCCCACCACCACGCGGCAGGCTTGCCTAGTATGCATGCCACTTTGTGGCCCTGAACTTCCCAGTTTTTCTGTTGCTTAGGGGCAACGCAGCTTAGGAAACCATCATGCTTACTTCTCTTTAAATTTTTTTTTGTCTTTATTTTTTATTTCTAAGACGTGTTCCTCTGTCGGGACATGGAAGTGTGCCCTGCTTCTCATTCAGAAGCTTTTCCCAAACCTGGACCTTTTGTTCTTGGCCTCAGATTTCCATGAAGTGGACAGGCAGTGTTTGCCATGGAACATCTTTCCGCTGGTGCCATATGGATTATGTTATATTTCTCTTTATCGTTGTCATTGAAAAATACCATAAAGTTCAAAAGAAAAATCGAGCAAGGACAGGCAAAACAAAGTGACAAAAGGCTCATCGGATCTCCAGTCTTTTAATACACTATTCACCATAGTCATAAAGAGGCAGTCTTAAAACTTAATAATTATCCAAAAAAGAAGAGAAAAATAATTTTAATTTAAAATTTAAAAAATTTTAATTTTAAAATTTAATGCAAGGAAATCTATTGCTTGCATGAGTTAATTATTTAAGCACCCTCAATAACGCTAACATACCTAACTTCACCACATAATTAGGAGAGCAGAGAATCCAAACCAGAAATATGTAAGAACGTTTAATTAGAATATCTGATCCCTGAGGCAGCTATCTGTTTCATCTACGACACACACAGAGGTTCACAGAGGATTCGGTCTCCAAGGAGATGTCCAGACTGAAGACCTATGACTCATGCGCCGTCCTTACATCACAGCCATCACCGTATCCCCACCACCTCGCTCTGGTCCCCCAGTATGCGTGCCTGCTTTATAAAAAGGACACTCAGACCCTATTCCAGTTGTTGCAAGTACTCTGAGAAATAGGAAGCTAGTTACTGTTTAAGCCCACCACTTCCGCCTTTGAAAAGTGGGCGAGAGGCTGTTTCTAAGGAAACAGAAGAAGCGTGAAAGTAAAGAAACTCAGGTAGAAACCACCACACGTGTAAAGGGATGTTCTGCCTCTCACCCGAGATTCCACCTGATTCTGGACCACTCTTCTGTGCCCTTTGGGGTTTTATTTTCCCCCTTCCTTCTCTTTGGAAATTGTTCTCTATTGAACTGTCGATTTTAACGTGAGAGTCTAATTTGCTTTTAGCTCCACCGATGCATGTTTACTTTAACTACCAACATTCTTACCATTATTTGTGTCAGCGTGGACTTCTGCCCCCTGGGCTGAACTGTTGGTGGGGCTTGTGGTATGCGTGTGGAGGGGGTGGTTGAAGGACCTAAGAAGGACCTAAGATGTGGGGAGTAAACGGTGCACTGTTCTTCTGGTTTGAGTAAGGGGCTAGAGATGAGGAAACTCACAGGTTTAGGCTCAGTTGTGCCTGAGAAATAATTTGTCCCAATATAGCTTTAAAGTTGATGCAAATATTCTTTCATCTCTTCATTGCAAATAGCTATCAATGTTTCACTAATACTCCATACTTGGGAAAGTAATACTAATTTATTCTATACATTTCCCTAGAGATAAGGTTACTGCAAAGAGAGGCTTGGAGGTGGGGGTGGGAAACTGGTTGTGGTTGATTTCGGTTCTTCTGCCCAAAATTATGTAAAGGTAACTGTGAGCATCATTTTCTCGAGGTATCTGTTGTGATAGTAAGTTATTCAGTCTTGACTAAATGAATCTCAGTAGCAACTTTGGCTAAGAAGACATGTTTAAAACAAATTGTCTCTTTTCTAGTGTAGATTAATAATAATGATAAGATTCAAATAAAAAGAAAGAGGGAAACATTAATGGCTTGAAGCTTTCAGATCTTAAGTCATAGGCAGCTTTCAGAGAAACAAATCAAAATATTCATTGTTTAAGGTTTGAACAAAAATAGGGATCTTTTACATTATAAATGATGCTAACATCTGTTGGGCAAACCATTTGCGTGGCCTTTCCTGAGCATCTCACTCCACCCCATCCGCTTGGTCTCTCGTACATTGAGGAGTGTGGTGAGGGCACTACAGTAGCAATTACAAAGCCAGCATCCAGCTAAAGGCTGCGAATTTCCCATTTTTAGCCTCAGCTGCAACGTAAGGATGTCCCAAGGGTGTCCTATGTGGACTTCACAGGAAAAAAAAATGCCTTGATTTGAAATCCCAATAAAGCCAAAATTGCGACAGAACAAGAGAGAGAGAGAGACTTTGGAAGGGGCCAATTGACACAAGCAAAACCCAACTAAATGACAAGGCGCTCAGTTAAGATAAGTTATTGCACACCCTGAAATGTTTTCATTCGGAGCACAGCATTTCATCTATTAAAGGGAAACGTTTTAGGAACAATGATTTGAAGTTTTTAGTGGGAAGCGGCTCCAAAAGTCAGGATTAGAGATGTGGGGTTTGGGTGGCTTTGGTGTGAAATGGTCCTGAGTGTGCAGCCTAAGCCCATGCTTCTTGGTGCTGCTTAGATGTAGGCTGCACTGATATATAACATATACTTATATATATTAAGAGTGTAGTTTTAGAGTTATGCATGTATAAAGTGTATTTTGATCAAACCTGCTCCGTGCTCCTTCACCACCCCCTCCCCAGACCGTAATCCTACCACATTTCTCTCCCTACTTCCTGTGCCCCAGGCCCCATTACTCCAGTTGGTGTTGCCTGTGTGTGTAGTTTCGGGTCGCCTACTGGAGCATCACCCAAAGTCCACTGTAGAGGCTTCTTTCTCAGTGAACGGTGGCTAACACAGAGACTCACAGCGGGTCAGGGTGAAGAGAATACATGACTATGGAATACTCAGACTTAACTGGGATATCTAAATAACACCCCCCCTCAGGGCTCAGGGACCCTTGTGGAAAAAGGGGTGCAAAGCTGTAGGAGTCAGAGGTTGAAGGAGACATCTCTGAGTCGGTATTTTATAGATATTATGCCAGATATGACAGGCTCATGACTGGTTTGGCTTCCTAAGGCTCAGAATTCTCCAAGCAAGGTGGGCATTAGAAGAGGATATTAGCCTTAGAGTCCTATTAGAAGTTTGGAGACAATAAAACACGTACGATTATTTTAGTGTGTGACATGGCATAAGCATACAATGGATCTTATTAATAATTATTACCCAAATGAAACTATTGAAGAATTATGGTTATTGACAGTATATGGCATCAAATGATATATATTCAATAAATACTAAATGGTCAATGGCAACCATGGCTTTCATGATGAGTTTGGAAGCAAAGTGATTTTGCCCAATCGGATGAGGTAGGGCTGTCCACTAAAGAAAACCTGGAGTGTTTTGAACCTGGATCCTGTTGAGCTCCTGGGTTAGTGAGTGTGCCAATAGGAGTGAGTCTGCATTTCCAAACAGGCTTGTTTACTCAGGAATTAGACCTGAAGGAGTCAACCACTGTGATGTCTCACAGTAAGAAAAGACCAAAGGGTCCTCCAGTCTTTCAGCCTGCTTGGGAATCCTCTCTACATAGCGACAATAAAATTGTTTAAAAAGAGAACCTACTTCGGTACTCATCTATTTGGAAGTATTTAAAGAGCCTTCACACAGTCAGTTCAAATGTAAAAACACACTGCCAGATCTGCTGGAATGGCCCTTAATACTCCTCTCATGGGGAGCAGTACTGTGCATGCCCTGGTTAGGCCACAGTGCTGGCAAGTTGCCTGAAAACCGGTGGTCTTCAGCGCTTCTATGGCTTGATTTAGTCCCATTTCTCCTTATATGAAGCACGACTTTGAGCTCTCAAACATGCTGCTGATGCCCCAGAGCACATTCCCAGCCTGCAAAGCTACAGTGAGCCCCCTCTGCTTAGACGCTTGCTCGCTCCATAGTCTACCGCTAGACAGTGAGTCTTTAGGGACGCACATAGTGTCTTCTCCATCATGTAGAGACCATGCTGTTTGTAAGAATTCACCATTCTTACAGTTCCTAGAAAGTTTTGGCCATGTCTTCTGTATGCCAGACAGAATATCTCATTTCTAAATTTTAATCCCGTAGATTAATAGCAACGGGTTGCCAATAGTGAAATTTCTCAAGTTCTTAAAAACATACATTGAAGACCAGCCTGGGATATATGCTTGTCCAAAGATTTGCCTGGAGTATAATTGGCTCAATTGATCCTATCTTAAGGGGCAACTGTAAACAAGGGGCTCCTGCATCGTATCTGAAGAGCAACCATCAACTTAGTATATATTCCAGTGTTAGGAAACTGTGTTGCCATTTGCCATAAAGTCATGTGACATTCAATGAGATCAGCTGATGTTTCGTTCATCACTCATCACACCTCTAGCCTTCCGTTCACTTGTGGGATACTAATAACAGTGGAGCTATTAGACACAAGCTCGTGCTAAATAAGTTTCCTGTAATTCCACAAGCACCCTCAGTGTGCCTTCATTGTATTAGAATTAAGCTTTGCTCACAAGATTAGAGGTACAGGTTCTGTCACTTCCTTAGTTTTCCCCCAGATACCTTTAATAATCAATGTAACAAATGTGCTTGATATTTTATTTCACAATAGCGTTCTGAATTTGTAAATTATCTTCAAATTTAATTTTTGCTTAAAATAGGTTGTCTTTTATTCTTTTGCATCTTTAGACTTGCCCCAGGCTACCAACTTAAGTATTGAGCTTAAATGGTTTATTGCCATTAACCTGATTCGGATATACCTCGTTTTCATCTGCCTCTCTTCACGTGTGAATTCTGCATGCAAAAGAAATCTGTTCGGTTCCCATGAATGTGAAACTATGTCCAACTCTATTTCACAATGAGAAAATAGCCATAATTATGGAATCTGTAAAAGCATTCAATTATCGCTCTCTTTTCTTTGAAGTGAAATGATATGTCGATTGTTCAATTAAAAATACAGTAGCTTATCTGTGCAGAATATATTTGTAACCTGACAGAAAGCCATTCATGGCCTGGGAAAGCTCTTGTCCCAAATTATACCATTCAGTGCGTTTAACCATTAACCTGGAATGAGCAAATTCGTTAAAGAATAAAGGAATCATAAGTCTTCATTGTTCTTGCTAAACTTTCCTGTTGTTTGATGTCTGGAAAACCTCAAATATCCAGGGAAGATGGGCAGTTCTCGCTCTTCAGAGGGGAAGTTTCTCTGCAAGTAAGATGCAGGGATGACAGAAGATTGAAGGCAGAACTTGCAGAACCCTTGTAGAACTGGAGAACTCTTGTAAAATGTCCACGCTAGTAGAACTATCGAACTCTTGAGCTTTTCATTCATGTTTCTTTCAGTGGCGGCTAAGACAGTTTCAGGGTTCTCCACCTACGCTTTCATTGGCTTCTTTTATGAGGTCCTCTATGAATGAAAATAATGCCCTAAAGGTCAAGATACAAGGAAAAAAGACACATTTGTTTAATTTACTTTTGGGTCACATGTGCTTCATGAAAAAAATAATTTTTAAAAAGTACAGGCTCCACTTAAAGTGGTTTTGAGCACATTTTAGGAATTGGTTGTTCCTGGCATAAGCCATTAGTGATTAAGACAAAAAAAAATCAGATCTTAAGTCACCCTTTCGTTAGACACACAATATTACTTACAAATTGAAAAGGAACTGTAGAAAATAATATCCTGGAGGTGATTATCAACTGGTGGTTACACTCTGTGGGTACCAGTAAGTGAAATGCTTGTGGTATACCTGTTTCCTCGAGCGGGAGAGCAGGAGACACCCACAGTGGAGAAGAGAGGTCAAACGGAGCTGCAGGAATGTTCCTTAGAAACAAAATTCAAGGTTTACTTTTATGAGTTCTTCTTAATGCTCTCGCTTCTACAAAGCAAACTTGCTATAGCCTTTTTATGTAAATAGGGAAACAAGCACACAATTTTGCTTGTCCTTGCCTGTGGCCGATGAGAGCTCGCTAAGAGATTGTGTATCCATGTCTCTGAGTTTTCTTTTGAAGCCAGGTTTAAAAAAAAAAAAAAAGGCTAGGCCATAAATAGATGCTACAAATGCTTGAGGGAAGCTGAATTCCCTTTTTCACAACCCCTTCTCATTGTCCCTGTCTTCTTTCCCTCTGAATGGTGGCTTATTATACACATTTTTATACAGCTATACATGGAGAATACAGGCATGAAAAAAATTTCATGAAACAATTGGAAGATACTACAAGAGCCGCATGAAGAGAGAGCTTTTAAAAAAAAAAAAGAAAGAAAGAAAAAAGAAAATTTTGAACTAAGTTTTCCTCTTTCTTCTGCAGTAGCTCAAGCACCTTGGGTGCAATTGGAATGCTAAGCGAGCAGGTGGGACCCAAGAGGCTGTGACTGCCTCGGTACAGAGCCTACTTAGACAGTGGGAAGCTTGCAGGTGGGGAGATCACTTCCGGCAGTGTTAAGGAAGTGTAGAAGCGCCCTAGTCTTTTCAAAGCGGACAAGTGATGATGTATGCTTAATGCCCAACTCCTTCTCTTTTCTTTAATATGGTTTTAGTGCAATACTTTCAGCCTCGTTTTAATAAATCTGAGGCGTGCTCAGAGAGCCGGGTTCTGAGACGCTCCCCAAAGAGGACAACCAGCATGAGCAAACGAGGCCTCTCTCTGAATCCATCTCCTCTGAAGTTCATCTGGAAGGGAGTGTGGGCTGGGAGCACGTGAAAGAGCGGCGGACAGAAATGTGTTTTTCTAAACAATTTCCATTTAATCAGAGATGTGTTCTGGATTTATATTTATTTACAGTCGAATTATCGAAATGTTCCCCGGGAAGAATATTTTCCCTCTGAGGCGTCTTAAGTCACCCTTCCGGAAGCCACATTTTACCATAAGTAGAAAAACTCCACACCAAAAAAGCCGGGGTTTTGTTCCAGACCCTAACCCTACAATTTCGTGTGGGTTCTGTACTTGGCACAAGGCATGATCCCAACCCTAATCACAATCCACAATAGCACAGCATGTGACCGTGGGGACAAAGACAGACTTTTTGAAATACACCAGTGGGTATGGTGGGTTGTGCTGATCCCACGAGGGGTTTCCTTCAGACACATGATTCTTTGACCCCCCGATTCTTAGACACATGGAGAATCAAGCTTGAGGAGAGTGTATGTCACGTTTTCCATGCCAGTTCATGGCTTATGCCACTCACACTGAACAGACAACTGATCATACTTTGCTCTGATTCTCCGGACCTAAAACACATGCCACCTGCGCCACCACCTCAGCGCCGTCTACATGGCCCCTGCGTTTGAACACTCAAGAGCTTATTTGTAAATTTTCGTTGAGCAAAGGCAGGCCATAAAAACAGAGACCTCGGGATTTCCACCTCCACTCACTAAGTTGGAACGTTGTTTGTCCTCGGCCCTCTTTATTGGAGAGAAAGGAATGTTTTGTCTGAGTCATCCCAGCTGAGACAAGCACTATTTCGCCCTCTGTGGGGCTTTGATGGAGGCCTGGTTAATCTCGACAGACTCCTAACTGGGCTAGCTCGGCTTCCTCTAAATGTGGCACCACCCTGCCTTCTAGCTAACGACGGGCTCCACCCTGGGTGATGGGCTGAGGGCCTCCTCCTCCTCCTCCTGCTTATTACCCGCAACCTCCTAACCGCCACGGGTCACCACCTGGGTCGTTTACTGCTTCTCATGGCCTGTGTACAGAGCGCCAAAGGCTCAAAGCAAAGAAAGCACTAAGTGCATCTCCAAAAGGTATTTGTTAGCACTCGCCCCGTGCACTGAACTGTTATTTAGGGGAAACATTGTAATTGTGATAAAATTACAGATTACAGTCTCTCTCAGACTTCCTACAGTTAACCTCCACCCATTATCTGCCTATATGGACTGGTCCACTGAGCTACTCGGAAAGGAGCCTCTAGCTCAGCACTTGCAAGTAGAGCTACAGAGGGAGAGAGCAACTTCCATGAGGATTCTTGTTTTATAAAGTGTCAGGTTATTTATAGAAAAAAAAATGAGACAGTAGAGTGTGCTTTCTTTTAAATCTGGCCTTTACTGCACCATATAATTTATGGTAATATAATAAGCGATTTGAAAATAAAGATTTGAGACATTTTAGCATTAGTGCTTTTTAAGACAAAACAAACGTTCAAAATAAAACCTAAACCGCCAAAGTGAACTCTGTCATTAAATGCCTACTTTTTGCTAAAACTGGAACCCAGGCAGTTCCAAATCTCAAACTCTTCAATTGAGACCTCTTGCAAAGTAAAAAAATAATTGCATTATTTTCCTGTGGTATGAAGGCATTACGGCTCGTTATCTTCCCCCTCCCCAAAGTCCAAGTAGATCCGCATCAGCCGCTATTAAATGGGATTAATGAACTTAGAAGACTTTAAATAACAGTATGAGATTTCAGAGATGAACAAACAACCTATAATATTTCAGACTCCTGACGAGGACTTAGCTCTACCTCATCAAGGCTCATTGAATCAGATGCCATTATGCACGTATAAATCAGTCTGAACTTTTGAGCCTGCATGAAATACATTCCGTTCCAATGTTCTTTTCCTGCGTGGGCTAGGCAATCTACTAACATACCATTGTGCCAGAAATAAATGTGAGAAGCACTGTAAATAGTAAAGGCCAGACAGTTTGACTGAGATGCTCAAGGTTGTGAAGGCACACTGTCACCTCCATTCATTGATTTCTCTGTCATTTAGGCAGGGAGCGCTGTCCTTCTGAAGACTCGCCATATGAGGTCACAGGGTAATACATCCCTATAGTTAAGATATTAAGGTCTACTCTAACCTCTCTGTCCCAGCATTGTATATCCACTCCTTTGTCTAAAGAACGGGCATCTAAAATCTCAAATCGTTCTATTTTGCCACCCAAAGTCATTCGCTGGTCCTACCACCTTTCTGGGTAATTAATAAAATGCAGGGGGAAAAAAATCACTGGGAAATCTTAGGTCACACAAAAGCCTTGATTGTATCTAGGAGGCTTACCACACCTAGGATTGAGGGTGACATTTGTATTAGTTGCTTCCTATTGCTTTGATAAAATACCAAGGCACTTACAAGAGAAAGCACTTAATTGGCCTTATGGCCCAGAGGGTTATCGCTATGGTGGCAGAGCAAAGGTGTGGTACAAGGGACAGCTGAGAGTTCACATCTTAAACTGCACGCAGAAAGAAGAGAGCCAGCTAACAAGAAATGGCACCAGGTTTTTTGTTTTGTTTTGTTTTTGTTTTTGTTTTTGTTTTTTGACACCCCAGAGCCAGTTCCCAGGGATACATTTCCCCAACAAGCCACACCTGCTAATCCTTTCCAAACATTTCTGCTAACCAGGGACCAAGTGATTGATAGATGTCCATGGGGTCATTTTTATTGAAACCGCCACAGCCTGAATAGGCATTGTATCTCAACTCTTCACGTCACAATGTAGAAGCATGTATATGGAACAGTCAAACAGTGACAACCCCTATCCCCCAAAGTCTTTTCAAACCCTGGAGTGTTGCTAGGTCTACAAAGCCGGCTACACCTGGAGACCATGATCAAAGCGCATGGAGCTAAATCACAGCCTGCATTTTCATACAACCCCCAGGAATCCGTACGTACGTCGGAGCTGGGGAACCACGTTTCAAAGCATTTTGTTCTCAATATGTGGGTACGGGCACACCTTACCAGTGCCACCTGGGCTGCTTCGTCAAATCCCTGTTTTGCTCACCATCTGGCTCCCGCTTAGGTCTCCAGAACCAAGATTTCAGTGGGTGAGGCCCAAGAATCTGCCTTGTAAACAAGTACCAGAGGTCCTTGATGCTCAAAATGTGGCCCCCGGCCAGGGAGAATGGGAGATGGGAGAAATGCAGACTGCTGGGCCTTGCTGCTGACTTCCAAATCCGTGCCTGAATTTTAACAATGGTTTCTACATACACTAGCATTTGGTAATCATTGCCTATGTGATTCTCATATATAATAACTTCGTTTTCCCCCTTAATTACAAAGTATTGTTCTATACATAGACTTGGGGGAACACATAGGATATAGGCCCCCTTTCTTGATGGTGCCTGACTTTTTCCTTGTGCAGCACAATCCTGTCTCATGCATGAAGCCTCTAGTACCTGCTGTGAGCCCTCCATCTTACCCTTTGCCAACACTCGGGCTGAGGACGGTGGTTCTCAACTGTCCTAATGCTGTGATACTCCGATTCAGTTCCTCATGTTGTGGGGACCTCAAACCATCAAATCATCTTTGTTTGCTACTTCATAACTGTGATCTTGCTAGCATTGTGAACTGTAATGCAAACATCTGATATTCGACTCTGGAAGGTGTCCTGACCCACAGGTTGAGAGCCACTGGCTTAGAGAGAGGTTTGGGTTCTGACTGGGTCATCTTCTTACAAAAAGGACTGGAAGAGAGGCCTATGCACGGCAAGGATGTCCTGAGCATGCATTTCATGAGGTCAGTTTCAGTCGAGGGTTCTTAGAAGAGAAAGCGTGTGCTTGGTGTGATATATCCTTTTCCAACATAGACACTTTGCCCTTGAAAGGAGGGTGAATGGGTCAGAACAGGACTTGATATCAAGGCCAGGATGATTTTTCTTCCTTTAGTCTAAAGGTGATCTTGCTGACAGTGGCAGGTACTAGGGACATTATAAACACACCATACTGGAAGGCCATGCTCAGTTTCACTAGCACAGACCCTGATGTCATGCCAGTCTTCATGATATCATGCCATCTCTTCAATCTACTGCATACTCTGTGTAACTATGAACAAGTCATCGCCCTGAGTTTGGTGAGCCATAAACGAGAGTGATAATGAAAACGTACACCAGAATTACTAAGAGAGTTAGAATAAAATTTAAAGCAATTGGCATAATGCTTAAAACCTAAGTACAATGGATATTAGGCATCATCCGTAGAGAGTAGTCTTTTCTCTAACATCACTGCTTTGACCTGATGTGTTAACCAAAGAATTTTGATTTTTATACATCAGCTTATGAAGACCCATGTCAAGAAGCGAGAGCAGGAGCATTGTTGCTAAGTAATGGGGAATCAGAGTGATCCCTTAGAAAAGCACACTTTTGTCTTGAGGATGCTACTTTTTGTAACTGTGTGCAAATGGTTTATTATACTTAAACAAGTTAGTGCCCAACAATCAAACAGACAAACAAAAAAGGAGATGGGAACATCAGAGATGGAGTTTACCAATGGAACAGAGAAAAGAGTGGAGGGGCCCAGTTGTGAAAATTTGGCTAGAACTTAAGAGGAAGCGGATAGGGTTTGTGGAGACATTTGGAAGAGTGGTACCTAGTCACGTGACAGGGGACGACGCAGAGAATTTTATAGCAAAGACAAAATACTGAGATTCAGAGTATAATATAAGAGGAATTCGGAGGGGCTGAGTATAATATAAGAGGAATGAAAACTAAGCCCAGAAGCTCCCAATAAGGAGGTAATCAGTGATATTATTGCTGATTGCTGCAGATGGATTGGGAGGGCTGGCAGAAGTCTTGTAAGATTGTGGAGAGTTGGTTTCTCTTTCCGAAAGCACCATATTCTAAATGAAGAAGTAAAGAAGGACTGATCACCCCTGAACAGGAGGAGGAGCTGTGAAAAGATGGTCAGGTACAGCTTGCTTTTAGCCACTCTAGAGGAGAGTGTTTCTCTGGAGGGCCGCCATTTGTATCCAATTTGACCCTGCTAGAGGAGAGTGTTTCTCTGACCCAGTCTCTGGAGGGCGGCCATTTGTATCCAATTTGACCCTGCTAGATAGTGCGGGATAGCTGAGGACGGAGGGAAAATCACTCCAGGGAAAGGAATAGGAGAACGAAGGTAGATGCTCCTTAGTGGCGCTCCAAAAGAAGTGGAGCAAAATCAGGACATGTGTTGCAAACACGTTCCTGTGAATCCTAATCTTCACCTTACAAAGAATAAATATGTTTGTCTTGGAGCCTGAGGAGGGTGGGCATGGAGAAAGGAACAGAAATCCTTCTGTAACACTTCAGGCACTGAAAAATGAAATAAGCTTAGTGGTTAAACGTCCACTTTGGATTTGGTTATCTGACTATGTCTGGGTGGGCTGGCTTTTACGTAGTAACGATTGTGCAGATAATTGCTTCATGAGTCCCCTGTCTGGTAGATACTACTTATGGCTCTTAGATGTTTCCCTGGAGCCATGAACTGGCACCGTAGTCCCTGACTTAAAATAAAAACCGCACGAGGCATTTGGAAGGATGAAGCCATGTTCTGCATCAAACCCTGGGACACGCCACGCTGACGAGTCCTGAATTCCACACTTCAAAACATCTGGTAAAGCTCCTATGGTTCACACACCCACTGAGAGTTTCTCACTCCAAATTTAGTTAAATAAATTGTTAAGAATGTGTCTTTATTACGTAAACATGAGCTTCAAGTAAGCCTAAATGCTCTTGGGTATTGTAAGCACAAGCCCCACAGATAGTCCTAGGATCTCAGGCGCTAAATGATTATTTGACAATAATTTTAGAACAAAGAATGCAACACTGAATGACTGCCTTGCTTTTAACTATTATGAATGCAGTTTGCTCAGAAAATTCCAGTAATCAATAATTGATATTTAGTGTGGTTATTTCCGCCCTACAAGGAAATATGTATATGCTCAAAATATTTTGTTGTGTTTTGAGTAAAATTTAAACCTTGAAACTTCTGGCGCCGTGCCTAGAGTAATTGTTTCCTAGTGGAACATTTTCCATAACAATAATTAACTTTGAATTTATGAAAGTGTTAAGGACATTTTAACATTAAAATGATAATTGACTACAGGAAAGCTAATTTTAAACTGAGTCTAAATGCCTAATTTATAAATTATTTGAATCCATTTTCTCATGGGACCTGGAGTAGCATTTTTCAAACTTTTATTTTATTTATTTGTTTATCTATTTTACACCCTGACTGCAGTTTCTGCTCCCTCCTCTTCTCCCAATCCCTGCCCCCTACATCCCCTCTGCCCCACCCCCACCGCTTGCCCTCTCCCACCCACCCCTCCTCCATTTCTCTTCAGAAAAGTTTATACCATGGCTGTCAACAAAACATGGCTGGCCTCAAGCTCACACAGATCCCCCTGCCTCTGCCTCTAGAGTGTTGGGATTAAAGGCGTGCACCACCACAGCATGGCTGACTGCACTTCCCAAACTTTAATGAGCATAAAACCACCTTGAAGATCTTGACAGACAGCCGATGCAGGTGAAACAGGGGAGAGAGACCGAAATTTCTGCCCTCACTACTGCTACTCCGCTGCCTTCAGACGAGCAGGGACTCGGTTTTCCAAAACGTGGACCCTACACATAGTTTACAAAATCTTTAAGAGGATGATGCCTTCAGTCAACTCAAATAACTGTAGTCGAAAGGAGGTTTCAAAGCTTAGCACCATCCTTACCTGAAAACTTTGTTGATTTGGGCTTTTTAGATGTTTCTTTTTTTCCTTCTGGAAATGGCAACTTCTAGTCAGTGACTTAAAGTATTGTCACTTCCCACAGTGTCCAGAAAATGCTCTCCCAGAATGCTATAGAGAATCCCATAGACAAGCAACGTCTTCGTGAGAGGACGTGATGATGAGCCTTCGTTGTCAACTGATTGGATTTAGTGTCACCAAATGGACAATGTTCAGGAGGTGGGACTGATGAGGGAGGATCCTCTCTGGACCTGATGGCAGCATCCGGGGGCTGGAGGAAGTGAGTGGGTACCAACAAGTGTCAGTTGCTGCTTTCTGACTGTAGATACACTCTGGTGAGTCATTTTATAATCCTGCCACCCTGCCTTTGGCACCGTGATGGCCACACTGTATTCCTTATGGATGCTATCAGACATTTAAAACAATTTCAGTGCGTATTTGTTGATTGTGCATCCTTGCGCATGGATGCACGTTCGTACGGAAGCTGGAGATGCTGAAGAAGTGGTTCCTTTTCTTCCATCAATGGGCTCTGGGGATGCAGATTATCAGGCTTGGTGCCAGGCACCCTCAGCCACTAAGATATCTTGCTGGCCTCCTGTTTGGTATTTTGTCACTGCAATAGGAAAAGTCATCAGTATAGAATGATTCCTGGAAGGGATGAGCCCAACACAATCTCAAAGGTTATATCCACTTTTCATCATAGAAGTAGAAAAGTATTCTATGAGAATTCCTTGGAATGCTTCTTAGAATTATTTCTATGCAACCCAGCAACATTATATTGTGTTCCCAGTACTGCTACAAGCTTCTTCGAGATGTGGCCTTTGCGTAAGGCTCTAACCTCTCCTGCATTTCCCTCAGGAAAGTGATTTTATTTACTCCTATATGCGCAGGGCCTTTGCATTTGCAGTTTCTCTTAGGCTGTGCTTTGGGCATGACTGACTCTGAATTTCAACACGCAGTTAATTCACTTTTGCTTCCAACATGCATCTCATCTCGAACATCAGTATTTCCAGCTTTCATGAAGCCATAACATAATACATTGCTCTTAGCTCGATGTAATATATATATTGCTTAACTTCATGCAGTTCTCACTCCTGTATTTTGTTCTCCCTTGTTTAATGTTTCTCCTGAAAGCTCAGTGAGATTAAGGAATGAGGCTTGTTTTAATCCCCTCTGCCTCCAAGAGCAAGCACATGACTGGATTGCTCTGAGTAAGCCACTGGGGACAACGGAAAGCCTGGCTGTTCACTCTGACCCCCAGTTGAGCTTTGAGCTATTGTAAGACAGACGGGCAAGCATCCCCAAAGCGCATGCAATGACCAAACGAAGATTCCCACCTTATTCTCAAAAGCACATGATTTTATACAGCTTCGGTGTTCTACGAGTTTTGAACTCCTTACCAATGACCAAGAGTGGATAACTATAATAAATGGGTGAGTTTAGACGGTCCAAATGACATGCTAGCAAGCCTTAAAATGTATGTCTTTTTAAAAATTTTATAGACCAATACCACTTGAATCTATTTATTATCCACTTCCATTCACTCTTATTTATTTATTCATTTGCTTCTATTTCCACTTCCATTGTGATTTGGTAAAAATTATGCATCAACTCCCTTCAATATATTTGGTGCCAGAGTTGCATCTTTTTCCGTCAGGTTCAGAGTTCCCTTTAACCTGTCAGTGCTCACAGGTTGAGAAGCTACTATCTGCAATCCAATCTGGCATTCAAATGCTATGCAGCAGTCAATATTGCTTGACGGTACTGACACCGGCAAAGAGACCATCAAGCAGAATGACCTTACCCAGGAGCAGAATTTGCACGTCTCTTCTATTTCCTTTTCAAGGAGGCTTCAGAAATTTGAAAGTTATATTACATCCCAATTGTTCAGTTTTGTGTCTTGCTTTAGCATTTCCTGGAAACTCTACCTCGAATGAAACAAGAAGCTGGACAGTACAGCCCGTTTGTATCTGTGAGTATGAGTGAGTCTTTAGTAGGTTCAAAAATGCCACCTAGAGAAAACACATGAATTCCACATCAGAAAAGCCTTGAAGGAATTAGCCAAGGCTTCACATGTCTCTTTATGACCACCCCAAATTAATGAATGCATTATTGAAGGAGACTTCTGAATTAAGCGATGGCAGGTTTTTATTATTATTATTATTAATTTCTCAAACTGCCTTGGCCTAGTGAACCATGGCTCTGACTACAGAAGGTAGAGAGCACGGGCTTCAGCCCAAATGCTGTCAAAAGATAAGAAACGGCTCCGACAGACATCAATCTGTTACTGTTCACAAGGCTGTCTCCTCCTCCCTCCAGTTATTAGGCAACGGTGTCAGTCATGGGCCTGTTCCTCCTTTCTCTTCTTATTAATGATTTAATATGGATATGTCATTACCGCTCTATACATCTTTATGCAGACGGCACGACTGTGCATTTTAATGGCAAATCTGTTTCTCACTTTAACTACTGAACTGCAAAAAGACTTTGGCAGACTGGTTCCAGGAAAACAAACTGGTTTTAAAAGCAGCAAAAACGAAAACAATGCTTTTTGGCTTCTACTGCTCATCGGAGCTCGAATAGTGATTACTTCAAAAGCCGGAATCGTTTGAGAGCACGGCGTATCCGACAGTTTTGAGACCTAGGCTCAGCTTGAGTGCACTCCTTGCTGTGCCTTCAGGGTTGGGCTGTACTAAGGAGACGTGTTCCTTGAATTAAATCATAGAAAATTTTCAACTATATATAATGATTCCCACTTATTAGTTAACTCCAAATATAATATTTCCTTTATTCGGTTTTTAAATACCAACCATGAAAAATGAATTGGTCTTTAAAATATTAGTGTTTAATGTAAGTATTTTAAAAATATAAAATGCATACACTAGATAATTTATAAGAATATGAAACCCCTGAATGAAATATAAGTAAGGGCTGGCTTCATTTATAGCATTATATCATAACTCACAGTATAACTGTAAGTTCTTTAAAATCTCATGCTTTGAAAAAAATCCATAATTATATTGACTTTTCCCTATGTATCTGTCTTCCTGCTTCTCTTTATTATCCTTCCTCTATTTTCTATATATGCACAAATATCTGTGTTTCAAGACAAATTTTTTAAAGCCCATAGGTATTTAACAACTGTTAAATGTGCTTATTAATTTTAATTCTCCCTTTTTGAAACAAGGGAACCAATAAATCTCTTGTGCAATCTTACCAGCCAGAGCTCTTTTTTAATTTTTCTCTCTCTTCTGTTTGTGTCTAGCGATCAGAACTATGCCTCAGCACATCATGAGAGGGTACTGAAGCAGATAGAGCCTCAACAACCTCATCTGAGTTCCAAGCCTGGATAAAGTTTGAGATTACTTTATTTAACAAAAATTCAATGTATGTAGGAGCTCTAAAAGGATCTTCCTAGGGAGACAGGGGCCCAAGCTTATCTGTTCCCAGATTCCCTTCTTTGCTCTCCAGTTTTCTGTAAGAACAGGAAGGTCACCTTTAGACCACGTACTTTGTTAAAAGGCGACAAAATTTATTTACAGAGTGGCCATAGATTTGCTCAAGGAAACACATGATAAAAGACAAGTGAGTCTGTATGTATATATGTGAATCAAGTATCTCCTGAAGGTTTGAAATATAGCAGAAGCCCCGCTCATGAAATTGATTGGTACAGAAGACCAATCATTGCCAAAGCTCGAACATGGGCTGTGCTACAGAAATGGCATCAAGGCTGATCAGAGCTCGAAAAATGGGGCCTTCTGCATCTTGCTGACTTAATTAAAAGCTGGAATGTTCAGCAAGTATCTGGTCTTGTGCAAGATGTGACCTAAAGATGACAAACTACATCTTTCCTCACAACCTTCATACGAAATCAACAGTTGTGGGGACACAGTGCACGAGCTGCTGGGAAGGTGTGGTCTATAAGGCCATTTTAGTGACAATAACACTCATTTGTAGCTGGAGTTACTATGAATTTAATATCGCCTAAAGCTTTTATCAGACACACACACACATACACACACACACACACACACACACACACACTCATTGGTCCTACACATGTGGTGATGGTGGACTTTTTATGTTTGAAAAAAAATAAAATTAAAGTTAAGATATTGTTAGCCTAAAATTATGTGGTTTTTAAGTATTGAATAACAATATGAGCCTGAAAGCAGAACTCTTTTAAAACTCCGCAGGGTAGCCTCAGAACAACATGGGTAAATACAGTATGTTGTGTTCCAGATCCTGTCTCCCATAGCCTGAGTCACCTGGATTTTATTCCAATCCGGTCAGCACGAACATTTCCAAAGATAAAAATCATAGTATTTATTGAGAAAACAAGATGAGCAACATTATTAAGATTTCTAACCTAATGAGGAATAAATTAATCCTAACTCACATGGCTGCTGATCACAACACTTATGTATCCGCCACCCGAGTGTGCTCATAGCGGCATTTACAAACATAAATCAGAATGGAGCTGTTTGGTGAGCAGTGAATACATTCTTTAGAGCATCACTTAGGACACTCGTTCATGACAAAGTAAAATGTCACTTTCGTTTTACCATAAATAAAGGGAATGCAAGATCAATTCTTGGCACAAAGTTATCTGCCACAAGTAAATGTTGTTCGAATATATCATAAGTGATTTATTGCCATTATTATGATTCCTCATGCACTGAGTTAGTTGGTCTCATCTTTTTATAGCTACATCGACTTCTGTCCCTGCATCCTCTTCAGCGCATGTCAGGAGAGCGCTCTACTCAGTAGTATAAATCTAAGGGGATGATGTGATAGATGGGATTCCAGAATGCTTGAGTTTTTTATTTCCACATACATGCTACTCATTTTTAATGTGGGAGAAAATGTAAAGACAAATGTCTCAATTGTTTTAAATCAGCAATCCATCAAGCAAGTCCATCAATTTAGCACCCACGGTGTCCCAGTCACTGTGGTCACTAGGGATCCAACAAACACAACCCCGTCCTTGATCAGTGTGCCTCCAAATCGAGGCAATGATGAGCCAAGCGATAGTGTCAATGTATTCAGAAGATGCCGGCAGCTCCTGCTATCTTGATGTTCAGAGACTACCAGAGCCAAGAGAACGGATGAATGGGGAGAATGCTATCTCCTGCAGTTTGGTCAAAGACACCAGCTTCTTAAATATCTGAAGCCAAGGATAGGTCAGGGCAAGCACTCTCTGATGTAAGAGAAGATTCTCGGTGTCTCCAACACGGCGAGGTGAGATATTTAACTTGCAACACTGATCAGGTGAAGAAAGTGATAAGAATGCTTTCTGATGAAGTAAATTTTTATTCCATTAGAAACTCTAAAGAGTTTCATTTCTAACATAGCACATATATCGAGATCTAATTCATATTTATCATAATATAAGGAATGCATCCTATTTTACGGTTTCTAGTGCAATCTCAGAATGATACAACCGTTGCCCTAACCAGATTTATGTTTCCATCACTTCAGAAAGGAATCTTATGCCTATTAGTAATTGTTCCCCATTTCCCAACCTCCCAAACCCCAGGAAGCCATTAGCTTATCTCTTATGTGTATAATTTGCTTTTTTGGCATCTAATTTAAATGGAATCATGTACATTGATTTTGTCACTATTCTCTCTAACTCCCTCAAAAGGTTCTTTCATTTATGACTGTTTCAAGGATTGTTCATGTTGTAGTAAGGACCGAATGTGGAAAACAGTCTGCTAGCTAAGCAGCTTCACTCCTAAGGACGTAATATTCTGAAGAGAAATTAAGACAAACATCCAAACATATGTGGCACACAAATGCTCAAACTGAAAACAGATCAAGGGTCTATCCACTGGTAAGTGATGCAAAAGCATGTATATGGAATGTGCTGGCCCATGTTATAATATATATGTGACTGCAAACCATCCAGCTTTGTTCTCACATAGGATTCTGGGTTTTTTTTTTTTTTTGCATTTTAGCAAAAATGCAAAAATAAGAAATAACGGTACCAGAAAAGCAATTCCAAACACAGAACTAAGATGCTGCATCTAAAGGAGTCCTCGTTCTGAATTTTGAAAGTTGTCTCAGATAGCAATACTGTCTTAGAAAACCAAGGGCTTTCTTCTTTAGTGGGAAGAAACACACCATCCTACAGCCATCTCTCTGAACATCCACCCCAGGGTCTTTCCCTTCCACCAGAAAACTTACATTCTGGTATGGAAACAAAAATACTTTCAGTTTCCCAAAATGAGCATCAGATTTTAAAATAAGACAACTCACTTTGAAGATGTTCTCAGAACACTCAAAACAATACAATTCATCTTTATTTCTGGAAGTCATCACTAATAGAAAGATATTTCATAGTATAATTACACAATCCACATATTGATTTAAAGATGTAGCTTTGTAGAGGCAGGCAGATCTCTGTGAGTTCAAGGCCAGCCTGGTCTATAAGAGCTAGTTCTAGGACAGGCTCCAAAGCTACAGAGAAATCCTGTCTCAAAAAACAAAACAAAAAGCAAAAAATGATGTAGCTTTGTGTATCACCCTTACTCTATCTGTTGTCTCTTTGGATTGAGAAACACAGGATTTTTCTATATAGAATAAAACTAGAATTTATCATAATTTTAATTTAAATTGGATGGTTGATATTACATATGTATATTTGTATGGATATACTTTCCATAAAGAACTGTTTTCACTCCCAGAACCATCATCTTTAGCTGAGCTTGTAGGCATAGCTACCATCTATATCTAGTGAATCATCCTTCAAAGATTTGGATTTATGGTATCCGTGCAATGAGAGTCACACTGGCCAATATCCAGTCAAGTCATTAAAATTTAGAGGCGGATCTTCTGAAATGAGAGAATAAAACCTTCTTTGTGTATAAATTGTTTTATTAGATAATGTGTTGATACTGCAATATTTCAATTCGGGAGGAAGGCATTTTAATTAATATGTAGGTTAAAATATCTATAAATCTTAAAGAAAATAAAATCCCTCCTTAGCTAGATGCATCTGAATCATACATAAATGGAGTCAGTCCTTGAACCAGACTGTGAGTCAGGAGCAGTATTTACCGGGGATTTGCTCAGAAGCGTAGGCTTTACTAAACTTGGCTTCTGGCCTTCAGGAAAGTGGCCTGAGCAAGGTGAAATACAACTTATTACCTGGAGCCAAAACTGTAGATGACATTGGGTGTGCTTAGCATGGTGTGGCCATACATGAAATGAGACTTTGTGCCACCACATCTAATACACCAAAGTGTTGGGTGGTTTTAAGGATGACTTCAGAGTTTTGGCCTCAAGGCCGCTACTCTGCACATAAAGATGCCCTGAGCCCTACTCTGGGGATTTTCCTGTGTTCTTGTGACTAAGCAGTGGTAACTTCGCCAACTCCCTGAAGCTGTGAGTTTTACATGGCGGAGTTAGCATATGTGTGAGCCCAGAGAGTGTCAGAACACCAGGTTGGTGACAACTTCCACAACCTTCTAGAACCAGAAGAATGCTATTACAGGTGGCCAGGATAGAGATAAAACTGAGCTGTTAAGGGACCCACATGCAAAAAAGTTTTTAATGTTTGGGGAAGGAGATTGAATAAGGTCTAGGCATCTTCTGAAGAGGTAAGTTTTAACTGAATGAAAATTAGAAGAATGAAAAATGAGTTTAATTTCCAAGTCATCTAAATACTATCTAATTTGTGAAGCAATACCAGCTACTGTTCCAGACTCTGGAAAATCATTTACCTTGGGACAAATAAATTGTGGGAAGTGTTCTTCAAGGCAATTGCTTTGTCTTTCAAAATGTTTCATGCACCCTCCACAACCCATGGCTATAAACCTTCAGGCAGGACTCCTTCTTGTTTACCCCGATCCTATATACTGCTGTGCCCTGACCCTCTGAGCCCAGCATCTCTTAATGCATCAATTTACGTATTAATATTTAGCAGTTCTAATTTTCACTGTTATTTCTCTATGATTGAGCCTCCTTAGTTGTCGAGTTGAACTAAACTCAAGCACGTTCTATCCCCTTCCCGTGGCATGCTGGTCTCGTTTGTTTACCCAGATCCTTGATGCTTAGGTACCATGGTCAATCATGCCTTGATGTCCTCCTTAATCCCATTTATTCCTTACTTTTGTGGCCTGTTTTCATATACAACATCCACATAAATCAACCTTTAAAATTTCAGATTAAATCCTTGAAACGTAAAACCTCCTTTCAATACTGCAGTCCTCGTGACCCTTCATTCATTCATGCTGTCTCCTTTGAGGTGCTTTGAATGTAAAGAAGAAAGGTGGAAAACTCAAATACTTCCAAAGGTGGGGTCCTGGCAGGCCATGTGGGTGAGTGGCATGGCTAGAAGTGTGTATATTGTTCTATGTGAAAAGGACAGTTCCTCTTCAGAGCTAACCAACTCTTGCTACATGGGTATTCCCACTGTTGCCTGTTTTCCTAAACAAAATAAGAAATATATTTTGACTGAAATATATCCATGTCCGAAGCACTATGGGCTAAACAAAATATTGCTCCATGTCTGTAGCCTGTATGGACCCCAAGATTCTGGTCTCCAGATCTAGGATACGTGCATTCTGATTGCATGATGAAATATGTTCACACTATCATGCACACACACACACACACACACACACACACACACACACACTTGTTTGTTGACAGAGGTCTCTGTCCCATCTGGTCCTGCAGCTCTTCCATCCCAAAGAAACACACAGAGGTCTACATTAACCATAAACTGGTTGGCCTATTAGCTCAGGCTTCTTATTAACTCTTACATCTTACATTAACCCATAATTCTTTTTTCTATTTCTTTTCTTTTATTGATTTTATTGAGCTATACATTTTTTTCTGCTCCCCTCCTTTTCTTTCCCCTCCCCTTCAACCCTCCCCCAAGGTCCCCATGCTCCCAATTTACTCAGGAGATCTTGTCTTTTTCTACCTCCCATGTAGATTAGATCCACGTATGTCTCTCTTAGGGTCCTCATTGTTGTCTAGGTTCTCTGGGATTGTGATTTGTAGGCTAGTTTTCTTTGCTTTATGTCTAAAAACCACTTATGAGTGAGTACATATGATAATTGTCTTTCTGTGTCTGGGTTACCTCACTCAGTATGATGTTTTCTAGCTCCATCCATTTGCCTGCAAATTTCAAGATACCATTATTTTTTTCTGCTGTGTAGTACTCCATTGTGTAAACGTACCACATTTTCCTTATCCATTCTTTGGTCGAGGAGCATTTAGGTTGTTTCCAGGTTCTGGCTATGACAAACAATGTTGCTATGAACATAGTTGAGCACATGTCCTTGTGGCACGATTGAGCATCCTTTGGATACATACCCAAAAGTGGTATTACTGGGTCTTGAGGAGGGTTGTTTCCTAATTTTCTGAGAAATCGCCGTACTGATTTCCAAAGCAGCTGTAATTCTTGTCTGTGTTAGCCACGTGGCTTGGAACCTTTTATCAGCAAGGCATTCTCATCTTGCTTCCTCTGTGTCTGGGTGATGAATGCAGACTGAGTCTTTCCTCTTCCCAGAATTCTCCTGTTCTGGTTGCCCCACCTATACTTCCTGCATGGCTACTGGCCAATCAGCATTTTATTAAAACAATACAAGTGACAAATCTTTACAGGGTACAAGACCATTGTCCTACAGCACATGTTCAATATTATTTTTGAGGAACTGAAGGATCTCAACTTTCCCATGAACTCAATGAATATTTTTTTCAGTTTTGAATAAGCCAATGGGAAATTTGTGAACAAACCATTCCATTGTACTATCAAACCAGTGCACACACTTGAAAAGATCACATACATGTAAGTAATATCATATAGACACAGTAGGTTGATCAGGAATATATATATTCTTAATATATATAAAATATTATATATATGCATGCAATAACAATAAATGAAAAAGGAGGCCTTGAATTTGAAGGAGATTAGGGAGGGGTATTTGGGAAGGTTTGAAGGAAAGAAACAGAAGAAAGAGATGTAATATATGATAATCTCAAATATGAAAATTAAAATAAATCACTGCTGTTTAATACAGATAAGTTTCATTATGAAGTATACTGTCCCAAGAAATAAACAGTTATGTCTTCTTATAATAGCAAGACCACTGGATTTTATTGTCAAGGAAGTCATATCAAATTACATATTAACACCCTGCCTTAATCTGTTGATATTAATACTTTAATTAACTCCATTTGTGTGTGCCAGCTCATGCTAGATCTATCATATTTGCAAAGGTAGTACAGATTATTTTATTAGTATCATGTCCTTCATAAGTTCTGTTTCCAACATAAGTTGTTTCCTTCACACTGAAGCTAAGGACCAAATATATCCAAATTAGGAATATGGAGGAGCCACTATAAGTAATGAGGCACAAAATATAAGTCACAGAGCAATATTTACCAATTTTATTTATTAGAACAATTTATTAATTAATATTTTTAATATTGTATACATCTGTGTTCTTCTAATAGTCAGCTCCTATCTCTTTCCCCAACTCCTTACCTAATAGAGGCCTGAGTCAGGATGTCAATTAGGTTGATTCAGGAAAAGGAAAGGCTCGATCCATTTCAGGGAAAGATGTTAATAAATATGGGTTTGTAGGAACAAGATTGAGTTCTTTGGGGAAAGACATCTGGCTGTGTCTGTATTACAGCATCTCTAGACCACTGTTGATCCTTTCCAAGCTAGGTAAAACCTGCTAGCTACAGCAGCAGTATTGTAACTCCAGGTGAACCTGCCCCAAAACAAAGTAACAAAGTTAATCCCTAAGTTCTGATTTTGAATTTTTTTGTTTGTTTGTTATTTTGGTTTTTTTTTTCGAGACAGGGTTTCTCTGCAGTTTTGGAGCCTGTCCTGGAACAAACTCTTATAGACCAGGTTGGCCTCGAACTCACAGAGATCCACCTGTCTCTGCCTCCCGAGTGTTGGGATTAAAGGCGTGCGCTGCCACCACTACCCAGCTCAACTAAATTCTGATTTTATTTAAGACTCTTAGACTACACATTCATCCTCAATCCTCCAACCACATGAGGTGAAGTAAGCAGGTCCTGACTGTTGGCTGGCCGGAAAGGTGGTGGCTGGAGGTCTGGGAACTGAGAGTAAAACAAAGGACACCCTCCCATGTGGGCAGGGAAGAAAAGACCTTTCCCAAAAGAAGCTTTCTTATGTTACATTAGTTTTCTTCAGAGGAAACAAAGAAATTAGATGTACGCATTTCCAGAAGTTTCTTAGTAGTTGAGATACTGGCCTCTGTGCAAATCATTATGCTTTGTTCTCTAGCCTTTTCAATGTTTTCCGAAGCTTAGACAGTGATGTGGATATTCAGAAGGTGTCCTCTGGCAAGCCAAGGGTGTGGGTTCTTACCAAGGTCAAACTTGTAAGTACCAAGCTCCTGGGTGCTGATGAGTGTCTGAAGCACAGAGTCTTACAGACACACTGGAGACATAATGCCTGGCATCAGACAAAGTTCTGAGAATTCCCAAGCCTCGGCTTCTGCCTCTCTGAAGTAATTATAACAACCTGTCTCCAAAGGCAGTCATGAAAATTAATTTATCATATGACTAAGGTATAAAACTTGATGTGGTAGTTGGTATTTGTTACTGTTCATGTCAATCAGACATTTGCAGGTGTGGGAAAGAGCTAAGAACCCTGCTTCCTATTCACAATTCTTTGCTCAGCAGTTCTTTGTGTAGTTTGTTTAGTTTTTTTTTTTTGTCTCCAAGTTTACTTTTAAGGTAAGGAAAAGTTGACAGCTTTATGGAAAAAAAATCTGGCCATGAATTTTAATATTTAACTTACCTCCAAAATGCTTTAGAAAAAACCCAACTTTTAGGGAAGAAAAAACATATTCATATTGGGGTATCGACTACTAATTCCACACAATAAGTTTGTCCCTATCGATTGAAGTTGGAATGTAGATCTCAACTAGCCTGACAGTCCACTGTGATCAAAAGCTAGCCCCAGTTCTCTGTAAATGCATTGAGACATTTGTGATTCAATTTGATATTTACCTATCTCCTGAGAATGGCAATGCTTTCACAAATGAAAATGAGAAGGCGATTGTAAGGGAAAAAAATATTTCTCATGTTTGTTAAAATTGGCTTAATTATCAGTGTCAAATGCTTCCATGAAAATAGATGTTTGTGCCATATGTATGGTATGAATGGGATAAAGACAGCGAGCATTGGGAAAAGTAAAGACTTTCTTGTTTTTCTTTTTCTTTAAAGAATGTCTTTAAAAACACACTACCCATGAACCAAAAGCATATTTTTAGATATGATACGTACAAAGAATCGACCGCTACGTGGTGATGTCTGAGCTGTAGGAACTTGCTGCATTGACAAAAACGGTTTAGAAATTCCAACTATTAGATCACTGGCGATTTATAAAAAAAGAATATTCACAAATATACATTTGCAAATACATCAATGGACCACTTTTTAAAAACAATAATAAAAGTAGAAACGGGTGTCAGTTCTAAAATTGTGGATAAAAGAACTATGTTGTGTGTTCATGTGATAGACTGCCACACTGTAGTCAAAATCACTTTTAAATACTTACAAATGATGGCAAATAAGTTACCGAGTTACAACTTGTTAATAAGAGGTTACTAACGTGTTTGCGCACACAGCAATACCACAGACATTTATCCATGGGTGGAACAGATCATTGTTCACAGCTTCAGGTTTACACGCAAGCTGGTAGAAGTCCTGCGGCATCTAGGTTCTCACTGGAAGTATTCTTGAATTCCTTGAATATCTCTTTAGTGATATCCATGCCTTTCGCCAGCTGCATACCTCCTGAGGAGCTGGGCTGCTGCTTGTAGACACGGCTCTGCCGTTCTGTTCTTCGCTGAGGGCAGCCCCATGTCTTTAATCCTGGTGGCTCCCCGAGGTAGATGGCGGGAGGGTGGAGCAGGTCCTGGCCATTGCAGATACCCTTAGACCTTCAGGGATGGCAAATGCAAGGCTACTTTTCCTAAAGACAGAAATTGTGCCGCCTTCATGCTAAAGATGGGGCGGCCTATTAGCTCTGGGCCTCCACATGCCTTTGCTCCGACCCCGATATCCTCACTGGAGATCACTGCCAGTTACCAAATTGGTGTAGAATCTGGAGTTTACAAGGAAGATACTCCATCATGGTTGATGTTCAGGCAGAGGCCAAGAAATAAGACTGTGTAAGTCACACATTTAGAACAATCTTGGAAGCCCCTTTCTCATTTAGAAGCAGCCCTTTCCCGGATGCGCCTGAAAGACTAAATCCACGGCTGCGCACTGGCGTCCAACCTCCCAAGAAGCCCTTCTCTTTGTGCCAATCACCATTTTTCCTTTCACAGAACCCTCTGCGACATATCTCGCACCAAGCTGCAGGCTGGTAATGCGTTCAATATTCTTTGGAGATTTCTTGTCACGTGAACTTTGATCCACAAGCTAATGGGTGCAATTGCTCTCTAACTCTGGAAATGGACGGTTAGGATCAGAAGTCTTATGCGGAAATGGATCCAATCACACTTTTGGAATGTTATTTTAGGTTGTATTTTCAATTTTGTGCTTGACGGGTCTCTCTCTGTCTCTCTCTCTCTCGTGTGTGTGTCTGTTTGCTGTGTTGAACCCTCTCCTTAGTAACAAAGAAGTCTATGTTTTATATGAAATACATAAGCAAGATTTTTTTTTCTGTCTTATTTTTCCACTTTATATCCTTCACCCTTGTAAGGACATCATTCCTTATATCTATTCAACGGTGAATAGGATTTATCCATGATGTAATTTTATAGACACATTTCCAAGATTCTAGGTAAGAAAATAAACGGGACATTTCATTTGTATGTATAGCCTTTAACCACCATCCTGCCTATATTTACAGTTCAAGTTTTTTCACTATCCCATGACAACTTGGGGGTTTGTTTTATTCCTTAGCCTCGTTGTCATTGTCATGGGCTGCCCTCAGCTCAGGATTCAAGCAGGGACACGTTATCTAGTTAAAACCTGCTTGGCCTCTGTGGCTCCTGTCCCCCAGCACCTGAGAGAGCAACATGGGAGTAGTAAGAAAAGAAGATGGGGCGCCCCAATTCTGGAACTGTCTACGTCTACCGGAAGCTTATGAAAGGCATGGCCAAGCTAGTAAAGGCGCATCAAAGACATGGGGGATGAAAAGAAGAGGGAGACAGGAGGAAGGATGAAGGCACTGAAGAGCAAAGGGAAGGAATATGGGCAGAGGCCTTTTCGACCCTTAGGAAAAGTGTGCAGATAAAGCCCATGGGAATCGAGTCCTCTTGATGCAGCTACCAAAACTTCAAACCTACTACTTTAAGGAAATGTATCTCCTTAAAGAACTTAAAAGCTAAGGACCTTCATCAAGATAACCCCAATGTGAGTGTCCCTCACCTCACTGTCTTTGTCTCTATCCGGAAACTGAACTTTACATTTTTAGTAATTATGAGATCGTTCGTAAATAGAAGAATCCCTCCCTGAGAATAAATAAGCCTTACGCCTTGCTTTGGAGGACAGAAGTGTGAACGCCCATCCTGGTTGGGGAGGGTTCTTATTCCAGAAGGCTTGGGTATATATTAAAATTCAAATATGCATGTGGGAGACAAATCCAAAAAGAGTGTGGCCAAAAAAAAAAAAAGAAAGAAAGAAAAGAAAAAAAAAGGGCCAGGCAGTGATGGCTCATGCCTTTAATCCAGCACTCAGGAGGCAGAGACAGGCCGATCTCTGTGAGTTCAAGGCCAGCCTGGTCTATAAGGGCTACATCCAGGACAGGCTCAGAAACTACAGAGAAACCCTGCCTTGAAAAACCAGAAAGAGAAAATAAGAGAGTTTGGAAAACTGAGTCTGATGGTACAATTTCACTGTAATTAAAGCGGCCCCCTAAGAACGACTGTATGAGACAATTAAAAATGCTGCATCACGATCCAGGAATCCCCGCGGCTGACGCTACCTAGCGTAGGGAGTTTCTGCAGATTATTCGATAGCAGCTGCTCGCATGCATCAGCCAGGAAAACAGGATGACGCCGTGCCTGCGTGCGCGTGGCTGACCTGAGTAGTTATGGAAGAAAACGGGGCAGGGGGGTAGGTAACTCTGCAGTGTAAAGAGCAGGCTTCAAGCCCTGGGATAAACAGGCCAACTGAGGCAGCAGATGAACAACACCGCGATCCACACAAGTTCAAAGTCCGTCAGCTTAGCATTCTGGGCTGGCCCAGTGAATCGCGTGTGCCGTTTAAATGTCAGAACTCGATTGGTATATATTGTATGCTAGGACTGGGGGGGAAAAAAAAGACGGTGTTTTTCTCTAAATTAAAGAATATTGTTTTGTGTTTTTCTCTGCAGACTTTAAAGCAATTACTACAGAAAAACAGAAGTGAGAGTGTTATAAATGTCATATTTTGATTTCATGGAAAAATTGAATTTCTATTTTAAAACTGAATATCTGAAGTTTTACAAAACATTGATGTGCATGCGATCGCAGTGTTTATGAGTAGAAAGCCGCGTTTCTTATTAATTAGCACTGACAGAAGCTACTCATTCAGTGATCTGTTCTGCTAATACATGTCTTTGCTTACTTATCTTCATAGAGCCTCACTTTATAAATAAGATTTCAGAAGTGCAAATTAAGAAACCCAGGACAGGAAATCCACTAAGAAGTGAGTCTTCCTCCTAGGACTGTATTTAGGTAGCATGAGGATATATGCATACATATTATGTACGTGTACACTACATGAGTACACACGCATACACATAGAAATAACACACACTTACATGTCATGCATGTATAGCAATATATCTTTAAATATTATGTCAATAAGAGTTTATTCTATGCCATAAAAAAACTTCTGAGGCTTTTGAAAGGGATACAGCTAGATTTAAAAGTTTTATTATCAGGATATGATTTTTAAATATTGCTTTGTATTTGAATCCATGAAAATATGACAGCTCTAATATCACTAGAAATTAAATAGTGGGAAGCAGATTTTCATCTTTTGTGCGCCAGCCAGAACTGAAATACATAAATCTTGCTCTTATAAATATACATTATCTCATTGTAGCTGAACCAGATGGCCACGAAATGAGGCCCATGGACCGAATTTTGGAGACGAAGCGGCTTGTGTCCCCCCCCCCCCATACTCTCAAGGTGAAGGGGAAGGAGACTTCACCCCCTGTCATGGGGTGAGCTCCAGAGAGCAGCTGAAAGTTTACCTTTGAAACACTGCAGGATGCTAAGGCTTTGCCTTAAAACCAGCTGAGCTGAAACAACTTCCCAGAGAAGCCTCTAGATCGCAAACTCACAAAGAATGTCTGAGTCACTCCAGAGGCTCGGCTATATCCCTGGTGGTCGTCCTGGATACGGTAACGGGAGGAGCTTCGGAATAAGAGTTCAGTTCAGGCAACAGGGTGTGACATGCACACCCACCACCACCAGCAGCAGCAACAACAGCACTAAGTGCTGGCCCACTCTGGCATTGCTGCGCACACGCTCTCACAATGCAATAAAAACACTTCTCGCTTCCAGTTCTGCCCATTGGACAGAGGGCGCATCGCTCTGCCTAGTGGGACACCTGGAAGAACTTGAACTTCTTTCAGGACGGTTACCATTGGCAGAATTGTTGAGTTTCTGTTGAATATTTTCAGGTGAACAAGCATCTTTGTTACATTACCGGGAAATTAACGTTTTCTTTGGGAAGAGGGGTTATTTAACTTTAGAACCGAAAGCCTAGAAATGCCCCATTGCTAGACCAAATTGGGAGACTTCAAAATGGACGCGCATCCTGTGGTTGGCCTAGCGATATGGCCCAGAAGCGGTGTTTTACCAGGCTTTCTCTTAGGGCTTTTATCATTAATTATCATCTCTGATGCTATCTTTTTCTTCCCTACTGAAATGGGGACTTAATCTGAAGAAGTGGCTAACTTCAAGTCTGGAACAGGAACAAAATACACTGAGGAAAAATAAAACGGCACATGAACGCAGAATATTTTCCAAAGATTACTGGGGCTGTATCAAGGAGGCACACGCGCCAACCTGAAAGGGGTTCCCCCAGCAAAACCTGTTACAATATAAGCATGAAAATCGTACTAATCCTGGTTGGTTGGAAAACTGTAGGATTGCAATGTTGTATGAAGAGATAAAACCTCATTTAAACCATGATTTAGAAAGAGAATAAACTGCATTCTTGCTGAATCTTCCTAATTAATCATGTTGGGATTTTTGACTCACCCAGTTTATCAGTGCACAATACAGAAACTAGAGCCTGCCAAGTCTGCTTTTACTGAGAAATTTGTTACTGAATGAGTCATTCATTAAAGTAAAGCCATAAGCTGTTCAGTGATCACCATCAAGGTAAAGCTACTAAATTAAAATTTTATCAGATGTTCCCACATTCATATCAGTGATATAGTCCCAGGGGTATTTTGGGTGGGAAACTATTTTAAGTACAAAATTCAAATTACTTGAATATTTGTGAAAACTAAAAGGAAAAGGAAAATTAATTTGCCTATATGAAGATTCAAAATACTATCCCGAAGCAAATAATCACACAGGGTAATCACTTCAAGACTGAGTTGACAGAGGAATGAGGGGACATGTTCTAATTGAAGCCAAGGAAGTAGAAATAGAGTTGTGTCTTTCGTGATTTCTGGAACCACAGTATGATAATTTCTACATAGATTTCTTTAGATCTCATGAAAATATTGAATAAAGGTACTGCATATTCAATGCTTCAATGAAGGGAAATAGAAGTCTGTTTTCTTATACCAAGTACAAACAAACTCTTTAAGGACTTACGTATAACAACAGAAAATATCTCTTAAAGGGATGAAAAATAGGACTGTTAAGGAATAATGTATGCATTTGAAATCTTTCGAGTTATCATATGTAAAGTAAGTTTTCTTATATTCAATCTGGTGTGAAATAAGTACTAGAATATTTGATATATACTTAAGATTTTAAATTCAATCCTATTAAGTTTATGTTCAGTTTTAAAGTTCTTAAAAAGAAGTTCAATTTATGTTCAACTGATAATCATTACTCACCAGGCAGACTTGAAGCTAACAAAAATATTGAAATGTCTTTAGAAAATAGGTTAATTTATGTAGTTTAAGGTATTTGAACATGCATGATACATTCTTTGCAAACAGAGCAAACTGCACTTTAAAACCCCTAGCACGACCCTGCAGAACATTGTAGAAGACAGGGAGGAAAGGCCGTAAGAGCCAGAGGAACAGGAGTCTGCTACGTGACTGTGTGTCTTACAAATGACAGGGATGCCACAACCATGTGGCTGCAATAGTATGGCTACCTAGAGAAGACCTGGACAAGGACAGCATCAACAGACACGCTAAACAGGAAGGGAAGATGCTCATGTGGACCCATCCCTAAACAACAACAACAAATTCTACTCATCACTAATGATACCCGAGAAAGGGAGAATTAGTCTTCCCCAGGGAGGAGCCTTCTAATTGGCTGTCCAATACCAGGCAGTCAGTCCTGAAAATGTATGCACACACACAACACTAAATGAACCCAGGAGCTTGTATTTCTCGCTCTCTCTTTCTCTCTCTGTGTGTGTGTGTGTGTGTGTGTGTGTGTAATAATGACAGAAAAATGTCCATAGATTTGAAAGGGAGTTGGGAGTAGGGACAGGAGAAGTGTTTGAGGGAGGGGACGTGGGATAGTTTAGAGGGAGGAAGAGGAATGGGTTTGAAATGATGTGCTTACGTTTTAACTAAATAATTGAGTATAATTTAGAAATTATAAAGAGGTGCCTACTGCTATTTGAAACATAAAACCTGGAGAGGCGCCTGCATGCCTTTGCATTCCTCTAGCTCTGATGGGGAACAAAAGGAAGGTCACGGAAAAGCCTAGAGCCACAGAGACAAGACCAAAACCCGCAATGAAAATTCACCCCAAGCATGCCCAGCTTCATACCTCCCGATCAGTGCCACAGCTCTAACTCTGACCGCAACAGGAGATAGCATTCCATGCCAGTAGATACCAATAAGAGAAGGCCTGCAACTCTCCCCCAAAGAACAGGGCTTTTGCTATTGTGCTTTTGTTTGTTTGTTTCTGTTTTTGTCGGCCCTGGAACGTGCTCTGTAGACTAGGCTGGCCTTGAACTCACAGTTCTTGACATTGAAGGTGTGTGCCACCGTCAATGTCTCGCTGGATAGCAGGGGAGCATTTTCCATGTGCAGGCCTCTCAAGCCACTGCTTACAATTTGCTAAGTCGGATCCCCTATTTTCTTCCAGGCCCAGGCCTCGACTGAAAGGGAAGTCTTAGTCTCACACGTGTGTGTAAAAAGACTGAAAGTTCCCCAAAAGCCAGTACATGCAGTAGAATCAAATCCCAGTGCCATTCTCATTGGCTTCTCAGTCAGTCCCCATTGTCAGTCATATTCAGAGAGTCTGTTTCGATCACATGCTCGTTCAGTCCCAGTCCAGGTGGCCTTGGTGTGCTCCCACTAGATCAGGCACACCATCTCAATGGGTGGACGAATCCCTTGCGGTTCTGACTTCTGTGTTCATCTTCTCCCTCCTTCTGCTCCTCAACTGGGCCTTGGGAGCTCAGTCCAGTGGCAGGGTAACCTGCCCTCTCTTAGGACTGGAGGGGAAAAGGGGAGGGGGAGTGGGGAAGCGGGAGGGAATTGGGAGGAGCGGAGGAGGTGGAAATTTTGAATGGTACTATTTATAATGCAATAATAAAAAATTAAATGTGGAGAAAAAAAAAGACTGAAAATTGAAGTGTGTGTCGAGAAAGTCGCCTGGGCCCTGAAAGCTTCTGAAAGTGGACTTTTCTCCACTATAATACCATTTTCCTTTGAATTTTTAATATTTTGGGGAACTTCATACATGTGTACCCTGTATTTGCATTTTCTTCTCCCCCTTTTCTGCTTCAACTTCTTCTATCCACTCTTCATCCTATCCACTCTGGCTCAAAATCGTGACTTTTGTGATTATTGCTACACATGTGCACAAACATGCACACACACAAACACACACACACATACAGGCACACATACACTCAAAGCCTACTGAGTCCTTTTATCTTGTGTGTATCAATATCATTTAGGGTTATCCACTTGGAATGTAAAAACTTACAGGGAGTCAGTGTCAACCCTGGAGAAAACTGAGTCTTCCTTCCTTGGTAACCACTAGTGATCTGTAGGTCTTTATCTATGTGTGGAGCATTGTGAAACTCACTCCCTCTATATTGGCCTGCAGTTGGTGTGGTCACTGCGTGTTACTTAGCCACCCACACCACTGAGATTCCATGGGTGCAGCTCCCCGCCCCATCTAGAAGATTCTAACTCACAACATGTGCCCTTGTCCTCTAGAACTTATTGCAATACTTCTGCCCCCTCTTTCGTCTAATAAAATATTTTATGTATCTCCCGATATTTTCTCGAGGGTAAGGTGGAGCCTAGTGCAATGACAATTCCATGGAATCTATGAGAGCAGCTCTAGCAAAGATTCCTAGTGATGGGGGATGAGGTAGGGCGGAGCCTGAAGCCTGAAACAATCATCTTCCATAACCAGGCCACACGTGGAGGCATTGGGGACACCGACCCACTCACAGACCCTTCAATGTACCATTTGTGTTACCTGCAGAGTGTCCGGGTCCGGAGCCTAGCACAGTCCTCATCCAAGAGGCAAGGGAGACTTCATCCAACAACTGATGGGGGCAGATGCAGAGGCCCACAGTCAAACGTTAGGTGGAGTTTGGTGAGTCCAGGGACACGGGGAGGAAGGATCAGAGGAACCAGAGGGGTCAAGGGCACCGAGACCAAATCAATTGACGGGGACTCACAGAGCCTCTCAGAGATCTGGAAACCTGTGTGTGTGTGGGGGGGGGGTCTGACCTATGTCCTCTGCATATATTGTCATGACTGACTGGCTTGGTATTCTTGTTGGATGCTTAACAGTGGGAGCAGGGGGCAGTCACTGACTCCTTTGCCTGCTTACAGGATCCTTTTCCTCCTACTGGGTTTGCCTCGCCCGTCCTTAATGTGAGGGTACAGACCTGGTCTTATTGTAACGTATCATGCCCTGTTTGTTTGATGTCCCCTGGAGGCCCACTCTTTTCTGAAGGGACATGGAAGGGGTTTGGATCTGGAGGAAAGGCGAGGGAGGGAAAACTGCAGTTGGGATACAATTTATGAGATAATAATAATAACGATAATAATAAAGAAATAAATCACAGAAACACACTAATAATAGTGAATAATTATGGGAAAACCAAAGTTCACTCACCTCAGGCTCTTAAGTGGAATCTTTCTTTTAAAGAATATGTATGTAATAGTAATAAGTAAGGTTAAGAAGGTTTTTAATAATGAAAAACTCATGTAAACAACAATGTAAACTTGGTTAGGAATTTTTGATGGTTTTTCACAATAACAACAATCTGTGATACATGTGCTCATGACTATTTTTTATTCACAAAGTGGTGCAGGAGAATTGTCTATATTCTGTCAATCATGATTTAAATAAACACTGATTGGCCATTAGCCAGGATGTATAGGTGGGACAACCAGAGAGGAAGTAGAGGCGGAGCAAGGAGAATAGGAGAATTCTGGGAAGCAAGAAGCTCTCTCAGGAGTTCTGCCCAGACCGCTGAAGAAGCAGGATGTGACCTGCCCTGCTGAAAAAGGTACTGAGCAATGTGGCTAACATAGATAAGAATAATGGGTTAATATAAGCTACAAGAGCTAATAAGAAGCCTGTGCTAATGGGTCAATCAGTTTATAACTTATGGAGACCTCTGTGTGATTTTCTTTGGGGCTAAATGGCTGTGGGAACCAGGCAGGACAGAAACCCCCACAAGCAGCCTGGCCCTCATGTTACAACAAAGAAATTAAGGCCACTAAAATCTTGTGACATAAAGTTTAAGAAGAATTCAATGTGTAACTTACTTTCTGTTTCTAACAAGCAACACTGCCGGACAGGGTGATGTGCCTAGTAACTTGGCTAGCTCCAAGTTTCTGTCACTATAAGGTTAAAAGTTCTACAGACTATATGTGTTATTTATCTTCATAAATAAAATTTCATTCACAATCACGTCAATTTTCATAGGATACTCTCTGCACGTATAGACATAGACATAATTCCACACTCCACTCTTCCTCACACAGTCTGTGAAAGCCCATTTATCTCTCCAGGGTGTTCGTTGTTGCTTAATTTTCAACACTTAGTGAATTCTTGATGTCTGGTGTTTAAGTTAAGCAGTTCATTCTCTCAATACTCACAACTGTAAACTAGGTACGATTGTTTTCTGCATTTGCAGAAAGGGAGGTGGAAGCGGCTGCACAGCTACCGGGCAGCTCACTTCAGAGTCTCTGTTTTCTCATGCTACCCTGTTTCACCTAATGATGCTTCCCCTTTGTAAAAGTAACCGCACGTGAGTTCGGTTAACATGCAGTCATTATTTATGGCGTGAGAAATTTCTGAAGACTTTGGATGCTGCGAAGAAAACCGCTTTGGCCGTTATCTTCTGTGCGCTCTTCAGCACCACAGAGACAAGCGCGTCTTTCCATCCTTACCGTGAGTCCTAACGTCTCATCAGAATTCACAGGCTGTGTGCCTTCCAATTGAAGCCAAATGATACAATTTAGATCCGTTTATAAAAACATGTTAAAGTTTTTAACGAAAAACAATTCTTTGTGAATACCTAAATGCCAACCTTATTTGCCTTAAAAGAATCTGACTGCAACAGGAATATTGGTAGACTGTTTTGTCACATCAGGGTTGGGCAGTACCACTGTGCGTGTCTTTCGGCACGGCACGCCCTGCGCTAAAATTGAAATCTTGGTCAGGAATCAAATTGAAACTTGGTATTTTTGATTTACTCCTCTCTGTTATTCTGCTATTTCTTATCATCCTTGAAGATGTATTTTTGGCATCTTAAAAACAAGGAATCTGGTTCCTATTGCTTTAGGCTATATAAATACACCCTGTTTATATTAAAATGATAAGCAAATATACTTAAAGTTGGAAAACATGATGACAGAAAACATTTTTCCATCTTCTTCTATAGATACATGGGTGAACTTTATTTTCTGTAAACTTTTGCACTCCTTCATGGAGATCCCTGTCATGTTACCAGAATATATTCTTTGATGAATATTATTGTCATGATAACATCTAAGTACAAAGTTTTTTTGATTTTTATCTTAAAGTATATATATAGGTGTATAACTGAGTGTGTGCTTGAACACCTAAAAACAGTGTTCATAGAGGCCAGAACACTGGATTGGGGTTCCCTGAAGCTGGAGATACAGACAATTGTGAGCTCTAATTGTGTCATGGGTGCTGGGAACAGAACTTGTGTTCTCTGTCAGAATAGAACATACTTTTAAATGCTAAGCCATCTCTACAGACCTTCCAAGGAAACATTTAGAAGCACATGATGGTGCTGTATATGCTTTAGTATGCATGAATATTGTAAAAGAATCTTAGAATATTGCAATTATTTCCCTGAAAAACAATTAGGACTAAGACAGCAAACTGAGACAGGAAGAGGAGTCCAGGAGATGCTGACTTGAGTCTTGACTTCAGCCCCTCCCCAGTGTGCATCTTCCAGCTATCTCTTTCAGCATCTTAAGCTCCAGCTTCTCGACATTATTGCAAGCAACAGTACCTGCTTCCCAGAGTGGTTATGCAACGCCCAGAATTAGCACATAGTACGAAGCTCACAGAGCACACGCTCACTATTACTTGGCTGCTCTCCTCCAGCTCAAGGTGGATCTCCGTGAGTTTGAGACCAGCCTGGTCTACAAGAGCTAGTTTCAGGACAGGCTCCAAAGCTACAGAGAAACCCTATCTCAAAAACACACACACACAAAAAAAAAAAAAAACAAAACAAAAGAATCAATTCACAATTTTCACTACACATAAGCCATACTAAGGAACATGTTACTCTTCTCATTTCTGAAAAGCAAGAGAAGTTTTATGGCTTTAAATACCAAGTCCCTAGTAGCTAAGAAACTGTAAGTATAAATATCAGAAAAGTTCATATTTATAAACTTTTCATATTTATAAGTCAATTGATAGTATCATCATTATGCTTTCTGTGAGTGATTCTTTTTTCTTTTTGGTTTTTGAGACAGGGTTTCTCTGTATAGGTTTGGTGCCTGTCCTGGAACTCACTTTGTAGAGCCTTCTGAGTGCTGGGATTAAGAGTGATTCCCTTTTACTGACTGAGATTGGGATTATAATTTAGCGAATCACACTTCTGGTATGAATGGTAGATGAGCCTCTGGTTGTTGCGGACATTATCAGTGTTCAGAATCTCATCCTTTGGACAGTTTACAATTGTAGCCATAATTGATGTAACTGATGCAATACTCTAACTCAAATTCCCTGCCAACCAACCCCGAAATGTCACTAATGCCTACCAGGGATTTGTTGTTTATATTCTAAAATGAGAGATCCATGGGTTTATCTATACTCCCTCTCTGCCTGATCAACCAATCAGGAACAGGAGCTGTTTGACAAACACTCTAGTTCTATGCCGCCTAAGATCATGACGCAATCATTTAATATTTGGAAATTCCCATTAAGTCACATCCTAGCTCTCCACAGCAGCGACTTGCCCAATGTGCTCTTCCAACTCTTTCACATTTATTCAGGGCATGCACATGCATGCGGTGTGGAGGGGGGGCGTATATGCAAGCAAAGGTGTGCGTGTACAGGTCAGAGGGCAACACACAGGAGCTGGTTTTCTCCTTCTACCATTTGGGTTCCTGAGATGGGACTCAAGTTTCCGAGTTTGGCAATAAGTATCTTTACCCACTGCATCATCCTCCCAGCCTTCCCCAGGCACTTTTGCACTGGGCTCTTCCTCCCGACCTCCTTCTCATCATCCCGCACACCCACTTCCTGAATTTAACTTTCTTATGGACACACAACCCATATCCTGGAAACACACTGTTTCAGGGGAGTCTCTGCTCTCCAAAATTTTAATGACTTCCTTTTCTCTCCAAGATGAAGCCCCACATCCTTAGCAGGACAATCATGGAAGAGACTCCAATACCTAGCTTGTGCTTAATCTTTCTCTAGCTGGTCCATGTGCCCCTTTAATGTTCTCTGCTACATCTTGCCACTAGAGACAATTATTTATTTTCAGATGCATGTTTTAGAGCTGCTTTGCTGGGGTCAGAAGCCTGTCACCCCATTGTTTTTCTTCCATGCCCAGCTCACTGATTCTTCTCCTCTCAGCAGCCAAATAGGGTGTAACTATGCCCGCCACATTCTCCTGTTTTGTGACCCTTCTTATTTTATCCTGGTGTAGCTTCTTCTGATCTAAGAATTGGTGATATTTGATAGATTGATAATTGCCATGTCTCGATTTCTGAACATTGTCAAGAAGAAAGGAACTCGGTCTGAGGTAAAAGAGGCCTGAATCAGGCTCCCCGTGCTTATCATATAGAGCCACTTAAATTTCAGATAAGTTGCATTTTAAGTAGAAGCGTATCCTCCACACATTGCATAAGACACACTTACGCTTGATATTCACTGATATAAAATTTACATTTAGCTAAACAGCTTAGGTTTTATCTGCCAATCCTGTATAGAAGCCTAAGAACCATGGGCATATTATGTAAGAAGGCCCCGCAGCTCTAAGCTTTTAGTCTGGTATCCGTTACTTGGAGTCCCTGAGTTAAAAGGCTTCAGGTCAACTAGAGCCACAATCCAAACAGTGCCAGTAATGGAGAGAAACCAAGAATTACTGTGGGAGAGTTTTTTCTAGATCAACCAAATTCATGACCTAGGAAGTAACTATTGTTCAGTTGTTACCTCCCACCAGACCCGGATCTGATAGCAACAGCTAATCTAACAGCTAAGGAGGTAACTCCTCCTTCAACGTCAGGAACTTATGAAACCAGGGTCATACATTGTAATGTGGTGGCGATTGTCTCTCAAAAGATCAATATCTGAGTCAAAATATTTGACTGGGGTCCTGTCCTGGATGTTTTATGAACAGCATAAAGACTCATTAAGTGTACATTGGCACAAGGGTCTCCCCCACTTCAGACTGCTTGGCTCTGCCCTGGAACAACCCTTCCCTGTCCCTTGAGAGGACAGGGCATATCCATTACTTTGCAGTTTCTGGGATGAAACATCATGACCAAAAGCCATGGAAGGAAAGGTTCATTTTGACTCATGGTTCCAAAGGGATTAGAGTCCATTGTGGTCCAGAGGCATGGCAACAGTCAGGCAAAGGGCTGAAGTGGGAATCTGGGAGCCCTTGGTTTGAATTAGGATTACAGCCAGGATGCACAAAGGGCAAACTGGAAATAGGCTAAGGCTCTGTACTCTCCCAGGGACACACTTTCTTCAGCAAAACCACACCCCCTCAACCTTCCCAAACAGTATCTGGAGATGAAATGCTCAAATTCCTGAGCCGATTCTCATTCTAAACACCACATGGGCTTGGGATGTTATCTTAGTGCTTATGCAAATAAGTTTATATATAATTGGTTGAGATCAAGTTGTGCCTTGCCCCATGTTGCTCTCTATTGTGCAAAATTTTGGCTTTCCAGCCTAGGCCTTGCCTAAGAGACTCCATTGAAGAAGTATTTTTTACTCCTCCTTGGGTGAAAATGCAGAGGCTAGAAGGCTCTGTACTTTGTTGTACGTGTGAATATCACTGCCTCTGTCAGACACCAACCATGAGTCACAGAATGCTAAATAAACTATTACAAAAAGTAAAAAGGGCACAACCCTAGCAAATTATTAAGTACGTAAATTGGCACCTCTACAGGTGCACATAAATGTGATTATATACGTAGAACGTGATGTGGGAGTCCCCTCTGTGTGCTGTGATTACCATTAATGAAAAAAGAAACTGCTTTGGACCTATAGCAGGGCAGAACTTAGGTAGGCAGGGAAAACTAAACTGAATGCTGGGAGAAAGAAGGGTGGAGTCAGAGAGAAGCCATGGAGCTGCCAGAGACAAACATGCTGAAACTTTGCTGGTAAGCCACAACCTCATGGCAATGCACAGATTACTAGAAATAGGTTAAATTAGGATGTAAGGGTTAGCGAATAAAAAGTTAGAGCTAATGGGCCAAGCAGTGTTTTAATTAATATAGTTTCTGTGTGGTTATTTTGGTTCTGGGCGGCCGGAACGAACAAGCAGCCTCTCCTATAAGAACACACACACAGAAACAGAGAGAGAGACACAGAGATGGAGACAGACAGACAGACTTGTATTTGTCAATTGGCAACTATCAAGAGTAATCAGGACAATTTGTCAAATTGAACCCAATAAAACCTATGTACTTTGTAAATTTATGGTTATTCGATAAATTGGGATTTGACTGATAGTGTGGAAGGACACGGACACGTCCCTCTATGTTTCTGCTATACCATGTCCATAATCTGCATAAATGTCACATCAGCAAGAAATCAGGAGTTCCAACCATTGTCTGCTGGAAAACTGTCAACTTGTGGGTTATATGAGTCATAGTTCCCAGTAACCAGCATTCAGTTTTTCTGCCTGTTAGCCTCCATTTCAACACCTACACCAAAACATTCCCTCCTAGAATTTAGGATCTACCTATTTTAAAAACAATGTATACATTTCCTTTATTTTTTTTTCATTGTGATGAACTTAAGTGTTTAAACTGCATCAGCTCAACTCTGCCTGGATGCCTGGATTCTTTGGCTGCCCTTGGAAATGCAGCTTAAATGGCTCCTTAGTTTTCTGATGTGGATTTTCACCAGAGACCTGGAGAATCTTTTCTCCCTCCTTTGATTTAAAACATTCCTGTTACTGGTTTAAAAATCCACCAGAAGTATTTTCCGAAATAATTAGCCAATATTAGGAGGATAAAAAGTTGTCTGACAACTGACTCAGTGGATAATTGACTTAAGAGTGAAGGTAATAGTCACCACTGTCCAACTGTCTTCCGCAAAGGCATTACACAGATTGTCAATCTTCTCTTGTCTTTTGGGAAATGATATCAGATTATTCAAGGTTTCCAAGAACAACATTCTGGTATGCTCAAAACTGGGCTGGGGCAAAGGAGAAGAGGCAGCTGTTTTGATATCAGAGACATCACTTTGTATCTCAGTTCGCTTTTCATTGTTTTTCATATTGATTCATGATGTAATTTAACAAGACACAAACTCTTGATGAGTTTAAAACCTAGTTTTAACAGAGAGACAGTGGTTTGAGGAAAGCCTAGAATTTTACTTTTTGCTTTACTAGTTATGCTTTTCTGATAAGTACCAAAAGCCTTTGCCAAAGAGTAAGAATAATTAATGACTTTTTTAAATTCTAAAATTTAACGTTTCAAGTGTTGTATCATTAAGTATTTGATTATGATCAATTAATTTTGTAAAATTCAAACCAGACATGGGAAAAAATTAGACTATTTTGCAGCAATAGCACCTCTTGTTCCCCTAGAAATTCAGTGTATTTTGGGCTAGACATTTTGATTAGAATCTGAAAAATATAAGTCTCAAAAAGTTCCCCAAATTTGATCTATTTGGATTTGATCATGCTTCACATGGTCACCCGATTCTTCTGCTAATAGAAAGGCTTGGGTAACTGCATCAGCTGGATCAGAACAGTGGATTCTGGAATCAAAAGTTAGAATAATATTTCAAATCCATCATTAGCGCTTCAAATAACAAAAGCTGACATTTTGTGCTCATTTGCAGTCAGCAGGAAATTGGCAGGAAGATAGCAAGAAGATTTCAGAAAAAAAAATATTCCCAGAATTGAGCGAATGTCTGTATAATACTTTCTCTGGTGAGGAGTGAGCGTGTGTAGCCGGAATGAATAGAAAGATCAAAGCCAGCAAGTGCCTAACAGACTGCTCTTCTGTGCTGCTAAAATTTAGTTAGCTAGTACTGTTCTCATGCTAAAGGCTACAGATATACTGTGGAATTCATATGGGTCTTAGTACTGTGTTCTTCACACTGATTTCCTTTGCTGGATACACTGACAACTGGATAAATGATGACTTACTTCACAAAAATTGCCTTCTCCTACTAGATACTTTCTTTTGGAAGTAGACACAAGAGTCCCCAAAAGGGTATGACAGTCAACCTCTAAATACGAAAACTAATATACTTGAACTTTTTTTAATGTAACAAATGTTTACCAATTGCCCTACTATGACACAAATATTTTTCATAGGCCATTTTGATAAAACTCAGAGAAAACCTATGCAGAAAACCTGCAAGAAGAAGAAGAGGAGGAGGAGAAAAACCATGTTTCCAGCAGCAAGTATGTCCTAAATAGCTAGTATACAGACATCAGTAGACAATAATGACAGCACAACCTCCCAGTCAGTTGTTATATGAGGGAATGAGTTTTGTAGTTTAGGGAGGGAAGAATGTTCTGGTCTGTGGAGGTGTAGTATGAAGCACGGGCCGCATTCCCGGTGCCCAGCTAGCTTAACCCCTGAAATAATTACACAAAAACTGTATTCATTTAAAACACTGCCTGGCCTATTAGTTCTAACCTCTTCTTGGTTAACTCTTACATATTCATTTAACCCATTTATAATAATCTGTATATCACCACGAGGTCGTGGCTTATCGGGAAAGATTCCTAACCAGCGTCCGTCTCAGGCAGGAGAAACATGGCACCTGCCACACTGCCTTCTCTCTCCCAGCATTCCATTCTGTCTACCCTGCCTACCTGATTTCTGTCCTATCAAAAGGCCAAGGCAGTTTTCTTTATTCACCAATGACAGCAACACACAAACAGAAGGACCTCCTACACCATTTCCCCTTTTTCTGTTTAAACAAAAAAGAAAGGCTTTCATTTTAACATAGTAAAATTACATAAAACAAAACAGTTATCAAGCAAGAATTACAGTTACAATATTTATATCTGTTTTATCTTTTATCATAACAAAGGAAAACTATAACTATCCATTCTTCAACTCCATCAAAGACTCCAGAAGGATAAAATGTTACCTAAGTAAACAAGAAATAAGCAACTTCCAAACTCTAGAAATGACCGAGACATCTTGCTGCCTGGACAGGTTACCCAAAGTTCTTCTGTACTATTGGGGCATCCATCTTCAGCCTACAGGCCCATGGTATCCAGCAGACATTTCCACAAAGCAGGAAAATTCAAAGACAGTTCAGTCACTTTCTTCTGTATCCTGAAGAATGTCTCACTCTTAATGAAGCAGGAACCCTGAAGGATCATCTCACCTTTAGGCAAGTTCAGCAGTCCTCTCTCTGCAGGTTCTTTATATCCAGTTTATGCAACAGTCCAGGTAAGAGCAGTTTCTTGCCCAAATGGCTAAGGAGCCTCTTCGATGCCCATCTTTCTCTGAAGTAGATTGGTGCTGCCAGGAGCAGACATGTCTCATTGTCATGAAAAGTCCTAAGTTATTAAAACATTAAATTCTATATTCTGTAGTCTTTGAAAGATATGAAGAATGCCTATTTAACTGAAATATTTCTCTATATATCTAGAAAATCTAAGTAACATGACTACAAGCTTGATTATTATAGATGATTATCTATTAACAACTTATATTTCCTAATTATACATTACATTTTTAAATGAACTACACAATCACAATACCTTAATCAAGATCAGAAATACATATACATATAACAAAATTGACCTTAAATTGTATCAATAAATCAAGATTTATACCAATGCAAATTATTCATATCTAATCATATCCCCCTTTAAATGTAAAAGAACATTTATAAACAATATTTGGGAATATGGGCATAGTTTTTTCTCTCCAAACTTCTTTGTGCTGAATGGGGGAGCTGTTAATCAGGTCTTTCATGGTGTATCCTGTGTATTCTTTGTGCTGAATGGGGGAGCTGTTAATCAGGTCTTTCATGGTCTATCCTGTGTATCAGGCTCATCTCAGTCGGCAGTTGAGTGAAGTAATTTTCTGAAGGTGTTCACGGTGACCTTTCAGGAGGCTGTGGTCTATCATACCATATTGGTGTAGAAGGAATCCACAGTGTCTCATCCTCTGTGAAAACAAAAGAAGAACCTCTTTCCAAAGCATCGTATCCTTAGACCCAAATTCTGAAGTCATAATACCTTTAGAACATATATGTTGGCTTAGTTTGGCAGCCCATACAATGAAAATTCTCTCTGTACTTAGCTCCTTTACAGTCAAAAAATTCAAAGAAAACACAATAATATACAGAATCCAGGCTCTCTGTGAAATTTTCATTTTTATGTGGCTCATTTTTACTCTATCACTTTACTCTGTTTCTTTAAAGACTTTACCCTTTTTTTTAAAAGCATCTCTCTATACTCTTTCTTTTCTCTTTTAAGCCTACTTATTCAACACTGTGACCCATTTAGAGGTCATTATGTCTGAATATGTTCTATTGCATTGTCTGTAATTCTCTACTGTATAGAAGAGCTTTTAAAATGCTAAGCAGCTTGGTTGCAGCTGCTCTGGATGTTGGCTCCACCTCTCTCCAATTTCAAAATGGTGGATGTACCATTTCTGCTAGCTCTGGGGCTGCCAGGCAGGAGCTGCACTCAGCAGTTCAACCCGGAGAATGAGCATGCAACACATAAACACTTTTTATCTGAGCTACAGTCAAATCTGCCACGCAGAGCACTGTGCAGCCTGGAAACATCTCTCTGTATGGTGGCAGAAATCCGCTATGCTCTCCTGCCTGTGCATGCCTAGTAGACCTGATCACGCTGCCTGCCCAGGCAGGCGCCAAACCACAGGCATGGTCTCAGTTACTTTGTTCCCGACCCCAAGTGGGCACACAAACATCTGGGCCCACAAAAGCCATTGAAATGCCAGAGTTCATGCTGGCAGCACAGCCCAGGAAGCTGCGTTTTAAAACCGCCATGGCTTTTTTTTTTTTTTTTTTTTACAGCTGCTGAGTCAGGAAATTCTCTCTGAAAAGAGCTATGGTACCCTGCCAGCTGTGCTAAACTCTATATTTGTGTCTAAAATTCCTTTTTAAGCCCTCTCAGGTTTTACATGGAGTTAGTCGGCCACATTGGACAGCCAATTTGTTGTATGAGGCGCGGGCCGTGTTCCTGGTGCCCGGCTAGCTTAACCCCTGAAATAATTACACAAAAACTGTATTCATTTAAAACACTGCCTGGCCCATTAGTTCTAACCTCTTCTTGGCTAACTCTTACATATTCATTTAACCCATTTCTAATAGTCTGTATGTCACCACAAGGTCGTGGCTTACTGGGAAAGATTCCAAACCAACATCCGTCTCAGGCAGGAGAATCATGGCGTCTGTTACACTGCCTTCTCTCTCCCAGCATTCCATTCTGTCTACCCCGCCTACCTGATTTTTGCCCTATCAAAAGGCCAAGGCAGTTTTCTTTATTCACCAATGAAAGCAACACACAAACAGAAGGACCTCCTATACCATGGAGGCTTGCCAGACAAGTACCCTGTGCCTGGATTGGGCTCAGGCCAGCTTCAGTGAAAGTTCCCATGTCACTGAAGTGTAAAATGTGACCTAAGAGATGTATAGGAGATACTCTACAATCATAGCTGGTGGCCAGGTGGAAAGAATGATTTTTAGCCCACAGTGGGCAGCTTTAGTCCCAAAAGAGGCTTTGGTATTACCAAAGGCATATGCAATCAGTTAGCACCAATGTGAGAATTTTACCTGGGATTTGAAGGGGTTTCTTTGTCTACCATGTGGAGAATAGACTATAGCACACGTGTGAGTGGCAGGAGACACTGACCCAGGACTGTGGCTTGGATCTAAGTGAGGAACAGAGGGAAAGGGGGTCAAAAAATAACAAGCTGGGTATGGTGTCCCACTTGTGACTCAAGCACTCAGAAGACAAGTGGGATCCCCAGAACCAGTGGGCTTGCTGGACAGGTCTGTATCAGTGAGCTCCATGTTCTACTGAGAGACTCTGCTCCCATGATTAGGATGTAGAGCGATGATGGAAGGCTTCTGATGTTAATCTGGGGCCTCCACACATGAGCATATACACATACACACATGCATGTAAAGCATACATATAAATTTTTAAAATGACTCCAACGTTCTTTTAGAGTAAGAGACAAAATACTATTATTACACTATACAGAGATAAGAAAGACAACGAACAGCATTGGAAAGAAGGATAAAGATTAGAACTTTTTCTATCTGAACCTGGAGCTGTCTTTCACACCTACACGAGGAAAGGTCAACCTGTCAGCCAACAAAGATGTCCAGCTAGTTGGGTGTAAAATGAGGGGATTTGATAGTGATCAATATAGGAGATATTTTTTAAGACATTGTCCTGGGTGAAACCGCCAAGTGCATATGTGTAAGCAGGAAAGGGAAGAATTTTGAAGACTGCACTTAAATTATCTAATTCATAAAGCAAGAGTTGACAACAAAGAGAAAAGTCTTGGAACCCAAATGAGGAAAAATTCTAAAAGGATGCGGGAATTGAGAATGTAAAGTATGATAAAAAAAATTCCACTTTTTTAATTTCCATAGTGCAAACACTCCTCTCATGGCTGATTTCAGGCACTGCTGAACATAGAATCCATGGCAGGCAGTGCATTGCACAAGGAGAAATCTAGTAAGCACAGAACAGCCTGGAAAAGAATTTCAGACATCTTGAAATATAATTCTTTAAAAACATATATGTGATAAAGTAATAGCTGAGAAATTTGAGATCATGTTGGAAATATACTCAATATCTGCCTTTAAAATTATTCATCTAGGGCCAATGAAATGAGTAGCGGGCAAATGTGCTTCCAAAAACAGATCAACTGACCAAGAAAGAGTTGACAGTCAAGAGAGCAGTCTTGGAATTCGAACCAAGAAAAAACTGACTCCTCCAACTTGTCTTATGACCTCCATACATGTGTATATGCTCTTATTCAAACAAATAAATGCAAATATGTTTATAAAAATGTAAAATCTTTTATATAGAATGTAAATTTAAGTAGAGTTTTTTCTTTTTGGATAGGTTTTTAATGTCCTCACTCCACATATAAAATAACAAGCAGATGAAAGAATATGTGTTAGTGTACTTGATTTTGTCATTTTATAACATATACATATTTTAAAGCATTTCATTGCATAATACATACATACATATATACATACATATATATGTATATCTTTTGTCAGTTAAAAATAAAATGTTAAATATACAGAGTCAGGCTTTAGTTCATTTGGCTCATCTCTCCATCTCTTTAGAGAAACATATTTAAGACTTTTGGCTCCTAGACTTGATTCCAGACTCTGCCACTTAGCAGTGTGACCTTGAACAGGCCACTTAATCTATCTGCATTTCAGTTTCCTTATCTGTAAACAAGCTTCCTCCGAGGGGGGTTGTTTGAAGATGAAACATGTTAATGCCTTTTAAATGCTTAAAGAAGCACCAGGGCTATTGTTAGTTAGTTGTTATTACTGAAGAATTTTGGGTAATGATCTTCACCAACCCCACATCTGACAGAGGAGTGATCTTCCAAATACATAAAGAATTTTTAAAAACTAGATAAAAAATACCAAATAATCCCATTAAAAAATGAAGTACAGATTTAACCAGAGAATTCTCAACAGAAGAATTTCGAATGACTGAGATACATTTAAAGACGTGTTCAACATCCTTATCTACCAAGGAAATACAAATCAAAATGACTCTGAGATACCATATCACATCTGCCAGAATGGCTAAGATCAAAAGCACTAATGATAGCCTATGTTGGAGAGGATGTGGAGTAAGGGGAACACTCCTCCACTGCCGGTGGGAGTGAAAACTTGTACAGCTGCTTTGGAAATCAGTTATGGTGGTTTCTCAGAAAACTGGGAATCAATCTATCTCAAGACCCAGTGATACCCAATGAGTGCTTAACCATACTCCATGGACACCCGCATAACTCTGTTTATAGAAGCAATATTTGTAATAGTCAGAACCTGGACACAACCTAGATGCCTCTAAACTGAAGAATATATAAAGAAAATGTGGTGTACCTACACTATGGAGTATTATTCCACCGGGGGGGGGTAAACAATGACACCATGAAATTTTCAGGCAAATGAATGGAACTAGAAAAAAAAATCATTGTGTGTGAGGTAAGCCAGACCCAGAAAGACAAACATGGTGTGTATTCACTCATATAAGAAGATGTAAAGCAATCCTCAGCCCCAGGGACGTTAGGTAAGAAGGAGGACCCTAAGGAGGATGCATGAATCTCCCAGGGAAGAGGAAGTAGATGGAATGTCCTGGGTAAAATGAGGGCAGGGGGGAGTAGAGGAGAGGGATGGGGGATGGGAACATGAGGGATCAGGATGGTTGAGTTGTGGGCAGGATGGAGCAGTAGAGGGATGGGGGAGAAATCCTGATAGAGGGGACCATTGTGGGGTTAGGGAGAAACCTGGTGCCAGGAAGGCTCCCAGGAACCCACAACGATGACCCCAGCTAAGACTCTTAGCAATAGAGAAGAAGGTACCCGAACTGGTCTTCCTCTGTCATCAGATTGGTGGCTTCCCTGGTTATCAGCATAGAACCTTCATCCTGTACCTGACGGAAGCAGATGCAGGGATCCGCAGCCAAGCACTGAACTGAGCTCCGGAAGTCCAGTTGAAGAAAGGATGGAAGGATTGTATCAGCAAGGAGGAAAGGTCAAGATCGAGATGGGGAAACACACAGAGAAAACTGACCTGAGCTTGTGGGAGCTCAAGGACTCTGGACAGACAGCTAGGAAGATAGCATGGTACAGACCTGGGCCCTGTGCATCTGGGCAACAGTTATGTAGCTTGGTCTTTTGTGAAGCTCCTAGTAGTAGGACCAGGATCTGTTTCTGATGCATAATCAGACTCATTGAAAAGTTATTTTTAATTTGTTTTCCAGGCACTGGAGAGATAGTTCACTGGTTTAAATACTCACAGGGAGCATGAAGACACAAGTTTGGAGTCCAAACCAATGCCAGTGCTGAGTGGGCAAGATGTTTTAACTGCAACTCCAACCTCAGAAGGAGATGGATGTTTATTACAAGCTAGCTAATGAGACTTGTCATATCAGCAGCTCTGAATTTGATAGGGACAGTCTGCCTCAAATCATAAAATATGAGAAACTTGAAATTTCCTAACAGTGTCATGCTTCAGAACATAAGTACACATGTGTATGCACACATTGGTTATTGGTATATGTGGACACGAATATAAATGCATACAACACTCAAGAAGAAAATTGTTTGTATAAACGTATATACTATACATGCATATATACCTGTCTATTCATGTGTTGCTTCAATGTGTAGATACACATGCATATGTGTGCACCCATATGTGGAGACCAGAGATTGATGCTGGGCATCTTTATTGATTGTTCGCTACTTCATTTATTTTTTTTAAAAGATTTATTTATTTATTATATATACAACATTCTGCACGCCAGAAGAGGGTGACAGATCTCATTACAGATGGTTGTGAGCCACCATGTGGTTGCTGAAAATTGAACTCAGGACCTCTGGAAGAGCAGGCAGTGCTCTTATCCTCTGAGCCATCTCTCCAGCCTGCCTGCTACTTCATTTATTAAAGCAAGGTTCTTGATGAACCTATAGTGCACCAATTCATTTAGTCTAAATATCTAGCTTGCCTGGGCTCTCCTATCTCCTCTTCCTGGGCACGGAGATTGCAGGTGGGCTGCTGTGGAACAATGATCTAGCATCCTGTCACTTATATTGTATTGTTTTAATAAAACACTGATTGGCCAGTAGCTAAGCAGGAAGTATATAGGTGGGGTGATCAGGCAGGAAGTAGAGGCAGAGCAACCATAATAGGAGAATTTTGGGAAGAGGTAAGAGTCAGTCTGCAGTCATCACAGAGGAAGTAAGATGAGAATGCCTTGCTGATAAAAGATATCAAGCCACATGGCTAACATAGACAAGAATAATGGGCTATTGTAGGATGTAAGAATTAGTTAATAAGAAGCCTGAGCTAATAGGCCAACCAGTTTATAACTAATAGAGACATCTGTGTGTTTCTTTGGGACTGAATGTCTGCGGGATCAGATGGAATAGAAACCTCTGTCAACAAATGGACACAGAAGAAGCGAGATGAGAAAGTCTCGCTGATAAAAGGTACCAAGCCATGTGGCTAACACAGACAACAATCATGGGTTAATTTAGGATGTAAGAGTTAATAAGAAGCCTGAGCTAATAGGCCAACGAGTTTATGATTAATGTAGACCTCTGTGTGTTGCTTTGGGACTGAAGGGCTGTGGGACTGGGTGGGACAGAAAAACCCTCACCAACAAATGGCACCAATGTGGACAAATACATCCACATAAAACCTGAGAGGGCTTGGGAAGTAATTCTAGACACAAAAGAACAGAGTTAAGATAGACTTCTTGACTCAGCTTTAGCTGCAAAAAACTTTGAAGCTATTTTATGGGGTCCCACCAGCAAACACTGATATGGCAATTATGAATAGCCGACAGCTTGATTCTTGGTGGCAGCAGGGACCTTGAGTCAGGAAGGCTATCTTAAATAAGATGCGTTTGCCTCTGGCAAACAGAGCACAGCTGAGAAAATGCTGCTATGGAGAAGCCATGCTTAACTCTGTTCTTTTGTGTCTAGAATTACTTCCCATCCAACTGCTGTTAATCAGTAAAATTGAACACACACGTAGTGTACAATCTAGCATTTAATACTTCCAAAGCAATGCCCATGTGTACATTAGAATTCCAGGTATGGAGAATTCCAGAAGAGAATTGTTTGTGATATTGGAAGAGGAAGAGCAAATACAGAATGAACAACCCGGTGTAGAGTCATATAATGAAATATTACTAGCTGAAGATTAACAAAATGCAGCTATATACATCCATTTAGATGAGTCTCAAGATGCAAAAATAAGTGAGGTATGACTCATTATATATATCATGATTCATAAACATGATAAATATATATAGTATGAATGAATATATTCATATGTGAATGAATATATCAGATATATATATGGCCTGAATATGTATAGAATGTCTATATATAGTCCAATGAATATGTATAGTATCACAGTGAATATATATAGTATGATTCATCTTTTAAAAAATTGAAGAAACAGGCAAACAAACAATATATATGCATTAGTGATTAAAAATGTAGAGAAGCAGAAGGAATCAATGAATAAAAAATCTAGGATACTGGTAACTTCTAGAAAGGCAATGGACAGGGAAGATGAGATTGGAAAGAATACAAAGAAGATCCTGAAGATCCCTTTGTACTGATAGTGTTATAAATATTAACAATAGTGGTATATACATGAGTGCCCATTCTTATGTGTGTGTGCATGTGAATGCGTGATGGAACATGTATGGTGGTTCGAGGATGACATCAGGTATCAGTCTTCTCTTTGTACCCATATGAAGCAGAACATCTCTTTGTTGTTGGTCCTCTGCTGAACATGCCAGCCTCGCTGGCTTGCTGGGGAGTTTGTCTCCATTTCTGCTCTGACCTTAGAAGCATGGGGATTACATTTGCATTCTTCCATGCCTAGATTTTGCATAGGTTCTGAGGGTTAAAACTTAGAACCTCATGTTTGTGCAGCAAGAGCTTTTACCCACTAAGCCATCTCCCTAGCCCCCCGCCCCCGCCTTGAGTTTTAAATTGCAAAATGCTTTATATATTGTGATCCATTGATTTTTTTATTATGAAATACTTTTAGATAAAATTTGTAAGGAAATGAACACCTGAATGGAAAAAAAAACCAACATAGGCTTAATTAAGATTCTTTAACATTAATTAAGACAAATGATCCAGGTATTGACAAGAAAGGGATTGGAGAGTCTAGAAAACAGAAAGAAAATACACATCAACCCAACTCACTGGCTCCTCAACAATAGATATAAGAGAAAGGAGGATCCCTATGTAGTCTCTATGCTATAAAGCCCACTGATGTGTTAGAGGGGAAATGTCCCAACAGCAGGTAGGATTTACCTTATTTAGGAGCAAAGGCAGATACAAGATTTAACATCGAGAGCCACCCAGACACTATGATAATTGATTAAGAAACGGAGATACATTCATACAGAACAAAGTATAAAATAACTTTATAGAAAACTAGGTTCTGAGGACTTTCCTTTGAGAAGGAGGAAGTTAAATGAAGTCTCATCTTCCTCCAGTTTATTCTTCATATGGAAGCCAGAGTAATATTTCTAAGCCACAAAATTGATCGTGTCAACTCGACTGGCCAAAAAACCCTTTATAGCGTCAGGATAATTTCCAACTTTTATAGACTGCCACAAAATGCTATTTATGCTCTGGTTGCCTCTCCTGCCAGCTCCGTGTCTTGTGACTGCCACCCAGCCAGCCTTCGTGCTGGCCGTGCTGGAGTGCTTACCCTCCTAGCCCAAGCCTATAACCTATGATCCCTTTTCCCCCTGTCAAAAGAGGTCCAACTGACAGTCTTGGCTAAGCTGCACTCACTAGTGGCTTCTGTGTGGGATTGCCCCATGGGCTGGTTTTCGGGGGTTCTACGACCTTCCTTTCTCCAGGTCTGAATGCAAGGTCAGGAGGTGATGATGAACGATGTTGGGGAAACTCTGCAAAATGATGGCAACTTTCATATACAGGGAGTCACCAACATAGGCAACTGGGGCTTAACGAGGGCAATAGTTACCAGCTACATCTACATCCCCCAGGGAATCCCAGTCCATACATTATATAAAGCATAACAAATGGTTAAAATAAAAAAAATGATAAAACAATGCGGCAACTAATGGTGGTGGGCTCTAGGATTTTAGGTGCAGCCGGTGGATAGGCCAGAAGCCATGTGGAGGATAGATGGGCAAATGAGTTGAAAGTTATGTGAAACATAGAAATATAACATCATTAATTCTAATGAAATGTCCATTGACTAGAAACTTCTGTGCTATCATGACAATACTCTCAGAGAAGGTTTTACACAGGTGGTGTTTTGGAAAAATTCCTGGTATGTGGGGCGTATGAAGAAGAAGCTACTCGAGAGTCAAGGAGAGCCTGGGACTGAAACACCAATTTCCACACGTCCTGCAGGGGAAGGAAAATAGTTTAGAAGAGTAGATGATATAATAAGTGCAGAAGGAAATGGAGAGGAGACTAAAGGCTCACACAGAGCAGGGAGTGGAATCTCTTGTGGGCTGTTGGGGAGTTGAGTGGAAAAACTCAAACTAGAAATGATGCTGGAGCGCACGAGTCAGACAGGAGTAAAAAACTTGGCCAAAGGGTGAAGATCTGGGGAATACATTGCAGATCTGCTGTTTTTAGGAAATATCTACACTACCAAAGCTCTAGGATGGACAGCAAATGACAAGCAAATGATAATCGACAAATGCCCAACTTTCCATTTGCTCACCAAATGCCTGTGCAATTTCCATCTCTTCCAAATCCATCCAGATACCTTCTTATTAGTCCAGTTTTCGTCATGACAGCAAAATAGCAGAGACAGCCTGTTTCATAAAGAAAGGAAGTTTGTTTGTTTCACAGGTCTGTAGGTGCAAGGGCTATGGGCCTCATCCAGAGACTGTCTTACTGAGTGTCTAAAAGCATCACAGGGCATGGCAGGATAAATAGCAGGGGATAGCTCTCTGATCTATTCTCTTCTCAAAAAACCACCAGAGTTCTGTCTTGAGTTCTCATTCCTAATGCCTTATCTAACTCTAATTTACTTCATAAAGATTCTATCTCTCAACATCATGGTCAAATTAAAGTTTCTGCTTTCTTAATACCTCACCATGGGGATCCAATGCTCACATGTGAAATTCCGAGGGACACTCACATCATATCCAAGCCACTGCACCTTTCTTTACTTGGATGTTTAAAATATAATCACTTCACATTAATTAGCATAGATAATGGCTTTCTATATCTCCTGACCATCAACACCCACTAATGATACTCTTCCTTTTTTGTAATATTGATATTTTAAACTTGAAATTCCTTTTTATTACTTATACTAAGTAGTTTTTGTGTCTATATGGTCATATAGGCTAATGTGAGGGACTAAGTGGGAATTTTGATGATATCAATAAATATTTTTATGAATATTTTAAATAATCCTGTCCTTAAATTTCCATCTTGTATCTTCATGGTTTTATGAAATCTATTTGCTATGATATCTCATATGTAGAAGGTCTCATCTATATATGAGATCTCAGCAGACTACTTCATGAAAGTCAGGGTTTTGCTGTATGTAACATGAATGAAAATAAACTCCCTTCTTGTAATGCCTGTGGTATCTTACATAGTGACATTTCATTTGTATTTTAATAAATACAGCTTGCCTGAAGATCAGAAAAGTAAAACAGCCACACTGGCCAGCCTTACAGACCAGGCAGCAATGACACACACCTTTAATCCGAGTAGCCACACTAGCTCTCAACAGAAACCAGGCGGTGGTGGAGCACACCCTTAATCCCAGACCTACAGAGGAATATAAAGTGGGAGGAGATGGCTCTCAGTCATCATTCTGAGATTCCTGGGGCAGAATCGCTGTTTCAGACTGAGGTTGAGGTAAGAGCCAGTGGCTGACTGCTTTGCTTTTCTGACCTTCATGTTGAACCCCAGGTTCTGTCTCTGAGTTTTTAGTAATCATGCTTCAATCTTTGTAGTAGACTAGGTATTTTGCATTTTATTTTATTTTATTTTTATCCCAAACTTATCAGTTATGTAATTTTAGATGTGTCTCTTTTTTCCCCCTCTGAGCCTCATTTTCCACATATGTGGAACAATTAGAACACCATCAACTGGCAGGTACTGAAAGGAGCAGGTGAAAAGAACTGGCATTTAAGAATATTCAATTAATGTCTTCTCATTGTACAAAACCTGCGATCCTATTACAATTGAAAAACAAGCTCTTCACTTTATATTGCCGTTTAAAGATTTTAAAATAGAAATGTGTTATATTCCTCCCTTTCATCTCTTGACCTGGTAGAATAATTGTTCATAACTGTGAGGCCAGCACAACAAATGTCTGGTTAGCTGTTATTGTGGCTGTTGTTTTGTTGGTTTTGGATAAAGGTGTTGGTGAAAAGAGTTTCTCCTGGAGGAAAGGTCCTGTGAGCTGTGACCTTAGAGGGGTTCAGGATTTCCAGTCCCCAAGTTGAGGATGCCAGCCTTCCCCTCAAATGTTATAAGAGCACACTGAAAGTGTGAACTGGATAACCCTACCAGGTGAGTGATCTGGGAATAATTAAGCAACACTAGAACTGTTAGTTGACTTTGCGATTAATCCGGCTTTGGAAACATCGTTTTTTCCAATGTTGAGTGACTCGTTTGCCATGCCAGAAATCACGAAAATACCTTTGTGCTTGTTTTCTGCTCAGAAACTGGCGGTTGTTAAACCAACCACAGCCCCAGCTTGCCGAAGCACATTAGGCTTTGGTGAGACTGGTACCTTGGAAGGTGACATAAACGCGGCCAGCGAGCAGGGCAAAGATGTCTCAAGTCAGGATTTTCTTTAGAGCGCCCCCAGCGGTTATCAAGCAAAATGCCATTTTAAAGCCCTTTTCATTTATCTGATGCTGACATAGCAGGCCATCTACAACCCCATTATTCGGTAGGTTGAAACGGGTGGACCTCGGAGTTTAGTGGCTAGCTACTATAGCCATCTAGCCAGTGGTGACCTGGAGGTTCAGTGAGGAACCCTGCCTCGAAAAATGAAGCGGAGGGTGGTGGAAGGCGGCACCGAAAGTCAAAACTCTATCAGCTCCCCCAACACACACTGCATGAGTCGTATAATTTCCCTCCACTTTTGGAAGGCTTTGAAGCAGACTTTGAGCAAAAGTGAGCAGCAGGTATCCGCTCCTCATTCTGTCCTCTGTATCTCGGGAAAGTCCCTTCAAGGCTCCTATTAATAAATCATCAAACATTTGTGGACGCCCACTCCGTGTCACACCTACTGCCTGGCGTTGTAAACCAGAGCCATAAGAAGCCAGGCTTTTCTTCTCCATGGAGCTTGGTTTATTAAGAGGGCATACAAAGTTTAAGCCGTTAAAGGAAAGCTGAGAAACTCAGAAAAGGTTGAGTTCCAAGCCCCACAAGCCTACACGGGAAGGGGATTGGCAGGTTTCCAGCACATACCTGCGTGGGAGAAGCATCTCACCATTGGCATTGCTCAATTAGAGCAGAGTTTTCTTCGGGAACTTGCACGTAAGTGTTTGAAGGCTTTAAGCTGCCCTGCTCTCTACAGTGATCCGAGATAGCTATTATGTCAGCTAGCAAATGAATCTTGCATATCTGCAAACCAAACACAAATGCTGTCTTTGTCTTTCAAATAAAACTCTAAACAAGTTAAGAGAGCCGGGTCTGGGTCTCTGCTTCTCCATCTAATGCAATAGCCCTTTCAGCTAACAAAGAACAGACCATCACCTCAAGGGCTAAACGTCTCTGCACCTCTGCACACACGCTGTGCTGATGGTTCAAGTTCTGTCTTGAAATCTGCCGCACGATAAATATTTTTCCTTTACCCCATGACAAGCATTTAATTGACAATCTGATAAATGCTACCGAGAGAGAAAAAAAAAAAGATGCTAAAGCCAATGGCGCTCTTCTCCGGTGTTCCATCATCAATTATCTCTTCATTCAGAAGACTCATAAAATATTCAGATCCCCGCGAAGAAGGCTGTGGATGCATGCCATTGTGAGGGAGCATATGCTGAGCAGCAAATGCTGAGTGACCCAGGAAGTGCATCTTCCTCTCAGAACACATGCCTTGGATGGTCTTAACAGAAGTTCTCAAGTGGGAACCAAAACATGCTTCCTTCCATGACAGACGATGTATCCTGTCATTTTTCAGAAAAAGTGATTTAATCATTCCAGCGAAGGGCTCTTTGAAACAAGACAAAATTAGACTCAGCATCTCACAGGCTCTGCTCCTGGTATGAGGCCTTTTTCACTGACTGGCCTGGTGAGGGGTGCGTTGTAAGGAAGAGTCCACGACAAAGAGGTGATCCAGTGCTGGGTGGCAATTCTTGACAAAACTCTTGTTTCAGTGCAAAGCTAAAAGCCATTTGCTCCCTCTGTGCTTCTGTTTTTTCCCTCTCTCAAAGGGTTTGAGAAGGGGTTAGGGACCTGGTGGTTATCATTTCCTCCAAGAGATTTTTCTTTCGGTGGGGCAAACAAAGTATGCAATTTAATTTTTAAAAAGTAGTTAATAATTGTGCAAAACTAAGATTAGAATTTGCTACAACAGCTTAAGAAGATAAAACCAAATGTAATGGAGGGCTAGAGATGTATTTACCTGCCTGACATGCATGTGCAAGGCCCAATCTTCAGCCCCATGGATAGCAATAACAACATAAAAGACTATACTAATCAGTCAGATTTTCCCTTCTTATATACAAAAAGATCTTGAACTGAAGTAGCTAAGGAAATTGCCCAGCGGGTGAGACCCACTTGCTGCAGAACTGAGCACTGAACCCTATCTTCTTGGTGCTTCGTTTAAGATTGCACAATAAGGTGGTTGTTGACAAACTTGCTTTCTCTTGGAAGACCTTCAGGTTGAAATCTACCATTAATAATGGCAGCGGAAATGCAAGATATGATGTGACAAGGCTTCCCAGGTCACTCTGTCCTTGACAGCTGCTGTGTCAGAACAGTGATGTCTTCCCCTCGGTCTTTATAAAAAACATTTGAGACAAGAAACAAAATCTTTAAGGAAAGAGTATACATTCAAACTGCAGTGCTGGTGAGAAAACCAGCTGGAAAGACTCAGTATGTAGAGGGGTGCTCCAGAATCCAAGCATTCTGCACTGGCCATCACGTTCACAAGAATGAACTCAGAGTACAGCTTCCATATAGGCATGAATCAATTTGACATTTTCCATAATTATTTTCCCTTAACCTGTGGCAGTTCCTTTGAGCCCATTCCAAAGCTTTAAAGTCACTTGGACACAGAGTAACACCTCTTTGGTGTATCAGACTCGCTCATGTCTACACATGTAATCTCATTCCAAGCAAATTTAGACCTTGGCTCTCATAATCTCATGTTCGAGTCCAAGTCCAGCCCTGAAAGAGATCTGTGTTGAGTCTTCACTTTCTCTGCCTTTTCAAACCTCTTCACCCTCTTTTTATCTTCTCCCTTGGTGCCTGGGACTGGAGTATAATGCCTGGTCTCCTTTTCATCTGCATTACTTCCTTTAGTATCCTGTAGCTTTGAGCACTTTCGATCACCAAGGACTTGGGTGATCTGCAATGGAGAGGGTCTGGATTGTGTTTTACAAGCTGCACTTCCTCTCTTTACCTGGTGTTCTTGTCTTTGGACATCTTTAAACCAAAAGTAGACGCTGTCTCTCCTCTGCAGTGTATTAAGTATGTTTATAACTTCTGTGAGGTGAGCCTGAGGGTTGGACATCTACCCTCTAGAGTTCACACATACCATAGCATTCTTTCCAGGGCTCCTATGTTCTTGTTCATTGAACATTTGCCCTAATGACTCTAGGGCCATAAACCAACACGGAACACCAGAGTCTGCTGATGTTGTTCAATTTAGCCATCTTGACACTTGTCTTCCTGCCCTATCTGCCACGAACAGCCCATGTTCCCCTTTGTCGTTCTGCCTCCTGACTATTCTCAGGGATCCCCTGTGTGATTTGTCTTGGCATAGCATGCTCCTTCTTGAATATAATGAGAAATAAACTCATTTTAATGATGTTAATCTCAGGATCTAGTATCCCTCATTGTTGCTAGCACATCGCAGTTTAGAATATGTCAGCTGCCTTTCCCTTTGCCTCCCCTTCACATATGTTAGAGGGGTGGTATCCATGTCTCTGCTACACGTATGTTAGCGGGATGGTGTCCGTATGTCTCGGCTACACCCACCACACTTAGTGAGCAGGTGGCCCAGGGTTTTTAAAACTCGGGGAGCATTGATAAGGAATAAGGTATCAGAACCCTCTTCCATGATGCCCTCTACACTCAACTTTAGTAGAAGGGTTCATGTACAGTTCTTCCCTTGGCAAGGCATGTCTAGTTCAATTTGAGTGACATGCTGTCTTGGGGGCCATCAAGGCTTTTTCAGAGCCTTCTGAAATCAAAGTTGCTTTAGAGTTTGGTGTCTGGAGAGATAGATCTGAGAAACTGCTAGAGAGAGCAAGTTCCCTGTGGATAGCTGTCGGAGGGCTCTTTCTAGCCTTGTGCTCAACACCATGACGAAAGCAAACCATGAAGCAGAGTTTCGGGAATCAATCTACACCTCGTCACCTAGGTGTGTTGGGGAAGGACCTCAAAGCTGGAGCCTGGAAGCAGAAGCTGAAACCAGGGCCATAGAGCAGGGGTTCTCAACCTGTGGGTCGACCCATTTGGAGGTCAACCAACCCATTCACAGGGGTCGCCTAAGACCACCGGGAGGCTCAGATATTTACACTATGACTCATAACAGTCGCCAAATTACAGTTATGAAGTTGCAGCAAAAATAATTTCATGAGTGGGAGTCCCTACAACACAAGGGACTGATGAGGAAGGTTGAGGATCACTGCCATCGAAGAACACGGTTTACTGGCTTGCTTAACCTGCTTTCTTATGGAACCCGGCCCATATGCCTAGGGTTGGCACTGCCCCCCCCCCCGTGGGTCTTCTCATATCAATCATCAATCAAGAAATAGCCTCACAGACATCCTTACATCGATGAAGGTATTTTCTTGGTTGGGATTCCGTCTTTCTAGATAACTCTAACTTGGGTCAAGTTAGACTTGACTAACCTGCCCAACTCCTTAAGTCTTCAGGTGACCCTACTGCTAGTGATTACTAGGCAGTTATGCCACAGGGACTCACTGCCCTAGCTCCAGCTGATCAGAGTTTCACTAATACTGAGCACGGGGAAGAAACTTGGACCTGATCAGCAGGAAAAGCATCCTCACCTCCCTGTTCCTTTCCTTCAGCTATGAAATATTTGGCATCTCCAGCCTGGCAGCCCTAAGCATCTATAACTTAATTCCATCTGAGAAAATGGAAGATGGCCATCGGTGGGGTTTCGTGAAAAACTCATTAAAGGGAAGAGGTATAGCACAGCTTGATTTTTCTTAAAGTCTTGAGAGAATATTAGGAAAGAGACTGAGGGTGTCTTCGGGCCTATGCTCTTAGAAATCTTATATTACCACGTCTTAACTCCTGTTGCTTAGAACAATATTGCAAGACCAGTTTGGACTCAAGAAAGACCGTAAGTAGAAACTTCTAGTCTTTGAGGGAAAGGGTGACAGCCATATGCTTATAAGGGCTTGATGAAAGGATTCACTGGAGCTTGTTCCTGTGTGTGCGCGCGCGCGCGCGTGTGTGTGTGTGTGTGTGTGTAGGTGTGCACTTCTAAGTGAGTGCTTATGAACATGCCTGGAGACCAGAGGTCAACTTGGCTTTTGTTCTCCAAGAACATCATCCACCTTTTCTTTCTGAAACAGGGTTCTCTCACTGAACCCTGGTTTCACCAATTACACTGGACTAGTTGGCCAAGAAGCCCTAGGGTTCTGCTTGTCTCCGTCTCCCTGGTGACTGGATTAAAAGTATGAGTCACACACACAGCTTTTAAAAAAAAATTTATGTGGGTTCTGGGGACCATAATCAGATTCCCATGCTTGCATGTAAGCAATTTACAGACTCATGTAATGACCTTAGATTCTCCTCTCTAGCCTTCTGGAACGGAGCACAGAACCAAAGACAGATGAGAACTCAGAGTCTTGCAAACATGGGGATGACCCTGAGTTCTATTACAAAATCTTAATTTCTCCAGTTTTGTCATAATACCTTCAGATTTTTTTTGTTTTGCCTTAAAACAATTTAGTCACCACAGTGTGGACTTCTTTTTATCCTATGTATATTTTTAGATAGATATTTATTTCTTTTTGGTTAATAAAGGGATTAACAATTCTGCCTACTTAGACTGCCAGCAGAAATCTGTATCACGAGTGATTCAGTCACCTTAGTCTATATAACCTGAAGTCCAGACAAGCTGTCCAAGACCAGGCAGCAACCATGGCATTTGTAGTTTTCAGTCACTATGTTAGAAACGAACAGATGATGAAGCAGATTCAATCATGGCCACCTCAGTGTTTCTCTGTGAGTACCCAATACATGCAAGAGAACGTTCCGACGTGAACAGCAAACAGGCTGTGAGGGGCTGTCGTCTGAGTGTGTGGGGGACATGCTGTGGTGTGGCCATTTTCTCTGGGGTTTGTCCTGCATATGCTAATTACTTCGCCATTCGGAAGAACTGTGTGTGGCTTTTCAAAAACTCTTTACAACATATAGGAGAGTCTGAGAAATTTTGGTTTTTACTAAAACTTCTTATTTTTCTTTGAGATAATTGTTAAGAATTAGACTTAATAAAAGAGTTTAAGATTACAAATCTTCATGAATGATAATAATAAAAATAATAAAAACTCTACTGTATATTCTAAATGGCCACTGACAGAGAGAGAGAGTTTCTGCTTTAAAGCTCTCTCTCTCTCTCTCTCTCTCTCTCTCTCTCTCACACACACACACACACACTCACACACATGCCCACACACTGCACACTTGGCTTTTTGCTATTGGCTGGGTAACAGTTTAAAATTAACTAGGAGCTTACAGCTATTAATTACTTAGAAAGTTTCATTCGGTATCCCCGAGAAAGGAAGATGCTGTCACTTCCCTGAGATTTCGCTTGTATAATTTTTAATGCTTTTACTTCATACCATACGGGGACTTCTCTTCAGGTTATACTGTTTTGTTATGGCTTGTTTTCCTTTAGATGGCAGATTTCTCTGTTCAGGGCCAGGCTCCAGAGACTGTGTCCCTCATCTACCACAGTTCATTGATTTGCTGAGCCTGTCGTACCTCTGCCATGAGGTCACTCTCCAGCTCTGGACACTTAACCGTGTACTATTCTTCTTGGCCCCAACCTTACACCTCTGTCTTCTGGCCTTGCCTTAGAGTTTAACCCTTGACATTTGAGTATTGCCATCCTGCATTATAAGTTCTCATTGCTCAATTTCTTTGAAGCACTCTATCAATGTTGAAATAATTCATTTATGTGATCATTGACTGCTGTCTGTGTCTCCACAAAACTGATTTGCATGAAGGCAAGGAGCATGCCCTTTCGCTGATGATTGCATCTTCAGGGCCTAACATAGTGCCTGGCACACGGTAGCCATTAAAAACTGTATTAACTAAATGAACGAATTAATTTAAATAATAATTGTTGTTATTCTAGATCTTAGGACTCAGCCTACACTAAAATTAATGGTGTATTTGCACATTTCCACCCACCAAAATTCTGTCTCCGTTCTCTTTTTTTCCCTTTTCTGACATCTGAGAATGTTTCATGAGATCACTATCCTAGGATTATCTTCCCTTCTCCCACTTATTTTTAATGGAATCACAAAATTTAACTCACTCTTCAGTTTGGATTTGAAGAAGGAAAGAACTGCCTAATTCTGTCTAAATTTAATCTCCTTGTCCTCCGCCAAACAAACCCTCCCCCATTCCAAATTCTTACACATTGATGAACAGGGGGGAAAAAAGTAAAAAAAGCCTCTTCAAATATGGCTTAGAGTTTCGTTGGCTGCGAAGGCTCTAGATCGTCCCGTGAGAGATCAGCTTCTCACTTAAAAAGTTACAGTCTTTAGACATGGCCTCTCTTTCAGTTCCTCTAGTGATCTGGGTCGAAGCATGGGACAGATGACCTCGAGGGGGAAATTAGAATAAAGGCTTTGACCTTGACAGCCTGTATCTTGTCTGGTAAATATGGCAGTACCATTCGATTGCCAGTGTTGGCCTCCTCACACTACTTTGAGTGTGAGGTGCACCTTGTCTTTTGGCATCAGAACCTATCTTCAGCATTGATTGCTTTTAAGTTTTTAATGTCTTCTGTATATTTAATGAGTATCCATGGCTACATTAATCAGCCCTATACCAGAGCAATCACAAAAATGACTTGCTTTGTCAATGGTGTTGTGTCCGTCTTAAGACAAACGTTTCCCCTTCATCCCTCTGACCTGGCCCTCGCATTCAGCGATGGTCCCATCCTAAGTAAAGCTCTTCAGTTAGCCTGTTTATGCACATATCTGGACACAAATTGGAGTCCCATCCCCATCCTTCCTGATTCCCAAGTATTGTTAGTTTTAGGATTTTCTTCTGAGAAGATCCAAATCAGAGTTGATCTGGGAAAAGCACATTCTGTGAGAGTCATCCAACTCAAGAGGAAGTAAAGTCATATAAACTGAAATTCTCTGAAGGATCTTTAGAGGCCACTTTACCTGAAACTTTCATATCTGGAGAGACTCCAGATTTGAGTAGCTAAGTAATTTTCCACACACCAAATACAGAACAGGTTTGCTTTGGGGAGACTGAGTGAAGTCCTAAGTGGATATGTTGTTAGCCTGGGCACAACCACATGAAGGACCCCAGTGTCTCAGCCTCACGAGGATGGCAAAGCCTTCCTCCTTGGGAAGACAACGAAGTCTTCCTTTGGTACAAGTGTGAATTTTGACAGTGTGTGCAAAAATATCCACTTCAGCTTTGTCCTCCCTGAATGTTTACAGCTTGAACACTGTTACCCATAAAAACTGGTCCCACCTACATTAGCTAAACTGGTCTCCTGGTTCCCCTGTCTATAGTGACCATACCTTCTTGATATCTGTATGTAATTACTCCACTTCCCTGTTCAAATGTGTATAATAATCATGCTGACCTCCCAGAGGGCTACAGCTTCCCTATTAGAGACCTCGGGCTATCTGATTCCCACTTATCTGTCTACCTTTTCTTTGTTTCTTTGCCTCCTCAGTTGGTTCTATTCCTAGAACTGTTCAGGAGGGAGCCTGCTGCCTTTTCTCTGTTCTATACTGCCTCAGATTCATCTAGAGGCAGAATAAGCTGGAAAAGTCATTCATGGGTCAGACCAGCTTTTCCAACAAAGAATTCTTATTTGTCCCTCAGAAGATCAAAATAAAGAGTTGTATATGATCCTCATGCTTGGCTCATCTCCAGAAGTGGTGGACAACAGGGATGAATTCCTAGAGAATTAATATACAAATAAAAGACTGAGAGATAAGAAGGGCAAGAATGAAGGCAGTAAGGACCCTTGTGTGTGTGTGTTGGGTGTTGCGGGGGGAGGGACAAAGGAAAAGGAGAAAGGATGAACAAAGAACAAGGAAGTAATGGAGGATATGGATATGCAAGATGACACAGAATATTATATGCATCCACAGTAGTCAGCTACCTTATTTAGAATAAAAGTTTCCATCAACCTATTTAGAAGGTAACAGTAAACTGTGCCAACTCTAGGTAACAACTGTTCTAATGGGGCCATGGGAGTTAGAAAAGGAGGAATCAGAGGCAACTTCTGCACCCACTGAAACGTCAGAAGGCATACATGAATCATGAGAAAGAGTACAGGAGCACATAGCTACACATTTAATTTTGCTAAGTCAGTTTGCCCAGCATTTCAGGATTAATGGGGGAAGGCGGTCCACAAATGTCAGTTATAACTTTAATGTTCACCCTGTGTTGTAATTTAATTTCATGAAGCTAAAGGCTAGTAAATTTAGAACCAATAAAAAGAAATACTTCCTTCCACTGTGTATTTCACCCCACTGAGACCACTGCCAAGAGGTCATTGACTCGGGGCCAGCTTTGAGGGGGAATTTGACAGTCCTCGGATATATATATATCTGGCTAGTCAAAATAGAGATGATTTAAGAGTGACAAAATCTTATGCTAAAGGTATTACTGCAGCTCGAACAGGGGTCAGGGAGGCCCTCTAACCTGTCTGCTACTTACAGTTCAAAGTGGATGAAGCACAACAGCTTCTTATAGGAAAGGAAACAGGATGTGTCTCACCTGAGAAGAGGTGTATGCATATTAAAGAGTTTCACAATAGCCTGGAATGGAGTAAAATGAAGGTTTATTATTTTGGGGACCAAACACAGTAAGGGTAGAGATCCATGGAACTCTATGCATGCTGGAAGGTGGGAACTGAATCCAAGAGGGAAAAAAAGGGGGTCGTGCACACTTTCAGTATGTACTTAGAGTACTGTGGACTACACCCAAAATGAGCCGGTATCTAAAAGGCTATTGGCTGAAGGAATCCCCACAACACTTCCCCCTTTTGTCTAAAGAACACAGTTCTAAGTCTAATATAAAACTATATACAATAAGAACAGATATCAAGTATTTTCCATGGAAAAGAGAAAGCATACAAAAAATACATAAAAATTAGAACTACAACCAGCATGAAGAACATCAAGCAGGAAACATGCCAAATGTTCAGTCTAAAGTAATTAGCAAATAGCAGAGATTATTTCAATACTGATCCTATCCTAAGGAGTCTAAATCTTATACTAAAATGTCTTGGCTAAGTCATGAGAGGAAAGTAGCTATGACTATCTAGTCTTCAACCCCATAAGAGACCTGAGAAGGGAAATAATATTACCTGAGTAAGCAGGTATGGCAATCAAGTAACTTCCAAAAGGTGCAAGAAATGACAGAGACAACCAGCTACGTGGGCAATCATCCAAAGTTTCATTTGTAACATTGGGGCAACCAACATTGGCTAGGGCCTAGAGTACCTGAGAGACCATTTTCAGAGGCAGCAAATTTCTAAAGACTGTCCTACCCTTTCTTGACAAGGTTTGGTAGTTGTTTTTGCTTTTATCTTGCTTGTCCAGTTTGGACACCATGCATTTTGTCAGTAGTCAAGACAACAGCAGTTCTTTTCCCAAAGGCCAGTTTTGCCAAGAAGAAAACAAACTCCAAGTAAAGTGCCTTCAGTGTTCAGCACTCCCTGAGGAACAGATTGGTGCTTCCAGGAGCAATTTTGTCTTGCGTCAACAGAATTCTGAGTTATTTAAATGCAATATTCTACAGTTCTTTGAAATGTTTGAAGATTACCTATGCAGAATACAATCTCTGTGCATCTAGAGAGCCTGGCTAGTCTAAATATAGGTATGACAAACATGGGTGACTATTGACCTGTAATTCTTAATACCTATGTAGCTTACAGACCAAGGCTTCACATTCTAAGATTAAACAATCTTTAAACAAATGTACAGCAAATGAAGACAATGATGCCAAAATGTAATATATATATATATACACATATACACATATATATACATATATATATAGATCAGAGGTAGAAATGTATAGGGCAATATGATAAATATATCCTAAATTGCATCAATATGCAAAATATCTTAAGCAGAGGTAGAAACATACATGGGTACAATATGACAAAATAACTTTGCACATGTGCACAATTATTATAAACATAAATAGTAACATACCCAATATAACAAACATAATTTGAATTTGTATCTATATATAAACTATCTTAGACAGGAATACAAAGATAATTTTACATATATATCAATACACAAGAAAGAGGGGTGTACATTCTTTGAACACTGTGGTGCTGGTGTTTTAGGGAATTCAGACATTCTGCTCTCATCAGGAATGGAGGCTTAAGAGCATGGAGGGACCATGGAACTCTCGATCCCACACCAAGTTTCCCTGAGATTTAGTTGTATCTTTGGGGCAATTAATCCCTTTCCCAGGCATTTCTCAGCTGAATGTCTTTTGTGTTGGAGACACACAGCTTGAAAGTCACACTTCCGAAGGATTCCCACTGCAAACCATACCTCTGACCTCCTTGGAGAGATTAAGACAGGATGGACAGAAGGGGGTGGGATAGATAATTAATGTGTATTCTCATTAGGTCAGAGCAGATCTAACAAAGAAGGAAATCTATGCTAATTGTCTGTACTTGTCCAACTCAATGACTACAGGAGGTTTTACTTCTGGAGTCCATGGAGGTGTAGGGCATTGTTTTTTTTATTTTCTAGACTAGACTTCCCTAGAGGTTTATATATTTGAATACATTGTTTGGTTATGCATTATCTTCTTTTAAATTTCTTTCGCTGTATTCCAAAAGGGCATGGTAGTGGTTTTTGAAAGTACTATTATCCCTGAATTTCATTTTATGGAATCAGAAAAACATTACAAGATATTCATTGTGAGCAGGGAGCATAAGATCGTAGAGTTCTAGAATATAGATATAGATCATGACTTGCAGCATGCAGAGGTACTTAGTAAAATATTCAACTGACAATTCAGATTGCCTGCTCCGCATCTTGTTGACTGAGTCAAACTCATGAGTGACTGATGGGTGCCCCATTTCCATTGAATACAAACTGTATTGCCGTCCTTTTCATGATATGACGATTTTTGTTTCTTCAAATTCTGGATTTCCCATTAGTTTATGGGCTATATTGCCTTGTCTTTGTCCTGAAAATTAAGACCCTTCAGAGTCACTACTAGTGACCCAGATATTGACTTATTGAAAACCCAGATTATATGGAGTTTATTGTTTACAAAGAGAAAAGAAACCAGACTTGGGCAAGCACTGATTCAACCCTGACAAACGTCCTTAAGCCTTAGGATTCTTTCATCCATAAAATGTAGATAATAACACCAACCTATCCATCTGTTTAAGGATTAACAGAGACACCATATATAAAGGATTCTGCATGGTTTATACTCTAGACATGTGGAACTCCTTATTCCCCACTTTTGTGGTTCTGAAGAATATCAATTATATATTAAGCTTTAAGTGACATTCATTCCTCGCATGATTTTTGTCTTCGAGACCTGAGAAAATAATCCACATTCCAATCTGAAATATACCTACCAATTTTGGAGCCACACTAGCGTGGCTGTTTATTATTTCAGCGTGATTTTGATTAGCAGAATGAGAGACACTTTTCATACAACATCAAAGTGTTTACTTACTTCTCTCATGCAACCATCTCAGGGGTAAAAGCTTCTGCTTTAGTGCTTGGTCAAGCCTTAAACTTTATAAGTTTTGGCACCACTTTGCAACAGAAGCGTTCACGGCTGAGACTGCCAAGTGCACAGAATAGATGTACATTTTTATCAGGACAGTAAGTGTTCATAATACTCACTGTCAGGAGAAAAATATGGAATATTTTTATGATTCCAAGTATTAGAATAGCAGGAAGTCTCGGGAGTAGCTTTTCATCCTTTAACTCGAAGCTCCTGATGCCCACAAATTGCTGTGGTATATATAGCTATGTGAGCAATATTTAGAAGGAGAGAAGAGAGAAAACCAAGAGGCAGGATCTAACCTAAGATTCGCTGACGCCCCCATGAACCAAATCAATTCCTCAATGGTCTTGTTTATAACGTGAAAAACGCTCCTGGCAGAGAGATCTGCCACAGAGGGCTATCAGGGGGCAAGAAGAGGAAAGCTTCTGAAAATGATACTGATGTTCAGAAGCGGGGCTATGCAGTTGCGCGGCCTCTCACCCAAGTGAACTGCATTCCCGCGAGAGAATCCAGCAGTTTCCCAAACTCTCCAGGTGCACTGATCCAGGTTTGCGGCTGATGCAAAGCAGCATGTCTTGAATTCTGTCCCCTCATCTTAGAGGGATCCTCAGAAGGCATGCAGCCTTCACTGGGGATTTTGCTTTAGCGTGAAGATAAACCAAAGCCTTCTAAGGGCTCTCCTTAGTGCTTCTTATCAACTGCGTTTTTCTCCTCTATTAACCAAATCAGTGAGTCCTGGTTGATTAAAGTCATGAGCTAGGAAAAATCTTTTTGGAAATGAAGGCACCACCACGTTTTTCTTGGGAGAGCATCTACAGTGGTATGAAGAAACTAAATGAGATACCACAGCCTGTGGACATGATGCCTCCTGAAGAGTTTTTAGACAATTCTTATATATATATTATACGTACATGTATATATATATGTGTGTGTGTGTATATGTATGTGTGTATGTATATGTATATGAAACTGGGCCTCTGCTACAAAGATTATAGGAATAGTCTATGGCAACTTGGTATTTTTTTTAAATATGAAAGCCACTTACACTCAAAAGGACTAAAATGCTCCTCCATTCCTTGAATGCTACTGAACTTTTTCTTTATAAAAATTTGAACCTCCAAAGAGCACAGACTTAAGTAGGAACAACCTTGGTCTGAAAACGAGAGAGAAAGGGATGTCAGAATATATGTCCTGCCCTCACTGTCATTGAATTCAAATCTGTCTCATCCATGGGCCTTGAAGCCTCAGTATGTAACACATTTTCAAAATTAATGAAGTATGATGTTGGATCATTCAAAATATTTTCAATTCTTTGCTTTATACTCCCAACTTTGGCAACAACAGTGGGAAATCTTTTGCTATTTTATTTAGCATGTATGCATGCGTGTATATGCTCCAGGACACGTATGTAGAGGTCAGAGGAACCTGAAGGAGTTGGTTGTCTCCTTCCAGTATATTCATCCTGGAGATCAAATTTGGGTCACCAGGATTGGTACCATATGCTGTTACTCCCCGAGCTATTTTTCTGTCCCACCTTCTGCTTCTGAAGTGCCCATTGTAACAACCCACACAGTGCTATCATCCCGTGCCATTTTATTTTTACATACTTTGCTTGCTCTCCTAAGTAGCATGAATGATTTGGTAACTGTTCCTTCAATCGGTCAACAAAACAAGCTATTTTCCTTACATTTAGAAAGAGAAGGAAGAAAATGACCCAAACCTTTACTGTAGTAGAACCCAGAGAGCAGTTCTTGCTCTGGACCCTACGTTCCCATGCTGGGTACCCTAATGCTCCTCCCTTTTATTTCCTGCCATATCCTAACTAGTCATCAAGTCTTATCGAATGCAACCTCCAACTGTCACTTTTTCATCCATGTCTTCTCTATCTTAGACATCCTGTCCCAGCATAGGGACATACACGTGTCACCTACTTTACATTCATATTGCCCTCATAGTGATTTGGCACGGCCAGCATTTTATTAGATCCGTACACACTCATGAAGTCTCTGCCACGTACCAGGTGCTTCCTACACGACCAGGAATCAGATAGGATCTCTGCGGTTGCGGGACATCCCTCTGATGAGTAAGAACAGAATAACACTTAAGAAAACAAACGAACAGGTAAATTTCGGGTTGTTTTAAGCGACACAGGAGGAATGAGAGTGACGTTGTCCTGGCTGTCAGCATGGAGGGAAATACATTTTGGGAAGGCGTTTTTGAGTTTATAACATTTAGCTGAGAGAAAAAGATGAAAAGGAGCCAGCCGTGTGAAGTGCCGGGAAGAGCGACATCCAGACGCAGGGTTGGTACCACAAACGTGACAGGGCCAGGGCCTCATGAGCCAGGTGGCCGGGTAGCCAGGTGGCCTGGCAGCAAAGCCCTGTGGCTTTGTAGGCAACAGAAAGGTTCCGAGTTCTATTCAGGCGCAATGGGAAGGTTCCAGGAAGCCTTCAGACAAGAAGCGGCAGCATGTGGTTTCCTCTTTAATAGGTTCCCTTTTAGCATCCTGGGGAGGCTGCATTACAATGGAGCAAAGCCAGATTCAGGAAAGAGAGGTAGAAGCTCCCCCCCCACACACACACACCCGCCAGAATCCACAGGAGAGACCGCCTGTTGGAACACAAAGTGAAAAGAAGCAAGCAGTTTTAGGATGTGTTTGGGATCCTGACAGGAAGACAGCGAGGAGAATAAAGGATGGTACCTAGGTTTGGACGTCAACGCCTTGATGGCTAATTTCATCACTTGCTGAGATGGGCGAGAAGACAGAAGAGCTACGTTTCTTGCCTTTTCTACAGCTAGAAGGAGCACTTTCTCTAAAACTGAATGTGGTTGTGTTTTGTGCGTCAAGGTGTTTCAGTCACTTCCTGTCTTCTCCAGTACGACGCCCGAGCTCCGCTTATTGTGCAGGGAGTATCCCGAGCTGATGGTCCATGTCCGTCTCCCCCCCCCCCCCCCCCCGACACTCAGGACACCCAGCTGTGGCTCTTTAAGCCCCTTGTGGCTTTTCCTTTCCTGTTCAGCTTCCTTATGCACATTCTGAATTTCTTCAGCCTCAGAACTCAGTTTCTCTCGTCTCTGTCTTCTCAACCTTTGTCGTCTGTGCTACAACGTCCTCCTTGTCTTTCACAAAGGCCACCTTCACCAATGAAATCCCCTGCCTCAGGCCCTCCCTGTCAAACCCTGGTGAGGCGGATGCTTCTCTCTGTCCTCCGAGGCTCCCGAGTCAGCTTTGGAGACTAGGCCAATCACATCGCAGGGATGCTTTAGCATCCGTCGTCCAGGAGTCCCATGCTAACTGCTGGGCAAGTGTTTTTCAGTGAAGTAAACAGTTGGGAAACATTTAACAAACTACCTTCTAAAAATAATTTTCGGTTCTTTTCCAGTTCTGCTTGTCAAGACTGTCAGCAGGGTAGAAAGCCTATGGAGGCCCACAGTCTGAACCATGTCCAGCTTCCCCAGGCTGAAAATTGGGCTGCAAAGCCATCTTTGGAAGGTGATGGACCTCCGGGTAACTTCTCTGTCCCTATTCATGATTGATCTATTTCGTCCCTTAGTAGCATGCTCTAGATCTGGAAAGATCATCTCATCCCAGTTACCTGGGTATCAGCTGAACCCACACTAGTGTCTAGAATAATATCGAGGCTGGGTACAACGAGCTGAGAGTTACCAGTAAAATAAAGCTATAATCAGTCGTATTTAGCTTACTTAACACGGTGGGTTAAACTGACTCTCAGCCTGATGATGGCGACGATTACCCTACTGTTGGCACAGTCTGGATTCTGTCCATTGTTCAAGCTTCTTACATGTTACTCACCACAGCATCTAAACAATTGTGTCAGGAAACTCTTTCTATTGGTGGTTATTCTTTTCATTTAGCTTAGCTTTATGGATGCTTAAATACATGGGAATGCAGGGGGGAAGTTGCCACTGGGTCCTGAGCCATTGATCCTGGGCATGACTTTTAAAGCCAAGGTGTGTGTGTGTGTGTGTGTGTGTTTTAATGAGGAAGTCATTTTCACTGTGCCATAAAACCCAACACTGACCCCTTCCGTGTTTTTTAATGCCATGTTTGTGCTGTCCTTGCCTAGACACACTGCCAGGAGATTTGTATTCTAATAACTTGGTTTTTAATTAGTGAGAAACCAAGGCAGTGCTGGTTAAATGTCTCACGGAGGATTGCAGATGACTCTAAATGCCTCATGATATAAATACCTTTAGCAAAATGAAAACACAAGTAGCTTCGCATATATTTATATGTTTTACCCTTTAAGTTTTTGACTTTAAAGGCTGAACGCAGAGATGGTGGCAAGGAGGGAGGCAGTTTCTTCTGCATTAAATTACTTTGCTTCACCCAGCGCACGTTCTTAGATGCCTACTGTGTAACCAGGACTTGAGCGGGGAATGCTAGGAAACCTGGAAGAAATAATACACGGGGCATGCTGCCAAGAAGCCTGCTGCAGAATATGCTTCCTGATACCAACTTTATCTAGTCTTGAGGTTGATCTCAGACTACAGGTCAAACCAAGAATGATGTATTAATTTTAAGTTTCCGAACATCCCATTGGGTGTATATTTATTAAAAAAAAAATCTGTTGAAAACACTAATTGGAGATTGCACTACACTAAGTCCACCCATGATAATCCATTTCTCTTGAAATTTATGGTGCTTTCTAAAAATAAAAAAAAAATGAAAACTAAATAGTTTTAAATTAGCTAAAAGTTATTTAAAGGTTAAATTGCCTGACTAAAAGAATTTATTCTGTGACATTACAGCTCTGGACTAGAATCCGATTTTTTGGTTCATTTTAGCTTGGCACTACAATGAAATTCCTTCTCAGGCATGATGAAAAGCCCCTGTTTTGCGAGAAAAATCGCATTATGTGAATTCTGTGTGCAGAGCATCGCAATAGAGTACAGTAGCTCCTGTGTTTGTGTAAACCCTTCGCTCATTCGTCATTCCGCTCATCTAGCATCCCCTGGGCAATGACCAGAGATCGGCTGAGCCCCTCCCTGCTCCGGGCTGATGTCCGGCTTCCCACTTTCCCCATGGGCAGCACCAGTCCGCTAGCCTCCAGCTGTGTCCCTCTCTGTGACTAGGACCACAGGCCCCTACTTCAGGAAAGCTATCGGTGTCCCCTGAAGTCTTCATTTTATTTCTGCTTCACGGCGGATCGGTTAATCGGTTTAATCTGAGTGCTCGTTTTTTCGAAGCGGTTTTATGCCGACCTTCCCCGACTTAGATTTTTCTCCTTGGGACTTTTCAGTTTCAATGTGGTGGGAAAGCAACCTGCATTCGGTAGAAACTGGACTTGGAGTTATGAATTGTGTGTGTCTACATCGTAGGGTAGTGTTCGAGGTTACTGGACAGTAGCAGCCAGAGTAGCAAGGGCAACTCCATGGTGCTGCTGCTTCGCTTAGCACCGTCCTAGAGGGCAGCCAGTGTGCTTTCAGCTCGTGATATTTTCAGCCCACCACAAGTTCACAGGGTGTAGCTTCCTTGCAAGCCAAGGAACACCTGCGCTCACTTTAGGCATTGCTGTGGAGGGTAAGTGACGCTGAGTCTAAATCAAAGGGGAACAACCGATATGGATCAGGTCAATTTCTTTTCCTTCTGGGCTTCAGCCAGTGAGTGGTCTCTTCTCTCAAATTTTTCTACTTCCAACCCTTGACTAGACATTCTTCATCCACTGATCTTATTTCTCAGACCTCTTTGAGACCACAGTCTACTGGAACTGACTTCTCTCTCCTTTCTTCTGCAAATGGACTACATGCTAAACCCACTTTTCTCTCTTCTCTGGTCTCCCATGAACACATTCTCCACCCGATCTCCCTGGGGTGGCTCTCCTCAGTCTATTTTCAGGTGTTTCCCCTTCTCTGGCTGTTCTACTGCCTCTGGGCAAATCTTGTTTCATCAAGAAACAAGAAAACTCATGTTCTTGAAGAGTCTGTTTCATTCTTCAAGTCTTTTTCCTGCTGCTGTTCTCTCTTTCATCGGCTGTTAAACAACTACCCATGTGTCAAATGAGCCTCATGTCTTGACTCTACATGTGTGTCTTGGGTTTTTCATATGAGAGAGAAGCATGAAGCAACAGAGAATGAGAGAACCATCTTATGCTTGTCCTCAGATCCAAGCGTTTACTTCCTGTCTGTCCTGTCCTTTGGCATATACCAGATTCTTGTGCCCCCTTGAATGACTTTTATAGTTTGCTAATATTTTGTCTCGATCTAGGATCTTACTACATAACTCTAACTGGCCAGGGACTCCCTGCATAGATGAGATTCATCTAAATCTACAGATGTTCTCTGGTTTCTGTATCTCGATGGCTGGGGTTAAAGGTGTGCGCTACAGCACATTTTCTAATGCGTCCTTGAATTATTTTCTTTTTCCTTCAGCCATCCCCTACATTGCTATTCACATCGCAGTTCTAGTGTAGAAATGGAGATGCGCCGGGGGTTATTTTCCTATACTTGTTCAGACCCCATCATGTACATAGTCTCTAAATAGCCAGCCTCCCTCAGCCATTCTGGGCTGGCCAAATGTTTTATTAGTTGATTCACAGCGCAATGCAGTTTGCATAACTTTTAGCTGTTTGAGATCAAAGGCTGTATTTTTCCTTTATAATTCTCCATTTACCTGTTACAATGTCCGACAGGCAATTACCCTTATCAATGCTGTTATCAGCTGAAGTTTGATGGGAAACGCTTCTGTGATATCGTCCCTTCCCACTGACTGACTGGCCGTGTTACATGCTTTGCCTCTGACTTAAATCTTAACACTAGCCCCAGAGATGTTAATCAGCTTGTCCAAGCACTGACAGCTAAGAAGCAGAGAGCTGGGCTATGGGTTATGGACCCTGACAATCCAACAGCAGAATCCACTCTCTTAAGGCCTGCATTTTTCCCATGGTGCACATCAAACATGTTTGCTATGGAAATTCCTGAAATGAAAGCAAGTAGCCTTCTAAAGAACATAAAACCAACTGGGGATGATAACAGGAATGCTATTATGTATTACTCTTAAATACGTATTTCTTTTTTATTTCATGTATTTTTGTGATGTGTCTCTATGTCTGCGTGATAGTCTGTCCACACGAGTGAGGATGCTCACAGAGGCCGGAGAGGTTTGGTCCCTCTGAAGGAAGCCAAAGTTAGAGGCACTGGCGAGCCACCTGTTGAGGGTGCTGGGAACCGATCTCAAACCTTCTGGGAAGCAGTATGTGCTCTTAGCTACTGTGCTCTCTCTCCAATGCCAGCAATATAATTATTGAGTCAAAGTTCAGTATGTGCTTGTCTTGTGCTGACGTGACTTAATTTGTGGGAACATAGAACAACGGACTCAGGGTACCTTTTGCAAAATAAAATTTCTTAATTATGCAAGTACTTAAAATATGAGCCTGAAATATGTTTTTCTGTATTTCGGTAATGTATGTTTTCAGAATTCTTAAACTGTGCCCCCCGAAAGTGTTGAGACTCCAAGCTCACGAACCCCACTAAGTGACCTTATCTTTCACAGCAAGTGTGTCCTTTTATTTTTTAAAGCAGGGAACAAACCCCCATGAAGAGATCATGAAAATACTATCTAGGCTTTTAAAGACGCATTGTCCAGGGACAGAGAAGGAATAAGCGGCCTGCCTGCCGGAGGATGATACCAGCGGTTTTTCTCAGAGTCCCGTGCCGCGATATGCCTAAATATGCTTCCAGAGAGTGCAAAGAGAGTGGAAAAGGGAACTGAGTGGCACCATCTCCGGGTGCCGGGTCAGGTGAGCTGGCTTTGCGCTGGCTGGAGTTGAACTGCATCTAGCAGCGGAGGCAGCTTACTGTCGTGGCCCAGCTTTCCTACTAACCGAGTCTGTACCTGTACACCGGCAACCGCGGCTGGCGTGTCTCGGTGAGATCCTGCTTCTGCCTTTGCTCCCAGTGACCTCTCTCATTGATGATCGCCTGACAGAACAAGAGAGTAACTCGACTGGCCACATGACTTACAATATTGCATGCTTGGGGGGTAAAAGGCCCTGGCGTAAAATAGAAACTTTATAATGAAGGATTTGTTTTATGAAAAGCATTATACCATCACCGCAGTGCAAAGATCACCATACGTGTCTGAGCAAAACCGTAAAGTTGTTGTTTCTGCCATCATTGGCCAATTATTGCTTTATGATATTTTCTTTTCCATTTTATAGTGGAGAATCCAGTTTTTCCCACAATTAGTCCTTGAGTTCAAACACAATAACAAGTTAGAGAGAGACAGAGAGAGAGAAGGGGAGAGAGATTTTACTTTTATCTGTGCAAAGAGAACAATTGGAATCGAGGTGTTCCAAGTCAGTTGTGTCCTGAAGATATCTTGGTGCTTGTGGTGCTTCTTAGAAAAAAAAAAATCAAGAAACTGTTTTCCCTTGTCTACATAAGAATGCAAAAGATCCTAGTTGCTAACCATTTCGTACTGTCCTCTGCAGGGTAGATTTGCAGGGATGGAAGCTATGAAGAAGCCCACGGCGTTCATGCCATTCCACACGAGAGTTGTCAATGTGCTCCTTAGTGGTGCAACCAGGACACCCTTACTCACAAGCAAATGGAAGAAAAGCAAACAAACACCAAAACTTTATCTTTATTTGAGCAAGTACTGAAAGTCGAACAAACACCAAAACTTTTTATTATTTAAGCAAGTATTGAAACTTCAAATTTGATTTTTAAAGTCTGAGAACAAGTAAATCATATATTTTAAATAAATATATATATACATTTTAATGAGAAGCACAGCTCTTTATTGTTTAGAAATGAGTTTGTTGAGGGTTAAGTCTAGAGCCCATGCAAGACGAACCTAGGCTGCCCATGAGCTTATGCCCCTTGTCAAGCCCTTCTAACTTTTAAAGCATAACGTGTATATCGCTCTCCTTTTCCTTTTTTAACTCTGTTCTGAGGCAGGACTGTTTCCTGGTGTGCTTGGGGTGCTTCATATTCAAGAGAGAATGTAGCAAAGAAGCCCCCTGAAATGACTTGCATTTCTTCTCCTTTGCTCTCTCCCTCTGAAGGGCGCTAGCTGGAAAGAGGTAGGTCCTGGACAGGTGCTGTCTAGCTCGGCAGGATCTCAGAGGAGTAGACAGAAAACCCCACACTTTCTCCTTTCCCTACTTCTCCTGCTTCCTCTTCAGCAGGGTGAGTGCAGGCCCAGTAAAACAGACCGAGCGGAGCGGCAGCCTTGACTTAAGGATACCTCTGAACTTAAGGAGGCCAGGGACTCTTCACCCTGCATTGCAGTAGATGGAGTTTGTTGTTTAATTCGACTCTCGTTTGCATCTTTGTGTGCCACGCATATTTCCCCATGGCAGGGTTCATATGTCCTGTGTGACGCTTTCCTGGGTGGCTCAAGTGTTTTTCCCCTGTAGTGATATTTTTCTCGCTCCCCCCGATACCGAAAAAATGTCCTTATATCACTTTGTAAAGATGTAATTTTATCCTGGTTAAAAAAATTACTTCATGAATATGGTATCTGTATATAAAGCCTAGCATATAATTATTTTCTAGTAAGAATTATAAATACATCTAACATATATAACAGCTAAAATTGAGTGGGTGATCACTTTCAAATAAATTATTTTAATATTGAGGTGATGGACTTGCTGTCCCTGTTTAATTATTGCACAGTATAAACATATATCAAAACATTGCATTGCACCCCATAAATACATACAATCATTACTTGTCAATTAAAAATAAAATTAAAAATATAACGTAACATGTGAAATCTGAATTTTAACTTAACAGATTGCCATCTGTTAAAAGATACTGTCATCTTAAAATATGTAATACTTGTATTTGGTATTGTCTGTGAAGCCCGAAGCAAACTTTGAAAAGTTACATATGTATTGTAGAATGTTCCCAATTTTCCCTCAAAGAGAGCACAAATAAGATAATAGAAGTTGGCTTCTATAACGTGATGATAGGAAAACAGTCAAGTGATAAAAATTCCAAGAACGTCAACCATGTTTTTACAGGACAGTTGTTGTCTTCTTGTGTTTGTCTACATTTCTGTTAGTGACGGTCTGGGCTGGGGAGGAACGACACTATTTCCACTTAGAACCACTGTTAACTGCCCTTGAAAGAGCTTTGCAAGTTCGCTTTGGCATATGGAAATAATTTAGACTTTCTTTAAATCGAACAAAATGTATAGCCCGTATTTATTATTTCTCGTACACCAATAAATGGGGAAATTCTGAGTGCTTTTGAGCGGTGAGTCACTAAACTGGGCAGAGAGAGTGGAGCGTGGGACGGGAGGTAGCTTCATGTTTCTCATTTTATTTGATTTTTTTTTGTTCTCATTTATTTTATTTCTTTTTACAGCCGAGGCTAAGATATGCCTTCTCAGGGCAACCAAAGGGCGTCTCTGCCAGACTCACCAGGAACCCAGATTAACGTTGCCTAATTTAGTCGTGACTGCGTGGGCTTGTTTGTTTGGGACTGCCAGACTTTGCCTTCTCAGCTCCCACCAAACTCAACATCAGGCGTGGACTGCACAGTTACTGAGATCCCTCCCCACCCCCCCACCCCCCGCACAGAAAGCCCTACGGCTTGAGAAGGAGTCATGTTGGACCCTGGTCCTCTTAGGGCCCAAAGTTTGCAGGCGGCACCCACTCTGGCGTCCCGCTGCTTCATTTCATGAACCCTTGCTTCTGACTTTACTTCCTTTCACCTTGCCTTTGCCAGGCTGAGAGGCTCCCAGACCTCGCCTGAAAGCCGGCTTGAAGTCCTCTCTTGAACCCGCCCTAGCTTTATTTTCTTAAGTGACTTAATCAAAGGTAATTCGAGTTCACATTTTTCTATCAATGGTTGTATTTAAAGAGGTCTTATCTGATTTCCATCAGCAATTACAGGCTTGCATTTCTTGTTTATATCCACCTCCAAGCTGACAGGGGCCTGGGGTTGCCTTCCATAAGAAGTCAAAGCCTCCATCTCAGGTCAAAAGCTCCTGAAGCCCATTTGTTCTGGTAAAATTATATCTCAGGAATGATGGGCCCTAATGCGAAATGAGGATGTGGTGGCACGGGGTGGTCCCTGCCACTTTGTTTGAAAAATAAATTGTGAAACCTCAGTAGTAAATATTTGCCCGCGAGAACACGGTAGGAGGGAAATTACTGTGCTGGAGAGGGGTCGCCATTAAGAGGGCTGAAGTCAGAGGTTAACCCAACAGGAGTTGGGCTAGTCAAAGAGGTCACTGGGGCTTGGCCCACTCAGCACAGAACTCTGAGATGACTCCTAACTATTTTTGGCAAGATAAACATCATCTGTCCCTGCCTTTGGGAGCAAAGAACAAAGGTCGAAGACCCAAGGGGATTAACTTCTTAAAAAGAGATACAATATTTAACTTGGCTGCCCTCAAAAGCCTCAGCCCTCCTTGCTGGCTCTGTCGCAGCGCAATTCCAGGTTTTGTTTAAACAGAGTATTTTTTTTTTTTAAGAAGTCAAGATTCAAACGCTGCAAACCGCACCCCACACGAAATGGTAGATTCGAAGTTGGTTTTGATTGCTCCTTGCTGGAGAGGCAGCGGAGTTTAGGCTCACACTGTAGCACCGGGCGAGCCCCCTCCCTCCGGAGCGGTGGTCCTCTGCATCACCAGAGCCCCTCAGCACACTCTGGACACCCTCCTCCATGTGCACCTGATTCTCCCTCAGAGTTGCGCTCTCGCTCGCTCATCCTCTCTCTAGTCCCAGGTGGCTCAGGGTTTCCCATGCTCCTCCATCTGCCTGGCTTGTCACTGACTTCGTGTAGTTTGCAGTGACGGAGGAGGAGGTAGCCAGCGACAGCCTCGTCTTCTTCCTCACTGGGGAAAACGCAGAAAGCGATTCAGCTTCCCTAGCTGGCCCTCAGTTTCGCTGAGCCGAAAGTCAACACAAGGATTTGATGCATTAAAATGGGACAGGGTCCTATAGTCACAATTCTCAACTCCAAATTCTTCCGGGGGTGGGGAAAGAAAGTGTGTGTGTCTGGAGCCTCAAAAATCCTTCAATAAGTTTGTAGCAAAGTGTTTTTGGTAAAACCTGCCCCGAGTTAGTGTGAAGCCTCGTACAGACTTCATCCCATTTACTGTGAGTGTTCCTATGTTGGCAGTGCAGAGAAAAAATGAATATGATTGATTACGGAGTGTCGCCCCAGACTTCTTGGGCTGTTACATCCTCTAGGGGCATTTGATTGTCGTTCTTCTAATCTTAAAAATGTAAACTCAAAATCACAGCTCATTCCAAAGTTTCAGAGAAAGACGTTCTGTTTGCTAAGCTTGTTACATTTGTACCTTACAGCCTGGGTCAATTTCTGACCCATGGTAGGTGCTCCATCAATCCTTGCGTCACCCTTTAAGGAACATACCGATCACCGACAGAGCATGCTGGACCCTTCATGCCAGAGCTTGGCAAAGTGAAACAGTGTTGTACAAGTGCACACTTAGGTAAAAGGTAAAGGAACAAAACCCCCAACAGGCAGGTTCACACCAAAGCATATACAGAGAACTAGCTTATCCAGGGCTGGTGCCAACACGTATCAACCACCTATACCTGCAGGGCTGCTTGGGTGTTACTGAACGCAGGCTGTCCAATGGCAGTTTTATATTTAGTGCTTTTTGTTGAATTTTGGGTTGATGCTAATGAAATCAGGAGCTTCCGAACCAAGGTCAGCAGCATTGGTGCACACGTACAAGCATGTGCATGCGTGGGTGCGTGTGTGTGTTTGAGTGTGTGTGTGTGTGTGTGTGTGTGTGTGTGTGTGTGTGTATGAGAGAGAGAGAGAGTATGTTTTAATCTCACAGCAAGCACCTTGTAGTGCAACAAATTTAGCAATCATTTGCTCAATGATTGCTCTGGAATAAATCAATGAAGGTCTGTGCTCTGCGGGTTCCTTCGACTGTGTTGGTTTGAGATTCTGGGTCTGCCAATATGTGAATGTTATTACCATTCAGTTTTTGCTCTTTTATTTTTTTCATTAAGGCTCAAGCATCTATACTAAAACATATAATATCAACATCTACTTCCTTTGTACCTGAAAGAAAGGACAGGGATATTTGTGATCAATGACACCTTTTTCAGGGTAAACATCAGAATAGCTTTTGATGAAAATCACCAGGGTACACAGGAATAAAAGTAATTTCCTTGTGTGTGCTGATTAGAAACTTGGCTCTCTAAGGCTTGTGAGATAATTTTGAAATAGATTGTCTCTCTTATTGGAAGCACGATGTGCATAATTATAATGGGCCAGTTTAAACTCCTTTTTGTTTTTACCTAATAACCCCATGGAGAATTTTAGCATTAGTTATTTGGTGTGTCACGAAGACCTTGGGAGAAGAATACTAAAATGTCACTTTGCTAAAGCTACTTAGTACTTCAGGTGGTCTGACTGCTCTCATGACTCCACTCTTTCATACTTCCCAGGACCCCAGAGTCTCGTGGCGCTCCACACATGCTCTGGGTTTGCCCCAGACTTATACCGGACATTAGCAAAACTGAGGCAAACCAAAACCTGAAAACAAACACATTTCCTTTGTCTTTAAGCCTCACCCCTCCATCTTCACCACCACCCTAAGAATACGGCCAGGTTACCCCACAAAAGGAAGGGGAGAACTCTCTGAAACAGGCGTAATTTATTCAAGATGATCCCCTGCCAGGCCAGCCAGTGCCAAACTCTCTCATCAGCTCCTTGCCAAGGAGTGGCTCTGGTGCTGATGGAGTTCATTCAGTTAAAGAGCAGGTCTGGGGAGGCCACCCACAGACTCAGGAGTCATAGGAAATGGTTGTTGTTCAGCGTGACTGGGTCACCGGCAGTGACTGTTTAAATTCACTCTTCTGTGTCTTGCCTCCCCTGTTTGCTGGAATTGATGAGACTGGATATCGGCTTCATTTTTTTTTTACATTGTAAGTCAAGTCTTTATATATTGATTTTATATATATTCAAAAGACTATAGAGCTTACCTTTCAGCACTAGCAGGAGAAACAACCCATGTATGTCAGGTAAACACACAGAGGCTTGGTTTGAAATAAAACTAGACAAGATTCATTTCAGAATTCCCCAACTTCATAGTAGGGTTTTTTGTTGTTGTTGTTTTGTTTGTTTGTTTTTGTTTTTTGCAAAGGTCTGGATAATAAAGAGCTTAGGTTTGTGAGACATTTGTTACCTATTATATGTATTTATCTATTATAACTGTGTAATCTTTTTCATAAGTGACCATAGATATGATGTAAACAAATGGTCATGGCTCTGTCACAACTTAAAAACGCACTGTTTGCAAAGAGATGACAGAGTGGATTTGCTCCACAGGCAGTAGCTTGCCAGGCACTGATGAAGAAACCACCAGAATCCTACAGCTCTGCTCTTGACACACAAAAGGAGTACGGTGGCAGCAAGTTGACATAAACAGTTGATTGTGTCTTCTCCTTTCCACTCGGGAAAAAGCACAACAGGGGAGTCGTCTTCCTAGCAAACTTTCAGGCGTATGGTACAGCATGGCCACTTTATGGGCATTGATACACAGCGTCATAAAATCCGTAGCTCTTGCTAGATGCAAACGCTATACCCGCTGGACAGCACCTCACTTCTGTCTTCTATTCCTTTACACGATCGACTCTACTTTCTGCTTTGGGGCTTGGTGCCTGTGGATACTTCATGTATATGGAGCCACACAGCTCTTGCCTATCTCTGACTGGCTTGTTTCAGTTGGGGGGGCAAAACTCTCCGTAGTCTTCCTGGTTTGGAATGCTTAGAATAAGACTTTGGAATAATATTGGTGGGGCATACTTTTGAACCCATGTATCCGTTTATGCATATTTAAGTTGGTTTCATATTGGAGACCAAAACCAATGGGACCATAAATGTGGGGATTGTTTCCCACAGTGTTTTAAGTTCTTTTGGATATATACTTAGAATGGTTCGACCACATGTATAAGTTTGGGAGTGAAGCCAGAAGTTGACATCAGAACTACTCCTTCATCACCATCTCCATTCATCTCTGAGACACGGTCCCTCACTGAATCTAGAGCTCACCAGTTTGGCTAGCCTGGATGACCAGCAACTCCAAGAATCATCCCATTTCTACCGCCCCAGTCTGGGTATTACAAACCCATGCTGCTGTGAAAGGCTTTTCATATGGATGCTGGGGACAGAATTCAAGTTCTCATGCTTGCACGACAAGCGACTTGCTGACTGAATCATCTTTCCAGCCCAGATTTTGGGTTGGGATGGGGTTTCTAAGGAATGCTCCAGGTTCCAAAGAAATTGCACCATTTTCTATTGGCACCATATTTCACAAAGGTTGTGGTTTTTCCACATCTTCAATATACCTGTTTCTTTTTTGTGTGTACTTGCATGTGTGTGTGTGTGTGTGTGTGTGTGTGTGTGTGTGTGTGTGTAGTATGTGTGGTGTGGCCACAGTAGCTGCTGTGAATGAATGACTATTATTTCATTCTGTCTTGGTTTGGATGCCCCTGATGATCAATGACGCTAACCATCTTTTTTACCTAGTTGTAGGCCGCTTCTAAGTCATCTTTGAAGAAAATCACAATATTTGTTCATTTTAAAATCAAGCTCTTTGGAGGACTTTTGCTATTGAGCTGTGGGAGGTAACATACATTTGAGAATTCATCCTTAGCAGGCATATAGTTTAAACGTCTTTCCTTCCATTCTGCAGACAGCAGTTTGACTCTGCTCCCCTCACAGAACAGGAGACCTTTAGCTTCAGTTACTCTGATTTACCTACTCTTGACATTTTTATTGTCTTTCTTTATGCTTATGGGGATATAGCTGAGAAAATATTACCAAGACCAATTTAATGAAGGTTTACTTTTTTCTAGAATAGTCATGATTTGAAGTTCCACATTTAAGTCTTCAATTCATTTAAAGTTGATTTTTGTTGTCATGGTCTTACATAATAGTCATTGTGTTCTTTCGTGTGTGAATATACAGTTTTTCCCCAAACCATTTGTAGCGTGCATTCTTTACTCAGGATAGAGTTGTGGCACCTGTATCCAAAGTCATTTGGCCAACAATAGGTGTCTGGGGACTCTCTGTACTGTGCTATTGACCATTCCTAATTGTGCGTTTTTGTAATCTTTAGGAACCCTTCATAAAAGATCATGTCCAATAAATAGACAATTCTACCCCTTCCCTTCTGATTTGATATTTCTATTTCTTTGTCGTAAGTAATTGGTGTAGATTCAGCATCTGGTTTTTCAATAGAAGGTGTGAAAAAGTGGACACCCTAGTCCATTTCCCATTTTGATCTTAGAGGAATGACTTTCAGGTTTGTGTTGTTGACTCCAATGTCACCTGAGGGATTTTTCAAGTCTGAGACAGTATTTTCTGATTTGAAAATTATTCAGTGTTTTTAAAGTGTGGTGTTGAGATTTTTAAAGTATTCTCTTTGTATCTATTGACTCAATATGATTTTTAGTCTTTTGTTATATTAGCATTCTGAAATGTAAAAAAGGTTAGTTTTGTGTATTGAACTATCCCTGCATTCCAGGGATAGGCAAAAGCCAATATGGGGAAGAAGGGGTTAGTTCCAGTTTACACTTCCAGATCACAACTTCCCTATCATTGAAGGAAGTCAACATGTGAACTCAAAACAGGAAATGAAGCAAAAGTCGTGGGGAATGATGATTGCTGGCTAGCTCTCTGCCTTGCTCCTGGCTCATGTTCGGCCAGATTTCTTAGATAGCATTGGATCCTCTACCTAGTGATGGCACTACCCACAGTGGGCTGGACCCTCCCACGCCAGCAACCAATCAAAACACTCCCTCGCAGACATGGCTACAGGCCAATGTGATCTGAAATCCACAACCGAGGTGTTGTGAGGGGGTTCTAGGCTTTGTCAAGTTAGTAGCCAAAGCTAATTAGGAAACCAGGAGTAAATCCCTCTTGTATATAATCCTTGTACCATACTGTTTGATTTGGTTTTTTCATAGTTTGCTACAAGTTCTTGCATCTATATTCATCAGTGATAATGTTATAGTTTTTATATTATAATATACTTTATTATTATTATTATTATTATTATTATTATTATAGCCTCATAAAGTAGGTTTAGAAATAATACTTATAGGCCACATGCTGGAAGATTTTGGAAGTGATTGGCATTGATTCTTATTAAAATATCTGGTAGAATTTTCCACTGGAGTCCTCTGGTTCAGGGCCTTTCTTTGTTGTTTTGCTTTTGTTTTTTTAGTACTTGTATAATTTCTTGGCTAATTACAGAAACATTAAGCATTGGATGGTTACCTGCTTCTAGCTAGAACTATTTCTGCTCAGTAATTTACCTTTCTTTCATGTGACTGCACACAATTACTTCCTTTCTCTTTAATATGTGCTGTAATGTACTCTTTCAGACCCAACTTTTGATATTTGAGTATTTACTTTTAAAGTTTTATTAATTATTTTTCTTGTTTCTTGGGAAATCTTCCATGAAACCAAAATGGCCCATCCTTGTTGCCTGGAACCCCTGTCCCCCATCATGGTAGACACTGTCAACCTGTATGGGTTTGTCAGATAAAGCAGTCATCCTTCCAGATGGTGGCTAACCACCCAACTGACTTACTTTCTTTAACAACAGCTTCCCTGTATCTACTGGGTACTGCCACTGTCTCAAGACAGATGAGGCAGAAACCAGTTCAGTACGTACCGACCTCTCTGAGAAGCTGGAAGGATGGATGAGTGTTCCAACTCTTTCCTCGAAGGTGAGAATTGAATTTTCTTCCACTTCTTCCCTGTTGAGGTTGTGGAGCGACTGGTAAGCAAAAGCAGACCAGTGCAAATCTTCCTTGTTCAAAGCAACCCTCAGCCAGGGTCCTATTAAGCTCAAGCAAAACAGAAACCCTTGAAGCACAGAACAAGCTCATGCATTGGATCAGTCTTCTCTTTCCCTCCCTAGAGAGAAACTGGAGCTACAACACCATGAGCCAGAGGGAGGGACTATCGGGAGCAGACTGCGTGAATTTCCTACAGGGCTCAGTCTATCTGGTTCCAATCGCTCAGGCACTTGCGGCATGGTTTCTACATTTCTCTCAAAGGGGAATAGGCTCATGTATTATCATCGAACTAGGTCCTCTTGGCATTCCTCTCCCGCGACTGCGCAGACATCAGTTGCCCCTCCTTTGAATTTTTTTTTCCCCGTTAATAGGAAATTGTGCTACTTTTCTGAAGCTTCTGCCAATTTTGTTGCTGTTGTTGCTTATTTGTTCGTGTTTGTTTGTTTGTTTAAATAAATCCCTTAAGGGAAATGAAAACAGAAATAGTGCTGAGAGAAGAGAAAGCTAGGTACAGGTAAGAGGGAAGAATCATGCTGCTCGTCTCCCAGTGCAGATCACAGAGCTTCAAACTACCCAGTTCTACTCATTTTAATGTTAAAAACAATGTGTTCCTTAAAAAAATAAGATCAATAAATCCCTATGCAAACATAACACTGGTTTTCAGTGTTGAATTTTTCAAATTCTCAGTAGTCACCAAAGAATCTATTTGCAAACATATTCTGCACTCTTGTTTCTGTATGCTACAAGGAGCATAGCTTCCATTTATGGTCAATAAGTGTCTGATAAATGAGCGAAGAACTCCATCTTTTACAAGGCAGAGTAAACCAACACATTTCTTCCCTTGCCATTGTATTGATGCTAATGGACACTCAGCACTAAGTGTGACATGGTCACTCCATTGGCAACTTTAATCTCCTTTTTTGCCACTGTTCCCCTCTTAAAGCAGTACTGCTTTGGATATTTAGACTGTTTCTAATAACTGCTTTTATAATACCACTTAAAAACTTCTAGAATAGGTGTGATTATGGAGATGCATATATTCTGAGACACCCATGTTCATGCACAGAAAGGGCCTTCAAGTGTAGATACTTGAAGTGTTGACAGTATTGACCAAGGATGCATGAAGAGGAAGAATGCCTTTGTATGTAACATTTTCTGTATTACCGAAGTCTTGCAACAAGGATTACTCGATTTACACTTGTATAATTTAAAGTATTTATCCTAAAATGTCCTAACCTACAGCGTCATATTTATTCTGTTTACTCTATATAGTGTCAGTATTTATTTGATAAAAATTACTCATTGGTTACCCTTACCATGACTGGCGAGATAATAAGCTGAAAAGTTAAAAATTCAGCCTGCCATGCTACTACTGCATGAGTATACAATATAAAATATATTTAGACATAATTTATGTACTGTGATTGGAAGTCCTATTTGCTGTCTTAATGACTGTACAACAGAGCTTATCCTTCCATTGTCTGTAATTTCCATTCCTCTCCTGCCATGTTCAAATGGGTGAGTAAGTCCTGGGATACAAAAGCTGGTTATCACAGTGAACAGTCTCGGCAACAGAAGTCCCCAGTGTTGATTTTATTCATGCTGATTTCTAGTCCATGTTTCCATGAGCACATGCAGGCCTGGGATCTGGACCTAGTCCTGCTTTCTAACTCCAGCGTCTTCTCATTGTGCACAGTATATAATTCAGAAACACAACCCGAGCACATAACCTTCCTGTCAAACACATGCCTGCTGCTTCAGGGACCCTTAGGAAAGCATCTTGAGACAAAGGGGGCCTCTACTGGAATGGAAGGGGATGTTCTGCTCTGAGCTTCCTTCGAAAACCACATTGCTTTGAGTTTCATGTAGGAAACATTTTAAATATAAGCATTAGACAACAAAGATTCTTTATGATAAAATATGATATGAAACGATTCCACGCAGACAAATTTAAGACTAGCCCAATTCTAAAGCTTGATTGTTCGTGGGATAATATCCTGAGCCTCCTCCAATCATCACGTTGTAAAATACCTCAGGTTTACAATGAAGCATCTGAAAAGCACTAGCAAATTCTACCCATTCAGCTCTAGCTCTTGAAATGGCATCTGCCTCGGAGCTATAAAAATAACAGATGATTTTTTGATAGCTTATCAGTTAACAGACTGCTTAGTTAGGGTAGCACATTTTTATGCTAATGTCAGCAGGGAGGGAGTGGGAAAGAGGAACAGGAATGCAAACACTGAGCACCCTGGTGGGGCAGGGAGAGATTTAAACTCTCCTTTGCCCAAATAATGGATTTTTCTTTTCTAGGCATTTTTTCCTACATAAAACTAGATGAGTATATGAGTGAGTGGGTGCGTTGGATTTGATTTTACTTAGAGCTGACTTAGTAAAAAAAAAAAGTGAACTAGGCCGCCTTATTGGAGACCTGCAAAATAGGTTTTGTAGTTAGCATAAAACAAATGAAGAGCATTCATGGGTAAAAAATACTATGTGTGTGCTAGTGAGACAAGAAGACATGGTTTTTGAAATGTCAATATGGGGATTAGGATTGTGATTAACACCAGGAACTCAATACTGCTCAATCAAAAATATTCAGAGGTCCCAAAAGGTTGCGGCTGTATTAACATAGAATTCAGTTAATGCAACACACAATGCCTGTCTGCGCTCTATGCGCTACCATACAGTTCCCGAGCTTCCGGCAAGGGGCTGGAGGTTGAAACACACAAAGACACACAGAGACAGCACAGACAGGCAGAGCTTTATTGAATAGCACCATGGAGGCTTATATACCCAACAGTCAGGTGGGCCAACAGGTGAAAACCTTATCCTCTGATCCTCAAGGCAACACGCATTTGTGAAGCAGAGCTTTCAGTAACTCAAATCAGAAGGAAAGATCTCTAGCAGGGAAGAGCAGCTGGAGGCCAGGACTCCAAATGATCCCAACAAGTTAATACTAGGTTTTCCTAAATACTTAGTCTGCATTGCATATTAAACACATAGAATTGTAGAATTGGAAGAAACCTACAGTTTTGTTGGCACATCCACTCATCCAATAAACATCCTACCTCCAGTAACATAAAAAGTTGATCATAAGCAAAAAATACAACATTCAAATTTTAACTCTTATTCAGTGCTAGATACTAGATGCCATTAGACATTAAACATACGGGTTAATAAAGAGTATTAATAAGAACAATTAATAGTTCTTGAATAAAAAGGAAGGTCAAGGTTCACCAGACATATCAAGAGGTTTGAGTATTTGGAAAGGAGAGTAACAAACAGGTACCTAATAAGTTTTATTTAAAAAAAAAAAGCCTGTGCATTTAAAGAACTTCAAGTTGTCCAAAAAATAAAATACTACATTCTAGGCTTTGAAACAACTTCACCTTAATGGGAGATTAAAAGAAAAAAAAAAACCACCTGTAGTGTATAGACCAAGGAGGAGTAATTGTAAGGAAATTGTAAGTAAATGTAAGGATTATTATGTTTACATTTAAAGAGCTAACTTTTTAGGACTTTAAAGAATAAATTGAAGGTGATGGTTACATAAGACCACAGGCAGGACAAAGTTCAAGGAAAGGACCTTGTCCTCTGACAATAGACTTAGTATGGAGAATGCAGTGGACGCCATCGTGATTAACAGACACTAGGGTGGAAAAGAAAGACGGTCATGAAGACTCCTCTTAGCACACAGTCTTTCTAAGATTCAGAGAGGAATGAGCCCAGGGAGCCTCCTGACCTTGTGAGCACAAGACTGTAGAATTCCTCACCATATAAGACAGGGAAGAGAATATTGTATAGAGAAGATGGTGGATTTGATACTCCTGGTTAGCTAAAAATCTAACTAACAAGTTACTATCTACTGCTTAAGAATGCTGAAACTATTAGATCCAAAGTCCTGAGAGGCTTGGGAATATACCCTTAAATTAAATTAAATTGTACACAAACTTAAATTTTATAAGAAATGATAACCTGCCTGATGTTAGTGCATAAAAAAGAATTTAATGCATCATATAGAATGAAGTGTTAAGACATTAATGTGTGATTCTTTTAAGGAAATTTGAAAAAAATTAGGAAGAATTAATTCAAATTAATGAATAAGAGGTAAGAGATGTGTCCATATTTCCATGTTGGAGGGAGGGGATATCTTGAAAAACTTAAGAAATAAACATTTTAGAGTGATAACAAGAAGAAAATGGAATTTGGATTCATAACCCAGATTTAAATTGACTTTAAAATATGAAAGCAGGAAAATTTAGAGGAAACAAAAGAACCAATACAGAAAAGCCTTGTGCTTGAGAAGGAAAGGAATCATGACTCATATTTCCTAAGCTCTCAACTCCAAAAGTGACATAAAAAGGAACAAGTTTTTCATATCAGATTTAGCAATGGAAAAGTCATTTATGACATCACAAACAACAGCTGAGGAATTACTTTGTAACTATATTATACGTGAAAATGTTGAAGTAAAGAAATAGAAAATTTCTTTACACTGCAAAGACATATTTTAGTTGATACATAGGGCAAAGTTGTTGGTGAGACTTCTCAGGTTTGCAATCCAACACTACTTGATAGCAGTATATTGATGCTCCTAAGGTCTACTCTTCCATTCTGGCCTGAGTTTCATATTAAAGGTGATATAAATATAGACTCACACTGTGGTCTCATGTAGCATCCCTCCTAAGGCTCACATTCAGAGGTAGAGAAATACACATTACATAAAGCACCTTTTTAAACAGATGTGTAGCAGAGGAGGAGAAGACTTGGGATAGAAAAAGTCAGGCTTAAGTTGGGCATAGCTATCAGTATCAACAGAAAGAAAACTCAGTGGCACAGAGATAATATACTTACAGAAATCAAACATAGAGGAAGAAAAAAAGATATTCTTGGTCAATAGAAAGGAACTGAGAATTAGTTTCATGAGAGGAAAATGTGAGGGGAAAAAAGAGAATTAAGGGAGAAGCCATTGTTTCCAATACATAAACTCAGCAAACTCGTAATGAATGGAAAGAGGGGAGTGCTGGGGACAAGAGCCACGTGTTGGTTCCTGGATGATTCGCCATGAAATAATCACACAGAAACTGTATTAATTAAATCACTGCTTGGCCCATTAGCTCTAGCTTCTTATTGGCTAACTCTTACATATTAATTTAACCCATTTCTATTAATCTGTGTATGGCCACGTGGCTGTGGCTTGCCGGCTAAAGTTTCAGCATCTGTCTCCAGTGGGGCTAAATGGTGTCTCCTGACTCTGCCCTTCTTCTTCCCAGCATTCAGTTTAGTTTTCCATGCCTAACTAAGTTCTGCCCTGCTATAGGTCCAAAGCAGTTTCTTTATTCATTAATGGTAATCACAACTTACAGAGGGAAATCCCACATCGGAGTGATGTAAAGAGAAGGAATACAAGAAGGCAGAGCGACTACCTACAACATTACATGAAGTAGCAAACATCTCAGTGATGTCTCTTATTGTAGGAAGTCTTAACTCTTCAGTTAAAATACACAGAAAAACCGTCTCCTTAACAACTAGATCAAACTCTCTATTGTTGTCTCTAAAAATGTGCCCTGGCAGATTCTTCCAGACTGAAACTGAAAAGACGGAGTCAATTTACCAAGTAAATGGAAGTTGAAAGCAAATTATGGTAGTTCATCTATTAACTGACAAGGTGTATTTCAATTAATATTAGAAGAGATCAAAAGCTAGTATCTAATAATAAGAAAAAAACACTAAGAAGATATAAACATTTGTGAGTATATATGCACCAAACGTTGTGTCCCCCAATTTCATCAAAATCAATTAACATAATAAAAGAATAGATGATACAATAAAAATGAGTACCTTCAGAATCCTACTCTTATAAACAGGATGAAAATAAGCCTCAGAGTTTCTTTATACAGGCCACATAGATACAACAGTTAATCTCACAATAATCAAGATTCATACATTTCACATTCTTCTCAGCAGTCCATGGAACTTTCTCTAAAATAGATCACATTTTAGGTTGTAAAGTACCCTTAAGAACACAAAAGAATTGAAATACTTATTATATTTAAACTATAAATTAGTACCAAGGGGAAAAAATGCAGGAACTAGACAACTATTTGGAATTTATGGAATACTCTCATGAACAATCAATGGCTTATTGAAAAAAATTAGAAAGGGAATTAAAACATTCATATGATTGAATGAAAATGAATTCAAAAGGCTGGAGAAAAAAAATCTCTTGTTTGACAAGCCTGATGACTTGAACTATGTCCCAGAAAAACCCACAGTGGAAGGAAAGAGACAACTTCCACGAGCCATCCATGTTATATTACACAAGAGCCATGTACCATCATGTGCAAACACATGCGTGCGTGCACACACACACACACACACACACACACAATAAGGCTAATAAGAAAATAAAAGCAAGAGTTATCAGAGCATTTGGAACACAGCAAAGGTGTTTCTAAGATGGAGATTTATAGTTATGAGTGCTTTCCTTCTTTCCCTAAGTGTCAATAAAATATCAATTAAATAACCTAATAATATACCTCGAGTCTCAGGAAAATGGCTAAAGCCAAATGTGGTAAGTGGAGAAAAATAATAAAAACCAGAACAGATTAATGACATAGAGACTGAAAGAATAGTTCAATCAATAAAATAAAAGCTGATTCCTTGAAGAAATAAACAAGAAGAAATAAACAAGATCAATAAACCCTTCACCAAAGTAACTGAGAGACAGAGAGATAAGACTCAAGCTAACGTGATTAGAGATGAAAAGGGCATACTGCAAAAGATACTAATGAAATCCAGAAGATCATTAGGAAATCCTCTGAAAACTTATATTCTAAAAAAATCTGGAAAACCTACAAGAAATGGAAAAATTCTTAGATACTATGACACACCAAAATTAAATCAGGAGGATATAAACAACTTAAAATGATCCATAGTGAGCAATGAGTCTGAAAGTTTTCCAACAGAGAAAGTTCAGGATGGGAAAATTTGCTGCTAAATTCTAGCAAAATTCAGAGAAGAACTAACCAAGTTATCCTCAAATTATTATATAAAATGCATTTGATTACATAAAATCAAGCTAGTTCTGTAAAGCCAGATAAGAAAACAAATAAGGATACACACACACACACACACACACACACACACACACACACGCATGTACACTAATTCCCCAGTGAACAGATGAGAAACAGTTCTCAATGAAATATTTACAAACTGAATTCACCAACATTAAGAGCATCATAGAACATGACGAAGTCAGCTTCAATCCAGGATGCAAGGGTGCTTTCACATACGTAGACTGATAAGTTTAATGCACTCTATAATAGACTCAGGGAGAGAAATAGCATGTTGATCTCAATAGAATGAAAAAGGTGTTTGACAGAGTTCACTATCCCTTAATATAAACCCTGAAAAACTTAGGAGAAAAGGAGCATACCACAATATAATCACGTGGCATTATACTAAATAGGAAAGAACAGAAAGCGTTTTCTTTAAAATAAGAGCAAAACATGGGTATCCATTTTATCTACCCATTCAATACGGAGTTGAAGTCTTAGCTACAGCAGAAAGACAGGGAAAGGAAATGGGAACACAAAAAGTAAAGATAGACATTGTCTTATTCTTATTTAAAGATGACATAATCCTAAATATTTTACCAGGAAAATGTTGATTATGACAAAAGTTTCAGTAAAGTTTATGGTACAAAATAAACACACAAAATTTGTAGCTTTCCTATAAGCTAATAATGAACTTGCCAAGAAAGAATATCAGGAAGATGCCATTTATGATAGCCTCAATCAATCAACTCATAAGAATAAGCCTAATTAAGGATATCAAAGTCATTTATAGTGAAAAATTATGTATGGAAAAACATTACAACGCACACAGATAGGCAGAATTAATAAAGTAACTAAATATTAAAACATATTAAAATAATATTCATAAGAGTCTAACAGCATTCATTGCAGATATAGAAAAAAAGCGATCCTAAAATTTATCAGGAAGCATAAAATGCTCCAAAGAGTCAGTGCAATTCTAAACACCTGAAAGGATCAAAATACCTGAGCTCAAATTACTCTAAGGAGTCATGGTAACAAAGCAAGAACAATACTGGCTTAAAACCCGACAGTGGACCAATGGAGTAGAATAGCGAGTCCAGAACCAGACAATTCAGCTCCAGATATGAAAAGGTCGAAGGCACACACATAAAATGGAAAGCACAGCAAATGTAGCTGGGAAAACTGAGTCCTCATGTATAGAAGAATGGAACTAGGGTTCTTGTCTCTCAGCTGCACAAAAATCAGTTCAAAAATGGAATATATATTATTTTAGATGTACATATATATATTAAGTATATATTAGAACTAAAACTGGAAAACTATTAGGGGGAATCACTTAATATTCAGGCACCATCAATGGCTTGCCCAGACCTGATCATACAGTCAGTCGACAGGCAATCGAGCGCAGTTTCCATAAGCAGGAATAGAAATGGCCAGCAAATATTGAAAAGACTTTTAACAGTCTTATCCGTGAAAGAAAAGAAAGTTAGAAGTAGACTGAGATTCAGTGTCACCCCGGTCAGTGTGCCTATCATCAAGAAAGCAGGAGAATATTCACGAGGATGCATGGAAGAAGAAATTATCGTAGTCACCATAGAAATCAAGATAAGAATCATCAATAAGATCTGGGCCTATTATTCCTGGCTATATAACCAAAGTGTTTTACATCAGCATACCAAAGAGACCTTTGTGAATTCATCCTTTATTATATATTATATATATATACTATTTGCTCTCTCTCTATATATGTATGTGAGTTTTGTTAAATCATAAACAATAACAAAAGCATTTTATATCTAGAGAATAAATATAACTGAAGACCCTAATGTCAGGCAAATAAAATGTTTTCTTTCATTTTTGGAATCTTATAACATGTAGGTAGGATGGTGAGTAGAGGAGAAAGGGGTGTCTAAAGTGTGTGAGAGAGGAAAAGAGCTTAATATCGAGTCCTATAAAATATCCCATGTTTTCTCTAACATGTAGAATCTAGACTTAACTTTCAACACACACATGGGGACATAACACACAGACAGACACGTACCCACACACCATGAAAAGGTAGAGGGTATATCACATTGGAGGACGGAGAACAGTAAGAAGTGTAGAGGAATAACAGGGGATGGTAATGGGGGTTATTATGAATAAGGTGTAATAACATATGTATGTAACGGAGCAAGGCAGGAGGGATTGTACGAGCCAGGGGGTCAAGGTCATGACGGGGAAAACAGAGACAGGTGACCTGGGCCCACAGTTAGGGAGCCTGCATGGGACTAACTTAGGCCCTCTGCATGTGTGTGACAGCTGTGTAGCTTGGTCTGTTTGTTAGACTCCTAGCAGTGAGATCAGGATCTGTCCCTGGCCCTTGAGCTGGCCTTTGGGAACCTGTTCCCGTGCTGGATTACCTTGCCCAGCCTTGCCCAGCCTTGTCCAGCCTTGGTCCTGCCTCCTATTGATGTGCTATGCTTTGTTCAAGCCCACAGGAGGCCCATCCCTTTCTGATTAGAGACTGGGGTGGGAGGGTGGAGGGGTGGATGGGGGAGGGAGGTGGACAGGTGAATATAGGTTGGAAGTGGGGGCGGGGAGGGAATAGGAAGAGAGAACGGAGGAGAAACTGTAGTTGATATGTAAAATAAATGAAAAAAAGTTAATTAAAATAAATTTTAAAACTATAATGAAATCCACTACTTTGTGGATAAATATTAATTTTTAAACCATATTGATTTATACACACCACTAAAAAAATCAACTGACAACAATCTTATATTTGCATTTTTGGGGGGCTCTTCTTTCTGACCTTCTGGTCTACCAACCAAATATTCATCCTACAACATGACACCATTACTCAGAATTCCCCTTGTATTTCTCTGTTTCACTTTTCTAGAAGTGCTTTGTGGGGATCCGAACACAGCATATGTAATTTGTGTTTAGTAGTAAACGGGTTTAGTGGTATCCTTTAGAAGGAGGAAAACAGAAATGTTTCCTAATATCAGTCAGCTATTATAGTATTATACTGACATTATACCAATGCTGATCAAACACAACTGAGGCAGATTTGGTCCCTGTTTTACAAATGGCCCCAGAGAGATGGCACCTTTGAGACTTCTGTCACAGAGGGCTTGAATCTCTGATGTTGGGACTTTGCAGAAAGGGTTGCCTCAGGGCAGGTTCATCGCCAGTACTTCCAGCAGCAAGGAGACCATTTGCTAGATCTCCAAGGACTCTTTCTGGTCACAAGGAGGGGAAGGAAGAAGGCGAAAATTGGAAGTTCAGGAGGTGTTTGCCTTCCCAGAACACACTTTACCTCCTGGGTCCTCTCTTCTACTTCTGTCCTTTGGCCTTGTTAATTTAGAAAACCTTCAGATTCTAAAAGAGTGCCAGGCTCAGCCAAGATTTCAAGAAGTAGTTGTCAGATGATGACAGTGGTGGCTTTTCAATTTTTCTTAGCAGAAATACAATAAAATATTTCATATTTTTAATAAAGGTGCATATGAGTGATCCTAACTATTTATAAGTAGACTTGTCCCTCTTACTGAATTATCCCTGCCTCTTAATGTTTAACTGTAGCTAGATATTCAATATTTTATCAGCCTTATTAATTGAAAAATGATGCACAACCTCCCAAGGAGGATTTTGTTATATTTGCCCAAATGCCATTTTCTACATGTACACATATATCCTCATGACATTATACATGCATCATTATACATGTATGTATGTATTCATTCAGCAAATATTTTTGTGCTTTTTGCATTATTCAATAGAAAATGTATTGAATGATTTGAATTGATACAATTATGTATTGTATCATATTTTGATCACATCATATACATATCGATACAATTGTGTATTATAAACACAATACAACACATTAATTGATACATAATTGATTTATATTTATAATTTTAATTGATACAATTATATATTGCATCATATTTGATCATATCATATCACAAATAGGTATAATTATGTATTGGATAAAAACAATATAGTAATAATTACATAATTGAATATTATATATTCGTTCAGCAAAGAAAGTTGTCGTTTTTTAAGGATTTGTTTAAAGCTCCATTTTAAGAGACAAATAATATACCACTACACATCCCATAAAATTAGTGGCAGCATAACGAACCAGAAAATCAAATTGTTGGGTCCAGCACATGCCTGCAACCCAGAAATCAAGAGCTAAGGCAGAAGGAGCATAAGATTCTGGCTAGCCTGGGCTACATAGCGAGTTTCTGTCTCAAACATACCAAACAAAATCTACCACCACCAACGCTAAGTAACCACTGCTTAAAGTGGGATAATTTATTCACATGGCCTATTTGATTAACAACTTTCCTGTGTTCCCATGAGAAAACACAACGACCCAAAGGAACTTATGGAGGAAAGAGTTGGTTGGGACCTATAGTTCCAGATGGATAAAATCTGTCAGAGTGGGGAGGCATGGCCGCCAGCAGCAGGCACAGAGGTGGGAGCAGGCAGATGAGAGATGGCATCTTCGAGCGCGAGCCACATGAAGCAGGGTGAACTTGATGTGGCGCAAGGCTTGGAACCTCTCAAAGCCTTCTTCCCAGTGCCGTCCTTCCTCCAGCGAGGCTCACCTTCTCCCCAAACTACCTCCAACCTGGGACCACGTGTTCAGGTATCTGAGTGTAGGGGACATTTTCTTTCAGTCCACCACATTACAGTCCTTGGTCTCCAAAGAATCCTGGCCACATCACAATGCAAGACTGACTTACTTAGTCAAACTTTAAAAATCCTCATCGCCTCAATAATCTCAACTCTCTTAAAAGTGCAAAGTCTCTTCTGACACTGAAGAAGTCCGCTTCACCAGGGTCCTCCAGCAAATTCAAAACGCAGATTACATACTTCCAACATACAATGGCACAGAATGCACCTGTCCTTTTCCAAATGGAGGAATGGGGCCATATCGAGGAAATACCAGACCAAAAACAAGGCAGACACCAAGCAGTAAATATGAATTCCTGGGGTTCCATGGCTGGTGTTCTCGATTTTAGTTCCAATTGCCTCAGTTGACTCCATCCCCTCCCCTGCCAACCCCACCCTCTTATACCCCACCCCTGCTGTGCTGGCTTCTTTCCATGCAGACCCCTCCTAGGCAGGTGTCTCACAGCTCTGGTAACCCCAGAATCCTGGGGTTTCTAAAAGAAACCCAGGCTTGGCTTTTGGTTTTGCACAGCGACCTCTCAGAGGCGCTTCCTCTCTCTCAGAGCCTTCCTGCAGGGACTCTCCCGCCATGTGTTCCCTGACCTCAGAAGCTCTCTGAAAATGTGAAGGACGTGTCCACAACTCCATCACTCTTGCATTTTTCTTGCTTTCAAAGCCAGTAGCAAGTGTTGCATGGACAATGCTGTTGAATCCCCTGCCAATTTGGGATGACCCTGGCTTCTCCAGGCCACATTAGCAGCGACGTCTTCTTATCTTTTTTCTTTTCTTTCCTTTCCTTTCCTTTTTTTTCTTCTTTTTCCTTTCTTCCTCCTTTTCCCTCCAAACTCTCCCATATACCCTTCTCCTCTCTCCTTCAAATTCATGGCCTCTTTTTTCATTAATTATTAATGCAAGTATTAATATAGTCATATATGTTCCTAAATATAACTTGCCGAGTCCCGTTTTTTGTGTGCAGTTGAGAGACAGAAACCTCCTCCTCCTTTGACAAGTTGAAAGCTTAGTTGATGGGGTCTCATCCTTGGGGCACCTTTCATGTGATCTCAGACCAGAGTGGGTGCCTCTCCTTGCTCATCTTCTTAACACTCACAGCCTCTCCTTAAGTTCAAGCCTTTGCTCTGACCTGCAGCTGCCCAGGGCTCTTTGCTCCTCGCCAAGTTGCATTTTGCGTTTCCTCTGCCCCTCTTGCTCTCTCAGTACATACTGGCGTGGGTGTTGTTAGTAATAAACGCATCACAGATTCAGCACTATGCTGAAATTTCTCCCACCAAAAAAATTAGTCCATTCCTTTTCAATTTAGCTTTAACGAGATCTTAGGACAAGGACAGAAGTCAAAGAGATTCTTTGTCAAAATATCACCAGAATGATTCCCAGCACAACAACCATTAAATTCTTTGCTTCTCTCCAAGATAGCTTGAGCCAAGCCCCTACAGTCTGCATTATTCTTAGTACTACAGCCTTCCAGAGAATTAGAACAGCCTGCCTACAAGGTTCTGCTCCCAACATTTAAATATGTTGACAGTCCAAAGTTCAAGTCTTCCACATTCCACCCGAAAACAGTATGGTCAGTTTCTTCACAGTAACATTCAAACCCTGGTACTAACTTCCATATTAACTACTTTTCTGTTGCTGTAATCAAACACAATGAACATATGCAACTTGTGGTAGGAAAAAAAAAACTGTCTGTCATGGCTTATGGTTCCAGAAGGATCAGATTTCATCATGGCAGAAAATGGCTAGTCTAGCAGCCAGGGCAGGAAACCTGCTCCCAGTGACATGCGTCCTCTGGCAGGGCACATCCACCCCCTAAACCACACCAGCTAGGGATATAGTATTCAAATTCCTGAGTCTGTGGCGTACACTAGCCTTCACACCCCCTCAGCTGTGTAACTGGTACTTCATACTTTTCATGTTGTTTCTGTTTGGCACAGGGTCCCATCTAGCACAGGTGAGCTTTGGACTCCTCCTCGTATAGCCAAAGGTGACCTTTATATAATTCTGATATAATTCCCTTTACCAACCAAGAACTGGATGACAAGTGTCTAGCGTATTAGTGTTTAGTGTTGCTTAATGGACGAGTAAGAAAACTTGGAGCTGAGATTTTAAACCGCCGCCTGTCAGAAGGCAGCCTGTTTCCTGCCACTTGTCCTTGTTTATTAGACTTTTTCAATTTTTATTTTCTGTAATAGTAAGATGGGACCATTTGATTTCTGTCACCCATCACTTACTATGTTAATGTATAATCATTCTTAACATTTAAACACGAAATTCAATTTTTAAAGATCTCTTGCTAAGCGTGAGTGTGTGGTAGTGGGGGGCGGGTCTGGGTTTCTGTAATGAGTTTGCACGGTAATCTGAGTAAAAGCTGTGTAAGGTTGTGGGTTTAAGTCCCTGTCAGCATTAATCTTTATAACAAATCTGACTGTGTGAGTTAGTGAAAATGGAATCTGTGCAACTGATCTGCCACAAGTGATTCTTTTTCACGTCGCTGGACACTTCCTACCTCTATTTAAATCATCTAAGCATGTTGCACACCAGGTAGTCAGGGCCCTTTCCCAAGAACACTGGGTAAATTCCTGAAAAATATTTACTGGGTGCTGGGTATAGGGAGTCATTGGACCTAGGCAAGAACCAGAGAAGGGAAAATATCATACAAATTAAGAAAATTTAATAAAATTTAACAGTTTAATATGCTTTAAGGAAGAATATTAAGTGGGTAGTAAAAGTTAAAGAGGTTTATTTGCATTATCTTTGATGAATTAGAGCATGTGATATTGATCTTGAGGTTTTGTTTTTGGTTAATAATATGCATAAACTAATCAATAAGGTGATAGTAGAAATCCAATTTGCTTTGTATCTAAACTTCTATAAAATTACCAAATCTAAATTTTGTCCCAATACATGAGAAACTTCTCCAATACATAATATTTGAAAGATGAAACATTTGGGTTTGTGCGTGAGACTTATAACTTGTCATAATCAAATCATTAGTGGACCTTTGACAGTAAAAAGTTGAAGAACATATATATATATATACTCACATATTTTCATCCCTAAAATAATTACACAGAATCACATGCATCCAACACATTCCAGACCAATTCTCATGTTTATTTTTGATGAAAACAAGTATATTTAAATAAACTGTGAATAATGACACAGAAAGAATATATGTACTATTATATCTACGGGATGGAAGTAAGAAAGCTTTCTGGATTTTATTTTGAAATGTTTAACTGCATTAAAAATATATAAAATGAAAATCAATATGCATATACATAAAATCAATCAGCGTGAATGGAAGACAATATTACGTCTGTCTCCCTAAAACCTTTGAAAGCAATTAAGCCATTCATAAATGGGTGGACTGTAAAATAATAAGTCATTACCTTGAATGACCTAAATTCAAGCTTTGCATTAGCCAAGCAGGTGACTAGAGAGAGGCTTTCTCCCATGATCTCCGGTCACAAGTGTGACTTTCTTCGCTTGAGAAAGTCCCCAGGAGCACAGAGATTGGATGCGCTGCCAACAGACAGCCCGTGTCTAGCTGGTGCACCTTCTAAACCCTGGGGACTCCCTTCCGTGTTCTGAATGGTAACAGCCAGTGCACGAGGGAAAAGTACCCAGAGACACAGTCAAGGGAACGTGGCTCTCAAACGGAACGTGTTACTCCTTTCCGCTCTACTGAATGAACTGTTAAAAGACCAAGAAGGCTGTCACAGAGATATCACAGGAAATAAAGAGGTCCAAGCCAAGGGTGTGTCCAATGGGGTTGGCATGGAACGACAGACCGCCCTCCCCACATGGAAAATCTCGTTACCCGTCTGAGCCATCACATAGCGGTGGCAGCGCTCCAGAGACAGAATGAGCTCCACCTGTTTGCAATGTGTTTAGCTATTAATATTTATGTAGTAATTCAAGGGAGTAAAAAAAATGACAAAATGAACCAAGTTGTGTCGCTGCTGGTGCTTTCAACCAAGATTTCTCAAAAAAAAAAAAAAAAAAAAAAAAGAGTACCAGCATGAATCTGTCCTTCACTTTGGAGAGAAATCGTGTGACACCCATCACATGCCAAGGATTACTGGAGAAGACGAGTCAGTAGCCATGGCCTTGGCATGCCCAGAAAGCATGTTCTGCCATGACTTAATAAGAAAATTTACTAATTGTAGCTGGGCTTTTCTTATAAAAGCCACAAAATCCAGAGAAAGACGCTCTCAAGTCCTGCTAACATTAGTAAGCCGTGTAATTAAAAAGAGACAAAAAATGGCACAAATTTGTCTGACACAAAAGAAATGGGGACAAGAGTATATCTTCCTTTATTAATATCTCCAAGGGTAATTTGTGTCTGTCTTTAAGAATTTATTTTTGGTAGCTCTGTGGCCATTTGCTTAACAGCGGCCTGAAGAGGTGAGCACTCTCGGGATAATGTTGATGTCCCCGTGATCCACTGATTTAACGATAATTTACATGGTCTTATTTAATTTGGTGTTTTTTGTTTTTGGTTTTGTTTTTGCCTCTCTCACATCCTAAGGAGAGCAGCTATTTAAGTCTCGTGGTAAAGTGATCCATTCAACTGTTCATCATGAGATGCTCTCTACTGAGGATCTGCCGAAGAGTGTGTGACATAATCACAAGAATCATGACGCGCAGAAGTGGATCCAGGGAATCTGCCACCTAATCCGCTCTGCCTCGGAGTAGTAGTAAGTGAGCTATGAGGTATTATGAAGTGATTCTGGGCGTGAGGGTCAGACATACCTTAATTATACTCAAAGCTATACTTCCAACAGACAGTGTGACCACAGTTAGTGAATTGCTCTACCCAGTGCACACTGTGTATTAAATAGGGCGAATATCTCACATAACAACTCTGGAAACTGAGCGCTATTGTGTGTTTAAAGTGATGCTTTCATTCTACCTGATTTGGGATCCATTCTAAAGTCAGGGGTGTAATTTGCATCATGTGATGATGGAACAAGGAATACCTAGAAATAATTTTATTTTAATAATTTTTACCTAGACAACAATGAGGACCCTAAGAGAGACATACATAGATCTAATCTACATGGGAAGTAGAAAAAGACAAGATCTCCTGAGTAAATTGGGAGCATTGGGACCTTGGGAGAGGATTGAAGGGGAGGGGAGAGGCAAGGAAGGGGAGCAGAGAAAAATGTAGAGCTCAATAAAAATTGGTAAAAAAGAAATATAAAAAAAAATAAAAATTTTTACCATGGAACTTCCCCAAGAGGCTAAAAATTTTGAAAGTACAGGACAGTGTCTAGCACATATGTGTGTGTTTCTGTGTATGTGTGTGTGTGTCTGTGTGCACATGTGCATGCATATGTGTGTGCATAAACACTCATGTATAGATTGTACATAAAGTGTGTATATACATATAGGCATAAAATATTATATTTGCTATCTATGTGCATATATACCATATTATATATAATTATGTATGTGGATATTACATACCTGTACACACCTACACACACACACACACACACACACACAGGTCTAAATCCCATCATGTTTGGCTTTATAATAGATTAGCAGAAAAACGTCTACCTATGTCAGCAAAAATCCACTCTTTTCTTCTCCCAACTTCTAACAACCGCTACCATTTTTTTCCAGTCTTGTTTACGTCTCTTAACTTTGTCCTCCGGTCTAAGTTCCTGACTTCAGGGTAATTCAGCATTTACATCCTTTGAACTCCATTTTATAGCACTGTCTTGAGCAGCTACTTGCGGGCCATTATGCTGAGCTGTAAAGACGTTTATGAGAATTGTGGTACAGCATGAGATGTTGACCAGGTCTGTAAAACTGGGATGGCCATCCTTCAGCTACCGAAAGTGAAATCTTCCCACCTAGGCTGTGCAGCTGCCTTGTCAAGCATTTTAGGGTCGCTCCTTCCACGGCGACAACCCCCCGCCCTCTTCAAAAGTAAGGATAGTTAATTCCCCATCTTTCTCTCTGCCAGTCATAGATTTCTTCAGGATCTCAAGATCCCCTTTTCTTTGGATCCTAGAAATCTCTCTGTCCTCTCTGTTACCACTTGTTCACATTGACCCACTTGAGCCACCTTGAGAGAGTCTCATCTCCCCTTCCTTACCCACTGTCATGGAGCCCCTCCACTCACGTCTCTCTACTGGGAACTCCCCCCTTCCTCTTCTGGTTCCTAAACAATAGGCATCTCCATTCACCTGTAGGAAAAATGGAAATGTCAATTTTAATATTACGTTTCCTCAAATTACTAGTCACACAGTGGCCAGAACATTCTGTAGGTGAAGATGCTTGGGACAAAGTGACCACCTGAGTCCAATTTTAGAACTCATAGAGTAGAGGGGAGGACCGCTCCCACAAGCTGTCATTTGACCTTCACACATATGTCCTCCCCACCACACCCCCTCATATCAGAAATAAATATAAACCCTTATAATGTCATAAGAGACGTTCTGGTCAAATATACTTTGTCCAATAAGTCACAAGTTCAGTGAAGGCAGAAACCTGTCCCCATCTTTCTGGCTGCTGCTTTCTCCATGCCTCCCAAATTTGCATGACCGCCAAATACTTATTTACTGGTAAATAGATGATTGAATGGGTATACAGATGAAGAGTCTCCCCCTACAACTAAACTGTCCACTAATGAGTTTATTTCCTTTCTAAAATAAGATTTTAGTATTTTGAGTTGCATGACTTCATCTTAAGCCTGGATACATAGGCCTGAAACTGAGCAATGTTTCATTGCTGCCATAAAGGTCCTGTTTCTCAGGTCTAAATATGCCTCCCATCATCAGCTTTATTTCAGACTGGGTGTGTGTATCCTACAACGAACACCTGGAAAACCGTTGCTAGCATGGGCCCACCCATCGGTGAAGGGCCAATTATGACCTCACACAAAATGGCATCTATAAAAAGTGACAAATATCTAAAATGTATCCCACCTGTTCCTGGGAACATCTCCGACAACAGTGCCTTTGGGGGTCTCTGACATCAGTGTACCCTGAATTTTCTATTAAGCTCATCATTGGAGTGGATGCCAATTTGATAGTTATCTCCCCCCTCCCACCCTTTTCTCATATATTGCCAAATCTTTCGACCCTCTGGAATTACTGACCATAACTCTCTTATGTTGAAAGGCGGTATGCAAGAACCAGCTGCCATCGCAGGAAGGAAAATGATTTGCTTTCTCAAGTTGGCTTTGAAAAGTATATGGGCTGCCAGAAGGCCTCTGGGTATGTGTATGAAACATCGAAAGCAGATATAACAATACACAAAAAAGGAAATAAATCCCGAGAGCTGGCTGCCCAGGAAGCGGCTGGGTGACTTCCAGCACAGGGGACTGGGCAGGCCGCAGAGAGATCTGGGGAAGAGAGTGAGGAGGAGGGGCAGTTATGCCCTGGAACCATTTCTTGAATTAAAAGTTTGGGGTTTTTTTTTTGTTTTTTATTTCTTGTTTTGTGTTCTTTTTAAATTAAAGCCTCTAGATTTTTAGCTACTATTCTACTTTAAAACATGACTTTTGGTTTTGAAAAAAAGAAATCACCTCTCAGAAATACTATTATTTATTTTTAAGGACACATGAAAAGTAAAAGCGATCCTTCTTTGAAAAGTTAAAGTTGTTTAATGGCTTCACATTTAGCTGCATTATCTGAAAACAATCTTTAACTTAACTAGCTTCATTATACAAACATATCCATATTTACCGACTTGCTCATAGGGGAATATAGAACTCATATTTGATGCTGTGATAAATGAACATAAACAATGATTTCAGACTTTTTTTTTTTTACCTGTATGTAATCAAGCCATCTAGCTACCAGTAACTGCAAATGTCACATATTTCAATGGTCTCTTTGGGACTTTTAATCTGTTTGCTTTTATAAAGAAGGTGATTTTATTTTTACATTAAGGAAGCATTAGCATCATTAAATGGGCTCCCATTTTATGATAACTGCAAATGTCACATTGATCCAGAAAGATAAGAAAATGTGCTCATCTTTGGAACAGATATCCAAGGCATGAGCAGGCAACCCACACTATTTGCGTTAAAAAAACAAATTGTATAAACGCAGAAGATTGATGTGCCATCTGCTCACGTCCTTCACTTTTCTGGCTCTTCTGCGTTGAGATATTTTTATGGAATAGTTACGTTTATTATTTTGAAAACGAGCCACAGGTTAAAAAAGTTTACGATGGGTAATATAACTCAAAACTACTCATTTACTGTATCGCAGGTATTAAAACTTGGGTTCTCTTACATCTCATTGCTATTGAATGGATCTGTCTCTTACATAGTTGGATGTTCAGATCAACATAAAATGCATATAAAATTATAAAAGATATTTAGGACCAATCTAGAATTCTTCCCTAGGATGTTTTCGGCAAAGAGAAGGAAAAAAATTCCCTTAGAAATTAATGACAGGCCCAACCACTGGCAATTGGCACTAACTTGCTGTGTTAGCTATAAGGACAGGAAAGCTATGAAGTGGAGCAAATAGACATAATACGACTGTCTTCTTTCAGCTTGCCATGTGAACACCTAGGAAGCTCTTTAACTTCAATTTCACTGTATTTTTCCTGCTTTTACTAAAAGAACCAGTCAATGTGTGTGTGTGTGTGTGTGTGTGTGTGTGTGTGTGTGTGTGTGTATACACGCTCATTTCCGTTGAGAAGAAAAAACCAACAAACGCAAACAACTTACAACTAGCATTACCCCTTCCTGAAGGTTAGGTGCCCGCCACAAGGATGTTGTACGTTCCAATAACTGGACAGGGTTGTGGGCAGGGGTTGGGGGAGCTTCAGAGAACAGGAAACAAACAAAGCAAGGACAAGAAAGACAGCAAAACCCACTGTGTGAAGGGAAGCATCCCTGCAGTAATGGCTTGCTGGTGGCAACTGTCTTGAATGCGTGAGGGCATAAGGGCAAGTTGTGTTGTGTTGCCAGTTTCCCTGGGCCTCCATACTGCCGTCAATACTACCCGTTGTGTGTACATACAGATAAGCGCCTATTCGTTAACGTTGGTGCGTGTGACTGATGTGTTAGGACTGATGGGCTCTCTGGGTATGAACTTAAATTTGTCTTTTTTTTTTTAAATAAAAGGAATTTCCCTTGATTCTGACCAATTTTGGAGTAATTTAGGGAGGAAAATAAAGCAAAGGCTTAAGACTACATTGTAGGATATGCTATTTTCATATTTTCCTCAGGGTACCTGATTATTATTATTTTTTAATTCCAAGCTCAAGGAGTTTGATGAAATTGGAAAGGATACAAGATGATATCAATAGTACTGATTCTTATTTTGCCTCTTTCTCAGATATCCTTCAGGGGAAACTCACAGTGAAACTCCTGCAGTACCATCAAATCTAAACTCCCTTGTATATTTTATCTTCAAATAAAATATTTCTTACTTTGATTTTTTGTGTGTGTGTGTGTGATTGGTATGTGAAAAAACATGATAGAGTCTTCAAAGAAACTTGTACCTCGTCCTGCTGTGTGCGGAACAAGGGAAGGTCAGGCAGTCGGAGGCGTTCTCTTTCATTTATCTGGGTCTGAAGACACAAAGATTTGAGTTTCTCAGGGAAGGAAGAAACAGTCAAGAGAGAAGCTGGAAAAAGTGAGGAAAATCCACAGAATTCAGGTGAAGATTCCCCTGGGGGCTACAAAGGCTTGTGAAATGGAAAGAGATGTTACGGAATCCTTTGGAATATTTATGGGAGCAAAGCATAGCTTTCTCCGTAGTAAAATCGGAAAACAATTGCAGAAGGTTAACACACACTGGAGAAAGAGACGGAAACAAATCACCTGGATTTGTTTAATGTGAAAATTAAGTCATTCTCTGAATCCCCGTTTCCCTCAACTGCGACTTTCCTTGGAATTGTTTTTCATTTAACTCTAGACAATCAATTGGTCTGCCCAATGACTTCCAGACTCCAAGGGTAAATCTGGAGATCAAGTTGGGAATATGATATGGAAAACATTAGTAAAATAGACCTTCACTCATTACAGAACATAAGTGACCTTCATGTTGTATATAGAAGAAGAAAATGCTGTAATATAATCTGCCATAGCATTTTATGAAGGTCAGGGAAAATTCCTCAAATCCATATTTACTCATAGGAAGGAGTAGACTCCATCTTTGAATAAGCAATGGCTTACACTATTTTGCCAACTCTAACATTGAGAATATAGACCATTAAGATGCATGTATGCCTGTACATTGTTTGACTTTTGTTTTTGACGTTTAGCATCTAAGGAAGATATTTTATTTTGCTGTCTTAGGTCGATTGACAAAAATGGCTGGGAGTGATGGTTTTAGCTCATTCTTCGTCCGCCACTTGTACAATTCCAAGACAAAACTTCAAGTTGCTTCTTTTTTTTTTCCTGTCTGAAATTGTTTATAAAATAATTTCAGACACACACTTCTCTGCCTCACAGACTCTGTCATGTTCACAGAGAAGGCGGATACAGGACCTTGGGAACATAAAACAGGTTTTCTATGCACACGGGGCCACACAACAATCTTTCATCTGACCATTCTTTGCATTAGTTGTGCATTGTTTTGCTGTGTCAAACACACTAAAGTCTTGACTTACTCAAATTCAGTCTGTTCTCCTTACTTCTCTCATAGAAGGGGTCTTTGGCTCTGTTATCTCATGTTTGATTTAAAAGTACTAGTATATAGCTACAAACAAGAGTCAGTGTCTGGTTCATAGGGTGCAGTAACTATTTTCTCTTCCTTAACTCGCTGCTCTGTCCTCGGAACATAGTCTCTTAAATCCTGACCAATGCTTTGAAAGCAAGATTGGTTAGCAGCCCCATGTTCTTAAAGAGCTAAGGAGGAATTTGCCTGGTTATCACACTGTCTTCAGTACATTTGCTTGATTCTTTTATGAAAATATCCCTTCCAGTGTGTGATTTACTGGGGGGTTTTTAAGAGTGATTATTATTCTGGATCGGAAGAACCTAATCTGAAGGGAGTCAGAGTCCGCACTGCCGCCCCCCACAGTTACCTTGATCCACAAGACCATTAAAAACTGGAATAAGCCAGTTAAATCAAGGTGAAGTCATTGCTGTGATCCCTCGATGCAAGAGAGTATTTTCAAGTTCTACAAAGAACAGGTTCATTACAACCACGTTGTCCAGCTCTTTGTTCAGGAGACTGCCCGGAATAGAGCCGCCTTTATTAGCGTGAGAGTTTGGGGGTTGCAGGTGCTTAGTGTTCTTATGAAAAACAGAATCAGGTGGCAGAAGCCACTTTTCTTCTTGCTTTCCTGGATGGCAGATTAAATTTTGAGGGGATAACGCCAAGTCTTGGTTTTCCTTTTAAAAAAGCAAATCCCAAGAAAAGTTATTTTATTTTAACCAACATATTGACCATGATTCCTACTTTAGAAAATGAAAATTTAAACACGGCATTGCTGCAGGCTATAAAGTTTAGATATGAAAATTACTCTTAACTTCATTATTGATAACAGTTAATGCCCATATATTTTGTTTTTGAGAGGAAGAAAGTATACGAAAGCAAATGAATCGAATAATAAAAAAAAGCAGTAAAATAACAAAAATCCTGGTGAATCTTGAAGAATGTACTTATGAAGTTTTGGTAAGATTGACATGTTAGGAAGAAGTATGGTTAGCCATGTCTGTTCATCATATGCCTGCAGTAAGTCACCAACTAAGATCATTATGACACGAAGTCCTAGAGACATAGATGCTCAGAAATTAAATGATGGGGCAGGATCTTGTTATGTGATCTAGTATATCATCTCACAGCAAGTATCTGGCTTCATGCAGAAGCATCAGGCTTCATGCAGAAGCATCAAACACTCCTGCCGTGAGTTTTTCTATGGCTCTCATTCATACAGTCATGACTTTCCAAAGGCTAAGGAAAAATAATCCATTTTAATTGACAACAAAAATACAGACTTTAAAAAATTCAGAGCTACTTCAAAATTGTGTCTTAGGATGGAGGGGTGGAAGTCTGCCAACCGCCTGTTTCACTGAAAGGACCATAATTAACTCCTTGAATTTAAAAATATTAGCATCATGAACTGCTGGGCTAAAGGATGCAGCCCTGCTGCCTATGGCACTGAGCTATAGAATGCCAGGGTACTTGATAGTATTATTGTTTCCTCTCTAACCTTGTAAAATGCTTTTTAAGCATATCAATCAAATTTAATCGAAATTAAGCTTTAACATGGGTTCGATTTGTGTACACGTGTATCAGAAAAAAAGAAACAGATAGATGGAAGGAAGAAAGAGAGTAAAAAATAAATTTCCCCAAAAATTTATTTGCATGCCGTATTTACATAAATAATTAGGTATAAATCGAGTTTCCTACATAAATGATTCTGCCCTTTTTAAATACCAGCGGCTAGTATTCTTAAGCTTTAGAGGCTAATAATTTATGATATCCATGGTTAGTAACACACTGGTGAGAGAAGAAAAATAAATTGTCTGTGGTAGAGAATAGCACAGACTGCCAAACATTATTTTCTATACGTGTCTTAATGAGATCTTTTTAAAATAATTTTTCCAACTTATTTAAAAACCTTCGCACACCCAGAAGGAAGCTTGTGAAGGCCTCCCTTGAGTTTGTGAAAAATAGACACTTTGACTTGCCACAGATCCTTGCTCGCACACGCTCCTCGTGTTGCACATGAAATATTCACATCCGGCTGTGTCCGTCTTTTGTGCTGTGGTCCCACTCCGCTGCTGCTCCCAGCACCCACAGCTGTGTCCCTCCGTCCTTCTCACAAGCTTCTGCCCTGTGAACGTGGGGTGGGGAGTGGGGTCTCTCCTCCTCTCCCTCATTAAGCAAAGACGTGAAGCTCTGAATTATATAGAATATAAAATTAGACATTGTCCCTGCCCAGTGGGCTCACAGTATCTCCAAATTTGCTGTAAAATATGTCTACATATTGTATAACAGATGCACTCCAAGTGCTAGATGTCTGGAGATAAATCTATTATTGACTTCATCCTCTCAACCTTTCCAATTTCCTTTATCATTTGTCAGCATGGATTGTCTGTATACGCCGAGGCAGATTGGTAATTGTAGACCAGCTCTTTGGTTAGGTTTTAAAGAGGCGCCACCTTCCAAATTGGCCACAACAGACTTTGGTCCTGGGCATTAAAGACGCTAATAACTCTGTTGCGCCCAGCCCATGGCTGTTTGCCTCTGTCCTGGAGCAGGCAGGCCTGCGAGTACATTCTATTGCGTTCATGTTACTTCTGGTTTCTCGGGAAACTCAGGCTTCTGTCCTTTCTTAAAATTCTCTGGTTTGTCTTTAAAATTAATTCTCTCTTTCTTGTGGGGTGGAGGGATAGTTCTTGAACTACGCATGGTTGAGATGCTGGAAAAGACAGAGGTTCAGCATAACTATGGGTTTGTAGTGTTACTTTTTAAAAGTGGGCATGTGTGTGAACGTACCTTTGCTGGGAGTATATATTTCAATACACATTGGATACATACAATTTTTGAATTTAAATATATGGACAATATTGCTTTCCTTATATATTATTGCTATCATCTATGCATTTATAAGAAAGAACTAATGCTTTCCCAGAAATGTAGGTGCATATCTTAACCTAGAAGGAAGTACTTTTTTTTTAGAGCAATTAGTGATAAAATCCAATAATTCACTCTCTTGCTAGTTTAAAGTCTATGAATCCAATGACATTCCTTTGGAGTGTAGAGTTAAAATGTGAGTTTTTAACCTGCACAAATTCAGCTTTGACCATTTTCAAAACAATGGTTTTACTTTTAGTCTTAAAGCAAGAAAATAGAAAAATGAAATGCCTTCTTTTTCCTTGCCCATTTTATTTACTTTTGAATTTTCTCTTCATTTCAAGTGACTTTTGAAAACACATTTGGCAGTCAGTACCCCCAATCATTCAAAGAGCTTGTGACAAGAGGGGAGCTGGCTAGATACCACAGTTCTTTTAAAATGTATTAGTCTTTAACTGCCTGTCTTCTCCCTTAAATTTTAAAGAGAAGGATATATATTTGCTTAATGAATTTATTATGAACCCCTGAGTGCATACTTTAGCATATCTCAAGGTTTTAATAAGATCTTGGCAAAACAATGAGAATTAGCTTATTTGTTCAAAGTTTGTCTCTTTTTTTACCCAGTGGACTGGCATAGGCAAGTGTAATTCTTTATGAAGAACGAGTCTTTTCTATAGTGGTCTTTGTCTCTGTAATTCCAAGGCAAAGCTGACTTTTGGTTTCCATGCAAGCATTCTGCAAGTCTGCTTCCGCAGGGCGAAGGAGGCAGATTTCAAGGCTGATATATTACTGTAACACTCACTATGACCATAGAATCTCCACTTCACAAAATACAATTTGACCACTAAGACACCAAGATCTGGTGTTCCGTTTCCGATGCCTTCATCCATTCATAGCTGGCCACCAGAGTATACGCTACATATACCAACTTTTTTTTTTACTGATTTTTATTGAGCTCTACATTTTTCTCTGCTCCCCTTCCTGTCTCTCCCCTCCCCTTCAACCCTCTCCCAAGGTCCTCATGCTCCCAATTTACTCAGGAGATCTTGTCTTTTTCTACTTCCCATGTAGATTAGATCTATGTATGTCTCTCTTAGGGTCCTCATTGTTGTCTAGGTTCTCTGGGATTGCATATACAGACTTAACGACTTGAATGGACAGGGCATTCTGGAGACCGGCTCCTTAAAGCCATAATACCATCTAGAATAGGAAGGTGATTTCTCCCTCCTGCAGAGATCAGGGAATCTGGATCGGACAAGGTCTCGCTGTAACTACACAGAGCATCTTTAGAAACCAAAGTTTTGTTGTCACGTTTCCTTGCTGCTCCTTTGGAACGCACATCTCAAAACAGTTGCGGGGAGGGCCAAGCTTCTGTCCCTGTTCCGGAAATGTTGACGGCTTCTCTGGGTCACGGGGTGGGATTGGAAGAAGTTTAACAGCGCGTAAAGAGCAGGGACCCCACCTAACACTTGGAAATGCAACCCTCATGGTCTGGGACGAGACCGGAAAGCAGTAGGAATGTGAACAGCGTGACAACCTTTGGGGGAAACAGGACACAGTTTACGGGTTTGGGACATGAAAGACATATAAAAGTTTGAAAATTTAGCATGAACAGAGCATTTAGTAATTCAGCGGTCAGATTCTGAAAAAGTAAAGAAATTGCCCCATAGCAATTTCATTCATTTAAGAAATGTCTGTGAAATGTCACTGCATATTGGACATTAGACAGGATCTCAGGATGAAGCAATAATTGAAACCCATATAGAGTCTCTTGGAACTTTAGACTTCAGGATGAATATTAACGAAATGGGAACATTATTGATTGCTCAGACTCCCCGTTAGGGAATAAGCCAGTGCTAGGCATCTGAGGTATTGAGAGGACCGTGAAAGAGGGTCAGTTCGTTTGACTGCAGTATACAGGGCTGCGTGTCTCCAACTAGCACGTCGCGTGTCTTGACTACACTCAACCTATTTACTATCTTAGCATAGAACATAAGCTCACGGGCACCGCCGGAAGCACTGGCTTGGTGTGAGGAGGACAGATCATCCGAAGCTGGCTTTGTCTATGGACTCCTAGAGAGTCTGAGTGAGACTCGGGGAGAAGGTCCAAGCAGTCTATCATCATTAAAGAGTAGGAAAGCCTAATAAGTCACACATGTCACTAACCAAAGATAGGCTCTGGGCTTGGGTTTATGGACTTCCTAAGAGGAAATTAATTGTTTCCCGTATCTGCAATGACTGTGAATTCGTAACTGCATATGCTCTTCGGAGCTCACAATGTAACGCGCACAAGCAGTAGTTGTACTATGTATCTATAAACCTCAGATTTCACTTTAGGATCTCAGATGTTTCCATTTGCATTTAGCTAAAAATTGGCAAGAAGATTGTCATCTCGGATCCAACTTTTTTAATGGAAAACTAATTTTGATTTATGGGGTGGCAAAAATATAAACATTTTAGATAAATCTTTTGCCAATTTCTAGATGAAAAAAAAAGCAGTTTTAACTGTTAACTTTGGCCTTTTGAAGGATTATTTTTAACTGAACATGTCAATGTTTTTCCCCTACACTGCTTTCTCTTTGTCGTTTCCTGCAGTATTACCTGCTCTATCTCACAGCCTGTGACTCGTTTAGGAGATGCTGATCCTTGAGTCCTCTCACAGCGATGTCGTTGGTCCTAACCTTCACGCCATCTCACGCAGTCACCCTGAGCTTGAGCAAGGGTGTACTAACTCTGAGAACTTTATAGGACATGAAATAAACTTCATATTTCTGTTTAATTTTACAAAAGCAAGTAAGGGCAAATACTTCCACTGCTTCAGGACCAGGCCAGTGTGCTTTGTTGGTCTGGGACTCCTCAGGTATAACGGAAGCAACCTTGCCATGGGGTACAAGATCTAAGCAAGTTCGGAACACTTGAGTCTCCTGAAGATCCCACAGCAAGACTGTGGGGTCCAGCTGAACCTTTAATTAAAACTTTGTTATCCTACACAGTTTGGTGTTATGGAATAAACAGACATTGATAATGAAAATAATTCTGCATTTTTAAAGTCAACAGATCCTTCTGTTTGCATCTCTCCCAGTACTATGATCGTTCCCTTGAAGCTTTCAGACTTCGTCTTCTGGTCCCCATTGGTTTCTTCCCTTTCGTCTTGAAGATGCAGAAGTGTTTGAATGAGCAATCAGTGATAACAACTGCCTGTCAGTTTGAATGGCCGGCCCAGTAAGATCACTTTGATTATTCTGCAGGGCCCACTGCAGAAAAATATTCCAAAGTATTGATTATTTTGAAGGATAAGTTATGTTGGAGATATTCTTTACATGAAAATAGATGGTTAATCTTTCTCTCAAGTCCCATTAAGTTATAGTTTATATATTTAACTCCATCAAATTGTGATATATATAAACATATATAATTTTAAGATTCGGAAATGTTTTAAGTGTTGACATATATAAACATATATAAATTCATAATGTTCTTTTCTGGCTATTTTGGAGTATAAGATACATTATTATTAATTATAATATCCTTCTAGAATAATAGAAGCCATATAATGATTTTACCACTTTATGCTTATTCAAAATTATATAGACATGAAAATGTGTTTAGATATTACTATATATGTATTCATGTGCATATACACCACATTACATATATTATACATGTGCATGTATTTATGCTATATATGTATATATAATTTTTAACAAACTAGAAAGGGTATGTCACTTCATTTTTTAAACTAGTATTAAAACACCAAGTCCACAAGTTTCTGCCAGCATCATTGACAGATTATACTATGCATGGCATAAAGTTTAGCAATTTTAAGTAGACATTTTTACAATTTTTATCAAATGTATTGTCTTGTGATCACCACAAAAGCCTGGCTATTTGTCACCTTTGCCACTTGAGCCTCGTTGCACCCCATCTGCAATCAGTCCCCTTCCTCATGGATCATGAGTTTTGTCTTGAGCCCAAACTGTAGGGTCCTTAAGACCAGGGACGGATGGGTCAAGAAGAAACAGGACTTGAAAACTGAGCAAAAGGGCTCCCCGGGCTCAGTAAATATTAGACTTCAGGCCAGTGAGCTGGAAGGGAAGGAGGACAGGAAGTGTCCTGTGGTGACTCTGAAGCCTCTCTTGGTTCTTCCATTGAACACACACACCCTAGTGGCCGCGATAATTAAGGTGAATGATCTACATGTCAGCAAACCACGCAAAGTGTTCACGCCACACCACCTAGAAACCCCGAGAATCATCTCCTATGTCTAGATCTGACTTGGTGTTTGGATCTAACCTCTTCCTATTTCATTCATAATTCCACGATGCAGTAAGGCTGCTCACAAGTCAGGGACAACCGCTGGCCTTTGCCACCCAGAAATGTGCTGCCGTGGCCAGATAGCAACCAGCTCCCGTGGGCTCTGCTTATGACTCGGCATGGGAGGGATTGAGCGGAAGACCCCTGGTTATATGCGTTTGCTTAATGACCGTGATTTTAAAATCCTGCAAAAAAAGAAAAAAAAATCCTGCATGTAGTAGTGATTCCATAGAGATCTGCATCGTAAACTGGATCCGAGGCACAGTGCGCACCAATTAGGTAAAAATGGGCATGGAACATCAGCAAGGTGCCGGGCACATCGCGGGAAAACATGGGTAAATCGTTTATTGCCTTGATTACTAGACGAGCTTGCAAATTAGAAGTCTAAATTAATTATCCAGATGATCCAAGATGGAGCTTTGTCGCTTGTCTCGTTCTCCATGTTTCTTGGACTCGGGGAACGCAGTTAATTGAGCGGCTGCATATAAAATACTGCGCAGCCGTGGTTCCTACTTCTCAATTACGGCGTGATTGACAAACATATTGGTTTAAAGAGGTTTTCCAGTTTTCACAGATTTTAATGAAATCCCCAAGTCAGCTTGTTCTTCTGCTGGTAACTTTCTCCATAGATGCTTGTAAGGACAAAAATTCTAGATGAATCACAGGAGGATGGAGGCGGGGAGGAAGATGTGGAAAGTGGGAGGAAGGGGTAAAGGGAAAAGGGGAAGGAAAAGGAGAGGGGGAAGATTAACTTTGTACAATTCTGTTTTCTCTTTTGAGTGGGGAATTCACAACCTTGTGGACCAAATACTTTGGAAGGCACCTTCCTTGAAGACCATCCTTTTTTTTATATTTTTATTTTTATTTTTCAAGACAGGGTTTCTCTGTAGCTTTGGAGCCTGTCCTGGAACTAGCTCTTGTAGACCAGGCTGGCCTCGAACTCACAGAGATTCACCTACCTTGCCTCCAGAGTGCTGGGATTAAAGGCATGCGCCACCACCGCCCAGCTTTAAAAGAAGGTCTAGTACTACCTTTTATCTACTCAGATAGGAAGGAAATCAGGGGACTCCAGCAAGTGAGAGAAAGCCTAGAACTCTCAGGGCTCCTTTCTCTTTTCTCTGTCACAGACTTGCTCTTATTAACCGACATCCCAATAAGAGTCGGCTCTGCTTGTCCGCTTTTGAGCTGAACTCCGGTTTCTCCAGCCTCTACCTCATCTTGCTCTTATTTCAGTGTGAGTTCTCCCATTCACACCTCATTGCTTGCTAGCTGCTATTTCTAATTTAAGATAAATAAACAAGCATATTTGGATGTAAAGCCTCATAAGTATTCAAAGATGAATCGGAGAAAAATTAAAACCAAGGATGAAAGAGATGAAATACCAAATACTGTATTTTCCTTGGGTCTATTCTCTAGCCCCTTTCAGATAAATTTTGTATATGATAATTTCCAATATGCTGAACAATGAAACAATCAGCTTAATGGCCAGCTTGGTGTCTGTCTCTATGTTACCCTTTGACTAAATCGTTGTTTACTTAATTATCCTGTTGTGGTGGCATGAGCGCTGGTGTTTCACCAAGCTTCTCTCCGGTAGGTTCTACAAGGTATTTAGCAGAGTACGCTCAGGGGCACTGCCTTGGCAAGCTGGGCTAGCCCGCATTGTACTGATAGCCACAGGTAACAAGTTTCATCTGGCAAAAGAATCTTGTGGGAAAAGGAGGCCATGGGGTTTAAAGGTAAGACCTGAGAACAGCATCTGTGCTGAAGCAGCAAAGGGGCCTGGAATGAAATTACTAGATAGAGAGAGACTCAAAGAGAGGCGCGTTGCAACGGACTATAATTTACATTTCTGATACTGACGAGCTCTAGGAAGATGCGAGGAACAGAAGGAGATTTAAAAATTACAATAGCACATATAATATTACCCTTTACCCTTTGCTTAAAGAATGATGTCATTATTCAGTGTGCGGGGGAAGTACGGCGTGCCATGACACTGGTGGGGAAGATACACAGCCACTCATAGGTGGACGGAGTCTCCACCGTGTGGGTCCCAAGGATGCATCTCCGGTTGTCGGGCTTGGCTGTCAATGCTTTTACCCACTGAGCCATAAGGATGGTCCAGAAATATGACCTTTTAATTAAATCTTTTAGCTGTAAAAATGAGACACGTACCAGGTAAGCAACTAAATAAACAAACACACCAGTGTTGATGTTTCGTGGCACCGTCGACAGCAGCAGCAACCCAGAATTTCACTGCAGAGCGCATGTCTCCTCCCGTCCATTCCTTGCTGTGGACTTTTCTTCCTGCCCGCTGAAGCCGCCTCCCAAAGGCTGGAGAAACAATTATAATTTCAAAATGATGCTTATGTAGCAGACTGATTCCCACAAGCCCTTTAAGGAAACCTATACAATTTTTTTTCACATTTCTGGGGCCTCATTTCACGATCTTACTCTAAAAAAACGATCCAAAATTCAACAGAGTGGAGGCAATCAGCCAAAAAATCAAGACTCTGCCATGGTAGGCATGAAGAGCCAAGAGGAGTGAGTGGATGTCACGTGCAGAGCTGTGAAAACCCAGCCCATCTTGACAGAAAATAGATTTACTGTGTACCGCACACCATAAATGGCAGCGTGTGGAGCGAGCAATCCCAGAAGCTAAGAGACTCTGTGACATGTCATATCTCAAGCGTCGTGGGGCTGAGAGGCAGATCCACGTTCTGGTTACTTTTATATCGCGAGCCAGCTTCTGGGTGTGCTGTTCTGGTTCAACGAATTCGAGTTTGCAGGGTTTCTTTTTTTTCCAACTCTGTTTGTTATTCTCTGACTCAGAGCAACGTGGTTTGGGATAAGGGAAAGCATTGAGCCCATTTCTAGCATGTTCTTTTCCGGATGTGGTGATGTGATGCACCCGGGGAGCGGGTGCGCGTGTGCTCCTGGGAAACAGCATCCTGGGAAAAGCGAAGTGCGGCTTTGGTATCGTGTTGCCACACGTCAGCCATGCAGATTCCTGCCACTCTGACTTTGAATTATTTCTAAAACTCAAGGGAAATATTGAAGGGAGAGAAGCTGGCTTTAGAGCATGCTCAAATCTGGTAGAATGCCAATAATTTTAGGCCATTTTTTTGGTAAAAAGCACAAAAGATAATATTCTTTAGAGTTATTTGACTTTCTTATGTCATACATGTTTTGTGCAAGATGGAGAGACACTGATATTCCTAAATGATAAGGACTTTTGAAATCAGGTGGTCGTTTCTTCTTCAATGAAAGGTACTATTCAATAGCATTTTCTATTTGAGAATAAGTATTGGGCTGTATTTTATATACTCAATAACAACAGGCTGTTGTTGTGGGTTAGTTCTATTAGTGCATTTTTGTAGATAGTTCAAATGCATTATCGTTACTATTACATGGTACAACAAACACTGCACATCAAATATTTTGTTTTATACGGCACCTCAAACTCACTATACTAGCAGACTTAGTATTATGTCGAATATACGTACAGTTTATCGTTGTGCATGTATATAATATATTGATATCTTTTGGAGCTATGATTTCATGTTCATAGTTTCTTCCATAAAGTCAAAAGCTCTGAAGCTCATTAGCTCACTTGATTAATTTGTGACAGTGACATCTTTTTGCGTGTGGTATTGGGTGAACCCTGAGCCCTGTGCACGCTAAGCCGGGGCTGAACCAGGCCCTTAATCTCATACTTAGCATGGGAACTGCAAGGAGCCTGCTTGCCATGCCCAATGGAGCTTTTTAACCAGCAGTGAAAAATGTCTCACACAAAATGTACCACGTGTCATAAGACGAGCAGAAGGAAGGGCTAAGCATCTCCACTGCATATTTTGTGTTAATTATAAGCAGAAACTCTCCAAGCACAATTATAACTTCATTGTGGAGCAGTCTTCAAGAAAAACAGTATTTATTGTGAAAGATGATTGCAGTCCCCAATGGTAGCTCCCTCTTATTACCTAAGAAAAACCATATATTTAGCCAGATACCATCCTTGCTAAGTTTAGTTCAATTGCCAATGCTTTAATCAGTTTTGTTCTTTATGAACTTGGTATTTAAAATAAATCTTGAATTATCATGTTGAGCAATGTTTTACTTTAACAGAAAAATACACAAATACAAGATATGATCAGGTTTGTTTTTTTTTTATAGAGACAATTCTGTAACACTGTAGGAAAACCCACATAAAGGTCTTCACTTTATCTGACAAAAGATTTTTCTGGAAACCAAGGGTGTAGTGTTTGGGAATAGAAACCTCTAAACAGAGGCTTCTCTGCGCCACGGATACTTTGAAAATAACCACTCAGAGGCTTGATATTAATTGCAAACCGTCTGGTCTAGTTTGTTACTAACTATTAATTTATATTTTGCCACGTGGCTTCGTGGCATTACCTGTTCTCTAATGCATCTTGCTGCTGGGGCAGCTGATTGGCTTCTCCCCCTACACTGCCCTTCCTCTCCCTGTATCCCTCCTTTGATTTCCCACATGATTCTATCCTGTTTTGCTACTCAGCTGTTGTATTTAACCAATGGGAATAAAACTTATTCACGGCATACAAAAGGGTCATCCCATAGCAGGAACTTACCAAGAACTGGTTCCTGGGATGAACAGCTTTCTCAGTGCCTGTACTAAAATGAAAACAAAGTAAAGAGACTAGCGTAACCTTTCTAAGCAACCCAGTGACCCATCAGCTCAGATCAGGACTTAACTTCATCAAGTGATTGAGCTTCGAACTCTTTCAACTAAAAGCGTTGAAGATTTATAAGTCAGGTCTTACAACTCTAGGTCTTCCCCCACGAGAGTAGCCTTCACGGTTCCCTTAAAGAGCCTTGGGATGGCGCAGGCTCTCAAGAACATGGACAAACATTGAGCATTTATTTCCTCTGATGGTTCGCTTGAGAGGAAGGAATCATTCTGTGTCATTGCCTTGAGTGATTTAGAGTTCTGCATCTACCTCCTTCTAACGCTGTGCAAAGTTTATTTGCCTGGATTAGGTGCTTAGAATAACAATCTGTTACCACAAAAACATGTTCTTGAATCCAATTCCATCTTTCTGGAGTCAGAACTCGATAGATTAGTTTCTTGTGGGGTCAGAAAAGTGTGATCTTCTAGTTTTATTTGGTTTCTCTTTGTAAAGACATGCCTCTTTTTAAGAACTGCATCTCTTTCAGACTGTCACCCTAAAAATGAGCCCATGGGCAGCTTGAGTCCTAGGAGCTTTTGGCGTCGGTAGCTTAATATAAGAATTTGGATATTTGACCACCCACCATGTCTCCATTCTTCATAGGTGACTGGGGAAGCGCAAAGTGTCTTTGAGGTCCACTTTTCTCGGGCACAAGGAAGTCTATAGGCTAGAGAGAGCTTCACCTGCCCTCCACTGGGTTCTTCCCCTTGAGCCTCAAACGAGGAAGCATTTCTGAGTTGCTTTGTGCTTAGCTCACGTTCTATCCACCTTTCAATTACTTATTTCTCCATCTAAGGAGAGAGGGTTTACTGTGGCCTAGAGATCCAGGGTATAGTTCACCACAGTAGAGAAGGCAAGGCAGCTAGAGTTTGAAGCAGCTTGCCACACTGTGTGCAGAGTTAAGAAGCAGAGTGCTAAGACTGTGCATGCTCAATTAACTTTCTCTCTTTTTTCCTTTTTTTTTTTTTTTTGGTCTTTTTGAGACAAGGTTTCTCTGTAGCTATGGTGCCTGTCCTGGAAAATAGCTCTTGTAGACCAGGCTGGCCTCGAACTCACAGAGATCCGCCTGCCTCTGCCTCCCCAGTGCTAGGATTAAAGGCGTGCACTACCACCGCCCGGCACTAACTTTCTCCTTTGTACACAGCTCAAGATCCCTACCAAGGATGGATGGCACCCATAGTGGATGGATATCCCTACGTCAATTAACCTACTCAGGATAATCCCTCCCAGGCATGCTCCGGGCCTCACCCCCAGGGGAGCAGAGATCTGATTAAGTCAAATCGAATTGATGATCAGAGTTCTGCTCCTTGTCAACTTGAGACGTGTATAGGTCCCTTCTTAGGCACAGACTTCATCTCTTGTCTTCAAAGCCTCATGTTCATCTCAGAATTCAAAAGGCAATCTAACTTTGAGAATCTCCAGTCTTTTACAATGTCCAGCATTGCTTAAATGTCCAACTTCAACATTTCACCCAAGACTAGAAGCAAAGCCGTAACAGCAAGCTCTCTCTATAAAGAACAAGCGACATACTTCACATACTTCGGCGATACAATGGCACAAAGTAACCATTCCTACTCCAAAAGGGAAGACTAAAAGAATGACTAGGCCAAAACTTAGCACAATCCCCCTCCACCGCGCACCAAATTATGTAGCTCCATGTTTAGACTCTGAATTCTAGAAGCCTGTAATGCAATCTGATGGTCACCAAGGTCTTTGACAGTCTCAACCCTTCAGTTTGTCACCGAGCTCCTCTCCCAGGCTGGCTCTACTCTGTGCCTCTACCTTCCCTTGGAACACAGCACTGCTAAGCCCCAGCACTCAAATACCCTGGCATCTCCTTTGCCACAAAAGCTTCCCCTTCACAGTTCCTTACAATGGCCTCAGCCTGACGTAAACTGCTATCTGGGACCACAGAGCAAGATCCGAACTCCAGAACCTCACATATCTGCCATGCCTCCAAAGCCAGTACCATGAAGAGGACATGACCAGGTTCCGTTGCTCATGATGGAGACAGCCGCCTTGAACCACACGCGGGTCTGCTTCTGCATATTCCAGACCTGGAGAAGCACTTGCCTAGGCAGTTGGTTTTGAAAATCGGGGAACTTCTTAATCTTAGGATTTCTCCCTTTAAATGAGAAGTTTGAATTTTTCACAAGATGGAGCCTCCAGGATGTGGCTCACACACGCAGGGACCCCTTTCCTGTTGTCTCAGTGTTCTTCAAGAAAGAGTTATCTCTTCAGTGGTGACAGTCTTGGTAACAGTGGCAACTGCTTCCTTAGCACCTGGCTGATCCTTCTTTTGACAATCCCTCTGCCAAACAAAGCAGGCTACTATCTTCAAATTCAGTTTGACTCAGGTTCTCAGGATAAGCGCAAAACAAGGTTTTGACCAAAACCTCACACAAGTGCTTCCTGGCAGTTTCTCACGGACGTCTTGGTCCCCCTTCCCACTCCCAAGTTCAAAAAAGGCAAAATTGTTTGGTTGAAACCTGTTAAGTGCTACTGTTACTAGGTAACCTGGGGGTCATTTCTCTGGGTTCCTAGTTTGTTAATAAAAAAGAAAACACTTATGGACGGACTCAGGAGAAATCCAAGGGACAATCTTATCAGAGTAAAAGCAGACAAACAGGAAAACCAAATGAAAACAAAGCAAAATAAACGCAGGTAGACAAACTGGCGATCTTGGTGATCTTGGCAACTACCTCTGGTGGGAGATGGAGGAGAGGAAGAAGGAAAGCTACACTTTCGTGAATTAGGCAAGGAGATGTGCTTCTACATTATTAATAATAATATTAATGGTAATAATAATAATAGTGTCCCCCATATGTTCATGTATGCACACAGACACACCTTTGTGCCTTCTTTCTGATATAGGGTCTTGCATTTGCCTGGACCTCACAGGTTCAGTGAGAGCTACAGTAAGACCCTCCCAAAACTCAGATTACAAGCGTATGCCACCATATCCAGTTTTCCATGTGGGTTCTGAAGATTGTACCTGGATCCTCATGTTTAGAAGGCTGAACATTTAGAGCTGAGCGTTCTCCAACCTGAACTTATCCTTTGAAATGCATCGTGCATGACCCAGCTTTGGCTGATTGGCTGTGTGCATGGGTATTTAGTCTAAGGGGAACAGTACGCCAGTTAAAACTCCTTTTGGTTTTGTATCAGGTGTCGAAGGCAAAACTGTCTAATGTAGACAATGACTCTAAAGCAATCTTAAAGGCAGTGTTTTATAACTAGAGTCCATCTGAAAAGTCAGGCCACACCCACCTCACGATCTCTTAAATGCTTGTGTTTCCATGGGCTCTCGAGTCTCAGCATAAACATTACTAAATGTAAACATTGTCCAAACAAAATGAATGAATGAACTACAAAAAAGACAAAAGGATGGGGAAGGACTGAAAGGAAAGTAAGGACGAAGAAGGGGAGATGAGTAATAGAGGAAGAAGGGAATGAAGAAAAACAGTATTTGAAAGTCAAAAGATATGACATTAATTGTACTAAATATTTTAAATTACAATCAATAAAATTAAATGCACATTAGGAACAACTCTAATTTTGATGCAGCACTAAATGATCTTAATAGGCTGTATGCACACAAATACACACATATATACACAAACATATATGTGTGGGAACATATATATGTAATAATAATAGGGAGGACAAGGTCATGAATTTGACATGAGTTGAGTGGGAGCTTTGCCAGGCATTGGCTATAGAAGAGAGAGGAGTATAAATTATGTAAGTACAGAACTCATGTATGACATTCTCAAAAAATAAATAAAATAATTAAGATTTTAAAATTACATTATTCTCTAATTTTCTTCTCTAAATTTGAATTCCAGACAAAAGTCTTTGCCTTCTCTTTAGAATCCATAACAAAATAAATGCAGAACAGTTTTGTGTTTTCCTTCATAAGTTAAAAAGTTCGGTGACTTTTTTACTGGAGAGTTATAAGATTTTTTTTTTACTCAAAAGTATTGTTCTACTTCAATAGAATGTCCAAAGTTTATACCCAGGGTCTACAATTTATGCTCTGAAGAAGATACACTCAAACAAACCCTAATAGCTGTCCTAGAAGAGGTTGGAATTTGGAAGCAGAATTTAGTCCCCAGTATAAACTGGTCATCAGGAGAAACCTGCTTCTGAAGTTACAGAGAGGAGGCCTGAGCTGAGAGACCCAAGAGAATCCAGGCCCAGAGGCAATTTCGTGGGTGACCTCACACATTACGTCCTCTAGTCTATAACCCTAGACTATTAAATACATGTTATCCGCTAGTTTGGCCATCATCTAAAAATAAATGTGCATCCAAGTAATTTGATTTCTTACAATGAGGTTATTACTTATATAAAATACTAGCATTGTGCTGTATTTCCTTTAATGACATCCCAGAAGCTCGGTGACTCTAGGTTCAGTTTGGAAAAGCGATCTCCACTTGTCCACGACTACACACATGGGCAGGAAAGAGACCAAGCTCTTTCACAACGTGGTCCAAACGTGCCAAGCGATGTTTCCGTTATGAGATGACTTTTGTTTTTATTTTGCTGATAGACACTTCCTACTGTGCTTGTCAAACAGTAGGTCCATGGCTTAGTCAGGGACAAAGTTATTAAGCATATAAAACACCATCTGGATGGAACTAATAAACATAAAACATAACCTTCAGATCCAGTGCTGCGGTGCCAGGCGGTGCCAGGCCAGATTAGCCTTTTGTTTGTGCTTAGATCTGAGCCTCATTCTAAGCCATAGACGATGTCACTTTGCTTGCTTCCCCTTGACTTAAGTGACAGTATTTCACGAGGCAAGGAAAAATGCTCTTTGTGCCTCAGATCAGACTGGAATTGGGTGCCTCTGCGTCTGATATAACATTTCTGAACTAGCCACCCACTGGTTTCTTCATAAATATCCTAAAAGTGCAATTGCATTAACTTACAAAGAAGAACTTACAGGATTATAGAGAAGCAATATACAAACTTCCCTTCAGTGAAATGCAAAGAAGTCAACCTTAAAATCCAACCAGTTGGAAGTCTCTTGAAATAATCAGCTCAAACACAAAATTATCATACAAACACTAAAATTCAAGAACAAAATATTGCTCTCTCTCTCTCTCTCTCTCTCTCTCTCTCTATATATATATATATATATATATATATATATATATATATATATATATTTCTATGTAAGCTCATGGTAGCATGATTAGCGGACCTTGCTATCAGATATAAGAAAAAGAATTAAATTCTTCTTTATGTTGCCCATAGTTAGATAATTTACTATGATTGTCATGGGATATTTGTGCACTATGTGACAGTGTGTTACTGTGATTGGTATAATAAAAAGTCGAATGGCCAATAGGTAGGCAGAGGTATAGGCAGGACTTCCAGGCAGAGAGAGGAAGTGGGAAGGAAAACCCCACATGAGGGAGATACCAGGAGATATGGAGAGGAAACAGGAGGTGCAAGATGGAAGAGAGATAACGCCGTGAGGTACAATGTAAATAAATAGAAATAGCATTAATTTAAGTTATAGGAGAGAAGTGGGACAAGCTTGAGCTAAGACCTAGCTTTCATAATTAATAGTAAGTCTCTGCCATTATTTGTGAGCTGGTGGCCCAAAGGAAAGTCCGATTACGTAGGATGAGTCATGACTTGTTAAATTGTTAAGCAGTGATAACAGATTCTTGAAGAAGAGTCTACCAAAACACCTTTCCACAAGAGTCAGAGAGACCAGCCTGCTTCCATGATGCCTCATTGGGATGCTGCCATTAAATGAAACGTGGCAAGAGCAGACACTAAAATGTGATACTCATGTTGTCTTGGGGATGGGAGGACTTATTTCTTCAGCAGCTGGGACCGTGTCTCATAGGCCTTCCTCAGCTTGTAGCCATTCTCTGAAATTGCTCAGATAACTATATCACACAAGAGACCCTTGCTGGCCATCTCGTACCCAGCCACAGGTCATATACCCTCTCAGGCCATCGCATACCCAGTGCGCGGGGCAGAATGGGATTAGCAAGCACAAGTCCTTTCGTTTCAGCTTGCATTGGGTCAATCCACCATGCCACTTTCAGGCCTCCGTTTTGACTACTTGTTGGTCCAGCTTCTCTTTGGTGTTGGCTTTGTTTTCTCCTCTTCTATATGCATCAGTCCTGTGACTATTCCATCAGTCCCCGGAATACCCATCTGCCGTTGGATCTGCATGCTAGTGTTTACCGGTGACATTGAACCTGTAGGACTTATCCACACCAATAAGAGAGATGTATTATGAGGAAATGACTCGCAATGGCAAAGGCTGAGAAGTTGCACAGTCTGCCTTCTGCAAACTCCAAGTGCGGAGAAGGCAGAAGCTTTGATCTGGCTTATGGAGGGTGAGAACAAAGAGAGTCGAGAGATTAAGCCTAGGCTGCCCTGAAAATCTGAGTACCAGGAACACCGATGCAAAGGGCAAGAGATGATGGATGCTGCAGATCAAAAGGAGATTCACTGCTTGATTGATTCTTGAATTCTAGTCAAACTGTCAGCGTGTTAGATTTTACCCATGAAATCCTTCCCTACAGATCCCAAAACTAACCCCTCTGCAAACAACCTCACAAGGACACCCATAAATAATATTTTGCCGACTCTCTGGGCATCAGTCAAGTGGACACATAACCAACACTCTTTGCTCCCTAGGGATCCAGTCTATAGTAGATAACTTCACCAAGGATCGGAACACCCTGAAGTGCCCACTAGCTAGAGACCCTATTTCGGACTCATCAGCTGAGGGATAAAATGTATTCACTCTGCACGCCTGTCCCACGTGCAAGTCAGCCCTGGAAGAGTTAAACAGATTTAGCGAGGAACAAGTAGAATCGTTTCTAAAAGAAAAAAAATCATAAAACACTATGAGCCACGCTATGCGAATCACCCCAAAAGCAACGCCAATAAGGGCTGTCTACTGCACAGCATCCATCCATACCCACAGGCCTCTGCAATTCGCCTACCGTGGTGAGACTGTGCGGACAGACACATGTTTCATTCACCACTGCTGCGTATCCCCTGCATTTGGAAACGTCCTCTCTTCCTAAGCAAGAGGTGTTTCATTAGATCGGAATGACAGCGATATCGTAAGGGTTTTGAAGCGAAAATGCAGATCGCAAGTGGGAGCGCTAGGCAAAACGGTGATTAAATTAATTATGAGGTCCTTTTTAAAATTTTCAAAGCCGCATTATGTTAATAGTCCCCGATAGAATAGGAATCTGAATGTTTCTCTTTCAAATGCTAACAGCATTAAGTAGGAGTGTGTCGAAGTCAAATGCTGGTTGGTTTTAATATTCTCCTTAACGCTCGTTTGTTCTGGTAACCCTGTCTTTTGGTGATTGTGATCCATGAATACACACATTTGTGTTAGGAACAGCAGAGCTCCCCAGAATTGCATTTTGCCGGCCTACTGCGATTCTGATTCTCCGTGCAAGCGTTTGCCCTTCCGGCAGCTGTCCTCGGGAACTTGGGGCTATCAGTTATATCCTTGCGCTTTCTTTATTGCAATTGTCTTCCTGCTTGCGCTGAAAGCCATTTTGACGACTGGGTCCTCCTTTGGCATGGCGCCCATCTTTCCGGAGCTGATTCTTCTTCACTGATCCTTGCCTATCCTTCTTCACTGGCCTTGGAGCAATTGCCAAGGTGCCTCCAGTGTGGGTAATACTTGATGTGTATTTTGCAAATAATCCCCGGTCTTATTTTGTGACAGTTTTTCTCCTGCTTCAAAAGCTGGGTCATTGACTACAAAAGTGGTAGTCTCTGTTTTTGTTTGCTTTTTTGTTTGTTTGTTTCACAATGGGATACTCTATCATTGGTACATACTTCCTTTATCAGCAGTTTGGGGACACTAGGGTATTTTATTTCCTATCCCAGCATGCATTTTGCACTTCCAGGTTCCGTTGCCAGCTCTCTTCTCCCCTCTGTTTTCTCAAATACAAGTCAGGCACTCTTCCAGGTTCCAGAGTCAAAGATTAATAATCATCATCCATTTTTATCTTCAACAAGGAGTGGGTCTTTCTCTAAAGGGAAGAATCTGATTTACAGACTCTCCTAGTATTTCGATCTCATTCATTTAACGAAATGTTGATTATTTACTGTATACCATACTGTAAGGGCTAGACTAAAAGAAAGCAAAACACATTGCTGCCTCCCAAGACCCTGTCTTCAAAGACTTCAGTGTTGGCAGGATTAATTGAATTGTCATTTTAAGGGTCTCCAGGGAAGTGGTGGTCATAGATCAATGCATGCAGGCCTACAGGAAAGGGAAACACTGGGTTGGAACCCTGAAGACAGAAAAGTGCAAAGCTTCTTCTGGGAGGAAAGTTCTAGAACGTGGGAGCAGTTTCCTGGAGACTGTTAGGCAGGAGCGTCTGAGGCATACTCAACAGCAGTCAGTGTGGGTAGGAAAACTGAGAGGACCCAGGCTAGGAAGCTGGTTGCCTTCTTCGTACATCTGTTCTTATTTTTAAGCCAATTCCAAATTCTAATATCTACCTTTTCTCTTTAGTATATCAAATATGTTTTGATGATTCTCTATTCTGTTTTCTATCAGAAACACTGGTCTGGAGTACCTAAAGATTCCCCATGGGTCTCTCTTTGGGAAGTGCAATTGCTTTCTCCATTGTCAGTCTCTTGGATGCTCTCCCATGCTCAACTAACCCTCAAAGGGTAGTCAACTGGATTTGTGGTCTACATTTCTACATTTGTTTCCCTGTCACAGCTTCTGTCTGCTCAGAATGAGACTTGAGTTGAGACTGTCTACCTGTGTCTGTACTTCCTTTCCCAAGAGTTTTCTTGCGTCTAACAGTTATTTCAAGCAGCGTGTGACACCTTCTGCCTCTCTCTGTACCTAAGCAGCCTTCGGAGCACATGCCTTCATGAGTACAGTTACAGCTGTCTATAAATGCTTCAGATTTGATGGTTTCCATTTTTGGACATCTGTAAAATTAGAGGAGATCAGAAATTCTCTGGGTAACCTTTAAAGCTCCCCCTTTCTCGATGAGTTAATGAGTCCAGTTTATTTTTGAAGATCACCCAAAAAACTATATTGTTCTAATATGCTTACTCAATTGCCTGAAGCTCCGGGTCTGTTTGTCTTCCGTGTTATCAGGAGTCAAAGAGGCTGCATATTCTTTCTTACTACTCTGACACACACCTGAGGAACACGCCTCAGTGGAGGTGAATTTGTTCGGGCTCACAGTTTCAGGACAGTAGGGCAGGGATCACGTGACAGGACAAATGAGCTCATCTCGGGCCAGACAGGAAACAGAGTGAAAGGATGCCTAGGAAGTCTGACTTCATCCTTTCCCTTCGTCGTCAAACCTAACCCACCCCCATGAGATGGTGATGCCCATATTCTTTTTTTTTCCTTTTTTTATTACTTAAAAAAAATCCAAATTCCCATTCCCTCCCCTCCTCCCAGTCCCCTCCCTCTCCCTCCACAGACCCTCTCCCCACCCCTCCAACAGTAAGGGAGTGCCATGCACCCTGCCCTGTGGAAAGTCCAAGGCCCTCCCTACTACGTCTAGGTTGAGTAAGGTTTACATCCAAAGAGAATAGGATGCCATGAAGCCGGTATATGGAAGTAGAGACACATCCCAGTGTCACTATCAGTGGCCCCTCAGTCTGCCCCAGCTGTCAACCCCCTTCAGAGGGGCTTGGTTGTTCCCATGTTCATTCACTCCCAGTCCAGTTGGAGTTGGTGAGCTACCCTTAGTGCAGATGCCCATATTCTTATGAATTCTCCACAGATACCCGTTCACTGTCTTGCACAGAAACGGGCTTCACTAGTCTCTTGACAACTCTCAACACAATCAAGTTTTCAGTCAAAACTGACCATCCCTCAGGAAACTTATATCATTAAAACAGACTGGCTGGGCTCCGGTGGACTAGAGAACTTCCCAGGAAAGGGGTAGCCCCTTCTCTCTTCCAGCCAATCAGCAGAGTGTCACTCAGAGATGCTGAAAATCCAGCACTTTCTTCAAGTTGAGATTGTTTGCTAAGGCTCCACAGCTTAGCGATTTATCTGAGTTTCTCGGTTTCAATCAAAGAAACTGATTCTCTCAGTTTAAAAAGCTCCAACTCCAAGACTAAGATGTCAGCAGAGGACTGTGAGGGAGACTCCGTTCATACTTTGTACATGGTTTCAGGAGGTTTGGTAACAAATTTCTGCATCATTGGCTTCTAGGACCCATCCTCTTTCCACTTAATCTCTGCCTTAATCTCCGCATGGTATTCTCCCTTTATGCAAATCATGTCTAAACTTCTTTAAATAAGGAACTCAGTCTAGTTAGATCGGAGGCACACCTTACTCCCCAATAAGCTAAACACATCTACAAGCACCCCACCTCCAAATAAAATGTATCCTAAAACGCTGGAGGCCAGGATTCCAACATGTACAACTTGGGAAGACATAGCCCAGCCTATAATACAAGTGATTGTTTTAAAATGTGAGCCAACATCTCCGACTTTTAGCTCCTAGGCATTCTATATGCATCACAGCTGTAAGCCAATGCAGCTGGTGGATTGGTGTTTATAACTTCTGCTTGTCTTTAGCCTGGGATCTTACCTTCTGCTCTGAAGAGTGTACTCAGTGTGTTTCAAAGTGCGAATCAACTCTTTGGCAGGCCTGAAGGTATTTACTTTTTAAAATGCTAATATGTCATGGCTCTTTTCCTCTAGACCATTATTGTATCTGGTTTCCTAAGCAGGTCTGTGCTGATACTGAAATATGCATGAATATTATGTATGGATAAGACCCACCGGCTTACTCAATACAGTGCCGGCTTCAGCAACGATCTCTGGACACTGCTGTCCTTTAATTGTAATGTAAAGTATTTTTATGCTGAAAATTTTTGAAAAGCATTGACAAATGAACCTAGATATTCCCAACCTGTGAATATTTAGTCAAAGTTCATTTATACAGATTTGATTCTGCATATTATATCATAAATAATTTAGAAGAAGATGAAATTGTAAAGATATCCAGGATGGTTTTATTTATAAAATATATTTTTTTTGCATTTCTCTGGATCAAGATTATAATTATGTACTTCATTTGTTTGTTTAAAAGCGGTAGAAAGAAAATGAAATTCTACCAGTAATTAATATTTTAGGGTAGAAGATAAAAAAGCATTTGGTTGTCATTTTGAAATCTGTTCTCGTAGTGTGTTTGGAGATATGAGAAATAAGACAGTCATGTATACATATCACTAGAGCTACTTAAATGCACAAAGTTTTTTCTGTAAAATTTCAACTTACTTATTTTTGACAAGCTTCTATCTGAGAACACATCAAAACTTGAACAGGAAATATTCCTCACTGTCCTTGACTGTGCAAATTTGCTGCGCTTTTCCAGGGCAGACAGCTTATATGAATAGCTTGCTTGAAGCAAATATGTAAGTTATTTCTGAATTACTGCCTTACTTTGCGAAGTGTCCCATATTTATGAGGGATGAGTTGTTTGATTGAATAGTTATCAAGCAGCTTTTTTTTTTATGGCCACAATAAGTCAAGACTGTTCTTTTTTAAAAGTTAAAATCATAGCCAATAAACCCTCATGATATCTTTCATGAGGTAGGTCCTATTTGGTTTCCTGTTCCACAGAAGGCTAAAGGGTGCAAAGCCTTTGGTAGACGTTTGGGGTAAGGGAGCTGAAACTGCCCCTTTGCGAGAATGGGTATGTTCATGTATGTCAAGCACTGTGGATCTACACACAGGGCTGTGCCATGCCCCTACCATGTTCCTTCCAGTCAGTTGGCTGCAATTCTAGCTCTGGGCTCATCCACCTTCTCAGCCGCAGAGAGCAGAAATGAAATCGGGCCTGTGTAAACATGAGAAAGAACTCATTGAGAGCAAGCAGGCTGCAGCTGTGGAAATCCACAAGCGAGGCGAAGGCCAGGAGAGGCCAGGCAGCAAGGAGGGAGCCTTAGACATTGAGTGAGGACTGGCACACACAAGAAACGGAGCCCCTAAACCAGTCACCGTGACGCCACCACGGGATCCAGCCCTCTAGACGCAGCTGCCACGAAAGTCGTGTTATCGCTTTTATCTCTAAAGAGTCAACACGTTGACTGGATAAGCTGAACCCAAATGAGCATTGTCCCCACCAAAAGGACAGGGATGACTTCTTAAATTCCGGACTGTCCTGTGGAGCCCGTTCTCTTACTCACTCTGGGATTTTCTCAAAAAGGAAAAGCATTTGATTTCTGGGTTCCTAAGTTTAAACAAATTCCACTAAATCTCAATCCTCTAACTGTGTAATACTCCTTTGCACCCTACTCCCTGCTAGCCCTTTTGTTGAAAATACATCATTCTTACATAATATATCCTGATTATTGCTTTCCTTCCCAAGACTCCTCCCAGTTCTTCCCCACACTGCTTCTATCCGGATTCACACCCTTTCTGTCTCCCATTTGAAAAACAAACAGGTGTCTAAGGAACAACAAGAACATAAACTATAACACAACAAAATAAAAGCAAAAACTAATGCATTAGAATTGGATAAAAACAAACCCACAGAAAAGAAAGAACAAAAAGGAAGGCACAAGAATCAGAGACCCAGTGATTTGCATGCTCAGAACCTCGGAGAAACACTACACTGGAAGTTGTAAGTGCAGAGGGCCCGGTGCAGACAGACCCATGCAAACCCTGGGCATGCTGCCTCCGCCTCTATGTGTTCTAGCTATGCTCATGTTGATTTAGAGGCCCTTGCTGGGGTCCTCCATTCCCTCTGGTTCTCACGCTCTTTCTGCCTCCTCTTCTTTAGGGTTCCCAGAGCTCCGAGGAAAGGAATTTGATGGAGACATCCCCTTTTAGGGCTGAGTGTTCCAAGCTCTCGTCCTCTCTGCACGATTTCTGACTCTGGGTCTTTGTATTTCTTCCCATCTGCTGCTGTAGGAGGAAGTTTCTCTAAGGAGGGCTGAGCAAAACACTGCTCTATGAGTATAGCAGAATGTTATTAGAAGCATTTTCAGTACCACTGTTTTTCTTCTTGTAGAATAGCAGCATTTGGTTTTGCCCTAGGTCTCTGGGCTACCTAGTCTCAGGTTCTTGGTCCCCCAAAGCAGTGTTGAGTATGGGCTCCATCTTGCGGAGTGGGCCGTAAGTCAAGTCAGGTATTGGTTGGTTACCCCAACAATATGGTGGTAGTGCCACCTTGCATCAACATATCTTGCAGGCAGGACACCATTATAGATAAAAGGGTTTGCTTCCTGGGTTGATGTTTACAGAGCTTTCATGTAGGTACCAGCTTGCCTTCTCCATGGTCAATGAGTTGTGTGGGTGTTGTCTTCAGCAACGGGCCTTACCTACAGTCTTGGAAACATCCTGGAGTCTTTGGGGGTAATTCCTATGAGACCCTTTTGGCCAAGAACTTAATTAGATGTAATCTAATCCTAGAACTAGAGCTTCATTTGGTGACAATGATGGCCAATTGGGGCTCTGTCTTCCCCTTTATTTTATAATGTTATTTAGATTGCCTTCATCTATGTTAGAAAGTGTCTACTGCAATAGGTTTCAAATGGCCCTTAATTTTAGCCACCTCTTCTCATAATTCCTTTGCCCTCCTGTCCTCTACTCCTTTCCAATTGATCCTCCCATTCCAGCCAACTCCATCATCCATTCATAACTATTCTACTTCCCTTTCCTAAGGAGCCCTGTCTGTTCTGCCCTAGAGCCTTAGTCTATAACTACACTCTATAGTTCTACAGATTATAATTTGGTTATAATTGACTTACCAGCTAATATCCACATACAAGTGAATACCTGCCATATTTTCTTTCTGGGTCTGGGATACCTCACTCAGGATGATTTTTTTTTTCTAGTTCCATCCATTTACCTGTGAAGTTCATAATGTCATTTTTAATGGCTGATTAATACCCAATTATGCAAATGTTTCACTTTTTTTAATCAATTCTTTTGTTGAAGGTCATCTAAGCTGTTTCTAATTCCTGGCTGTTATGAATAGACCAGCAATGAACATAACTGAGCAAGTGTCTCTGCGGCGGGTTGAAGCATCCTTTGAGTATACACCCAAGAGTGCTGTAACTAGATCGTGAGGTCCATCAATCCGCATCTTCCTGAGGAAGTGCCACACACGCTATGATTTCCACAGTGCTTTGAAAGTTTGTACTCACACCAGCAATGGATCCGTGTTCCCTTATTCCATATCCTCTGTCACTTGTTTTATTGATATTCGTCATTCTGAATGGTGTAAGATGAAATCTCAAGTTAGTTTTGATTTACATTTCCCTGATGGAAACATTGAACATTTCTTTTCTTTTTCTTTTTTTTTTTTTTTTTGGTTTTTCGAGACAGGGTTTCTCTGCGGCTTTGGAGCCTGTCCTGGAACTAGCTCTTGTAGACCAGGCTGGCCTTGAACTCACAGAGATCCGCCTGCCTCTGACTCCCAAGTGCTGGGATTAAAGGCGTGCGCCACCACCGCCCTACCATTGAACATTTTTTTAAATGTTTCTCAGTCATTTCAGATTCCTCTCTTGAGAATTCTCTGATTAGATCTGTACCCCATTTTAATTGGTTTATTTTTTTCTTGCTATATAGTATTTTGAGTTCTTTATGTATTTTGGATATTAACCCTTTTTATAGGCGGTTAAAACCCTTTTCCCATTCTCTTGGCTGCTTCTTTGTCTGATCGATGCTGTCCTTTTCCTTATAGAAGCTTCTCAGTTTCGTGAGCTCCTATTTATTATCTTGATCTTAGTACCCGTGCTAACAGCGTTCTGTTCAGAAAGTCTGTTTCTGTGCCAATGAGTACAAGACTATTTCCGGTTTCTCTTCCATAAGGCTCAGAGTGTCTGGGTTTGTGTTGAGGTCTTTGATCCATTTGAAGTTGAGTTTTGCTATGTGCCCGTCTTCTGATGTTTATGGCTCAGAAAGGGCAGTGCAACTTCTCTACATACAATCTCCACAGTCACCTACTGTGTTGGAAATGAAGGTGAAATCTCCTCAGTGATACCCTTAGTTCAAAGACAGGACTATGGGACAGAGTCATTCAAGTCTTAATGCTGATTCTCCTGCTTATGGTGATACCCTGCAGAAGTCTTTCTTGCTAATCTCTTAGAAATTGATATTTGGAAATAAGAATAATGTAAAAGAAAGAGTTGAGATATATGCATCAAATTATATGTAGAAAAAAAAAACAGGTGGATGTCATAGTACTTTTCAATATTGGGTCCTGGCAACGTCCACATTTGTGACGCTCCTCCTTTATTCAGTATTTCTTGCTTCTTGCAACTTCAGCAAGCTTTTCCTCCCTGAAGGATCTGTAACTTGATGCCACTTCACATAAGGTTCTTTTAAGTAGAACCAAGAACCTGCTGGGGCAAAGAAGTCTCTTTGACCCTTATGTTTCATGTCACTATTTTTAAGCATTATTTTTCCTATATTATTTCTGCAACAAAGATCCCAAAAAGTCTAAATAGAAACATTTACTTTCAGCTCAGTAAAGCCACTTTTATGCCATCTGCTGGGACCATTACTTCTTTAGGATATACAATCTCTACACAGCAGAGTCCAAAGCTACAGAGCAAAGGCATGAACATTTATCAATCTCTTTTAAGTATGAACCCTGACATCTTAGCTCCATTTTTTTGGTGCTTGAAGAGAGACAGTAATGTCTATTTACTCTGATTATACAAGGCTTCTGATGCTAGACAATGTTTTTTCTTAAAGATTTATTTATTTATTATGTATACAGCCTGCATGTATGCCTTCACACCAGAAGAGAGCACCAGATTTTTATCATAGATGGTTGTGAGCCACCATGTGCTTTCTGGGAATTGAACTCAGGACCTCTGGAAGAACAGCCAGTGCTCTTAACCTCTGAGCCAACTCTTCCAGCCCTAGACAATGTTTTACATTATAATGTGCCAGTTGGACTTACTGAGTGGCGTCCTGACACCCAGATAGAATCTTGAATATCCGTTGCCCTGATCCAGATGGCCATGGGTTTGGAATGTGGGGTAAGAAGGAAACCAAGTGGGGCCTACTACACCCATAAGAAGTTCTCCTAATCGGGACTAATAGCAGCCTGCACTGATACCTAAAGAACACACAGACACGGCCAGAAGGAGATGGAATCGATTGGGAGGATGCTGGTAATAGCATAACCCACATGACGAGAAAGATGAATGAATCAGACAGCTGGCTTTCAGAGTAGTTGGTGATGTCATCCGTTCGGGGTGGGGGGGGAGGCAAATATAGAGTAGATGAGTGTTAAGCGGAATTGAGGGGACAGCGAGTTACATCTATGACATATTGAATTTGAATTTTCTGTGGACCATTTCAGTGAAAATGACTAATAGATAGTAGAAGATGGAATTCTGAGGCTAGGGAGAGACGCCTAGGCTGGCCTAAACCCACTCGTGTGCTCTTAGGAAAATGCGGGGCTGTGTGAGCTGGGAGTCAGTGTAGGGTAGCCTAAGAACCCACCAAAGACACAGCTTAGGCCTAGAGGGCAGAACCGCTCCACTGAACACCCAGGAATAGACATGCGGCTTGGCCTGACTGGATGGATATGTATGGGAACCAGGGAGCACGTTCATTCCTGGGACAGAGCCTCAGTGATACTGGAAGAGAGTCAGTGGGAAATAGCAGCTGGCTCTGCACGGGGAGCCAGGGGTATATGCCAGGTCTGGGTGGGGATAGGGAGCTTGTCTTGATGCCCAGACAGAGCTCTCGGTACATAGCAGAGAAGGAACACAGAGGAAAGCACCATGTGATAAAGAGAAACTGGAAATGGCCAACGCATGCCAAGTCAGAGTAGAAAGAGAGGGTGGAAAGATGAGTATTAGTCTTAGAAATGCCCCGCCCTCCACGCTCAGCTGGGATGGAGGACTCCCCTTGACAACAAAACAAGTGAAAATTGATCGATACCACTTGTCCACACTTCACTGAGAGTGTTTGTATCATTTTAATGAACAGCTAATTATTTCCCAAAGAGAAAGCGTCAGTGAGAAGAGAAGATACCCTTACCTACAGAGGTAAGCGCCACTTTCAGTGTCCTCAACTGAACCCAAATTAAACAAAAGGGAACAGGAAGATTGTGAACAAGCAAACAAAGAGATTTTGATCGGAGCACGAGAGAAAAGTGAGTCACAGACACTGTATTTTATACACTTAATTAATTAAGTATAATTTATACACTTAATCTGAGACTTAAAACTAGGAAGAAAGCAATGGAAAACCAAGAACACGTAAACAGCTGAAAACCATAATGCTCATGTCTTCTGATGGGAAAAATATTTGAAGGTCAATTTCAACACATTAACAAAATAAATATACCACACTTGGGAGGCAGAGGCAGGAGGATTTCTGTGAGTTCAAGGCCAACCTGGTCTACAGAGGGAGTTTCAGGACAGACTCCGAAGCTACAGAGAAACCCTGTCTCGAAAAAAGAAAATGTGAAAGTCATTTAAACAGAGAGATCATTCAGTCATTCAAATTGGTCAGACATCTAACACAGATGCTATCAGAAGTGTATGTGGAAGGAAAAGCTTTGTTTATTTTTAGATAAATTGGAACAAACACAGACAATATACCTCACACATCCCGTAGTTTACGTAAGCACAGGATTCAGATTACATAGAAAGCACAGTTGCAAAGATTTTCTGAGGACGTGCTTCGCTGTTGTCATACCTTTTTGCAAACTTAAATGTATGCTTTCCTATGTCTATACATAAAACCCCAATAAAATAAGACCGAACTGGTTGGGTGGTGGTGGTTTCCGGCTTTAATCCCAGCCCCTGAGAGGCAGACGCAGGTGGATCTCTGTGAGCTCAAGGCCAACGTAGTCTAGAAGGCTAGGGCTGTTACACAGAGAAACCGTGACTCGCCAAAACAAAACAAAACAAACAAAAAAGACAAAACTGGATTAGGGACACAAACATTTAAGTAATAATCATGCAAATTATAGCCTTAATTATAGAACTATTATTAATAGTTTCAAGGTTTCAAATCTAGGAAGAATTTTTTCAAGTTTCCACTTATAGTAAAACCTGTGTGCTGCTCACATATAAAGAAAGGTTCTGGCTCTTAGCTGACGATGCAGTGTCGACCTTGAGTCCATGAGCTTGACAGGCCTGGTCCATAAACAGGAATTTCAGAGAGACGGTATCTTGAAGGAAGACTTTTCAATACAAAACTGCGGCAAATCTTTTCCAAAGTTTTCCTGCATGCCTTCTGTTCATGGGCCAGAAGTGATGCATGGGGCAGCCACTAAGAAAACTAGGGAAAAGCCACTCTTGTAGCTACCACTGCACACCCTGCGGTACGGCTAGGACCCCGAGCAGAGCACAGCTTCCGTCTGCTCGAGATTAGAAAAGCGAGTAGCGTTCACAAGGTCTGCAGTTTCTTACGAAAGCTCTGGGCTGTTCCCAGGAAGTCAATCTCTTTGAAACAAAGGCTGCGCTTTTCTATGAATGGCTTTTGAAAATTCAGGTGGTGAGGCATCGGGAATTAACCTAAAAATAAACATAAATTTTTGAAATCTAATTATTTTTAGCCAACAAGATAGAACTTAGTGACGGAAGTCTGAGCTAATTTTTAGAACAAGAAAGACCAAATGCCAAGGATTTTTGTTAAGTCGTATTTCTCTGAACGAATTATCACAGCTATGTTTTCCAAATTTTCATAAAGAGGTCCCTGAAAAGAATTCTAAAGCATCCCCTCCAGGTTCTGGTTCACCAACATCTGACCAATCTTTTCTGATGCCCATAATTTCATTAATCTTTGCGATTGTTTCCTCTAATACAGACTGGGCTAAGCCCCTGAAACCCGCATCTTTCAGTAAGTAGATTTGAAGATGATTCTAGCGATTTTCAGATCTTACTTTTCTTAACTTCCTGAATATATATATAAATACATATATGTCATATATGTATATACATACATATATATTATAGTAATATTTGGTTTTATGATTTGACATACAGTTTCTGATGTTTGCTGTCTAAAATAATCAAAGGGCTTAATATTGTAATGTGATATGTAGGCAAAAATGACTGTTTCACAGTGGTCAATCTCCTTTAAATTTATTTGGATTTTGATGACTTTTGCATCCTTGTGCAATCTTGAGAGCTTTAGTACTGAATAAAAAAGTAGAAGCTCTTAGAACATCTTGTTAAACAATAAGCAGAACGCAAAGTGAAGATAGTTATACAGCTATGGCTTAAATAAGTGTAGCACAAAACTTTTACTGGAAAGACTATTGTGAAGTTGTCCATCGCCTGCAAATTGATCTGTATAAATAATATGACCCTAATTTCTTCATGAAATCCTCACAGAATGCATCTAATTTTTTGAAGAAAGAACTGACAGAAAAAGCCAGAAAAAAATGAGAAGTGATGAAAGGAATTCACATTGTGAGGAATGAAAGTATTTCGGGTCACCATAGAGAGAAACACAAGGTGTCTGCTCAAGAACAATAGATCGCAGCAAAGGAACCGGAATTCTGTGTGCCCAATATCCACACATCCATCAAAATGTAACATGTGGGTGACAACCACAGGACCCACATGATTAAGAAAGCTCTGTGTTAATAATAAACACTTATGAGGCATTTGTCATTTGGAAAAGGGCCTAACCTACTTCTGGAGTCAAGCTACTCACCAGACAAACGGAAATACAAAGCTGATTTTAGACTGGTACAATTGGAATTTCAGGTGAGCAGGTACCAATGGGAGAAGGGCAGGAAGCCAGACAGGAGGCATCATTTTGAGGAATTACGCTATTTGTGGGCACAAGGGGAAAAGAAGCCTGTAATAGCCTGGGAGGAGACTATCATCCACAAAATCTAGAAAGCAAAGATACCAAGAAGACGTTTGACCCCCAAATTCAGAGAATGATATAACCTGGCTCAGGAAATCAATAGACTATTGGAGCTTTGTGAGGGAGAAGACGTCAGGGCTGAAGCAGAAAAGAATTGATCAAGAATTGGACTCAAAGCCAGGTATCCAGGTAGGGTGGGTGGAGGACTTTAATCCCAGGACTTGGGAGGCAGAGGCCAGCCTTTGCCTACAAAGTTAGTTCCAGTACAGCCAGAGCTGTTACACAGAGAAACAAGGGAGAGGGAGGAGAGAGAGAGAGAAAGAGAGAGAGGAAGGAGGAGGAGGGGAAGGAGGAGGAGGGAGAAGGGAGGGAGGGGGAGGAAGGAAGGAAGAATTATACTCAAATATAGACTTCATTTAAAATACAAAATCCATGGCCATGAAATCAAAGGCTGGGCTGACGCGACAGGAGCCATGGTTATCAAAACCACGTCAGGCACTTCCACAGTGGCATTATTTTCTTAACATTTATATTTGTTTTAAACATTTTACTTAAGGTTACTGATGCATAATTTCCTAATTAGCTACCAATTGCTAATTGTTCTATGAATTGATAACTGTGTACGGATTTGACCACAGGCACATCCCTGAACGTTCTCTCCAGCCACATTTAGTGACCTAAGTCCCTGACAGTCACTGGCCTCACTCATGTCTCACAGTTCTGCTTCATATAAGTAGAGAATATATCTCATGTCGTTCCCACTCTGACCCCTTTCATTTAAAGTAACGCATGCTTTCGAGATTTTGATTTGAATATGTCCTCTCCGTTGCTGAATAGTAGTACGTTAACAAATATCCCACAAGCTTTCCTTTATCAAAATCAATCCTTACACTAACTATTGGAGTAACTTTTACTACTATTTCTGGTTTATTGAAGGCAGAACTGAGGATCCGCAAGCTTCCTCTTGCTGGCTAAAGGTAACTGGAGCTGGAATTCACCCCAAGTCTGTATAACCCCAAACCCAAGGGCAGCATATAAGTCAGAGAGATGGAAAAACACATCATTTATTTTAAGTGGAAAACTAGGAAGAAATTTCACAGAGGTGGAAGAAACCAGTTCTCAAAAATTCATTAACAATTTGTCTCTCCTGGAAAATCAATGCGAAATGCTTGTTTTAATAGGGTAAACCTGGTCTTCCCCCCCCCCCACCCCAGTCCATCTCCTGGTTTTCAAAGACAATGAGAATTGGATGGGGGGGCAGGGATGCGAAATCCACTCTGCACCCCTGAAGCCACGTTAAAAGCTTAAAGAAGATTGAACTTCTGATTTGGATCGGTTCCTGGGGACATTTGCCACAGCCGCATGCCGCCATCGAATGTACAGTACGGGATGAGAAGGAGCCACACTATAGATAGAAAAAGGACAAACGGCATGGGAATCTGTTCGCTTCTAAATATAACAGTTCATTTTCGTGTTTATGTAGAGCAGTATCAAAGCTATGCTTTGCCAATACTGGATCTTATTTAATTCCTAGATTTATATTAGTTCACCCAGCGCCTGACTTTTGAATGTCTCATCTCTTCACGGGAGCCATTCTGTGCGGATTTAGAAAACAGGGAGGGCCAGGATGCTCGCTGCCTTTGGTCCCGCAGCAAGCGCCCCCTCCGTTTTTGAACATAATCAAGGCACCCCGCAAGGACCACCACAAGCGAATGTGTTTCACATCACAACACAGATGGCTTGTTTACAGCATTTTCCCCTTCTCGGAGAGATTTTAGGGATGGATTCAAATTTTACTCCTTGCTGCCGTGTGTGGCACATATTTCTATTCTCGTCGAAACCCGGTGGTGCCCTTGAAAGATGGCAAGAAACCGGTCTGCTGTCCTTCCTTCTCATATGTGAAGAGGCATAGGGTTAGAGGGGACTGAGGGGACCGAGGCTTCTTCCCTGCTGTTCCATAACTCTTAAGCAACAACATCCAATACCACTTACAGCTCACTTGATGCAAACGAAGCGACACCTGGAGCCTCTACTCTGTACTTTGGAACTAGCATATTAAGTGATTGTCCCACCTACTTGGTCCTTATGTATAAAGGCGTCCAGCCAGCCTCTTGTTGTTCCCATAATGATTCCTGGCCTTTACTGTACATTAGAATTTCCTCGGAAGGTATCACCACATTCCGAATGGCTTGTTTCCAGGCCGGAGGCCCGAATACCACAACTGTTTTCCTCCATGATTTTATTGAGCAGCCTGGGCTGAACCCACTGGTCCAAAATTGACAAGTGTTCCATAGGACGCCCATAGAGGACTTTATTTGCCTCTTTTCTCATCATGCTTATAAAAGATGTGTTTGCCATTTAAGGTTATAGAAGTGCAGGGATGTGGGAAGGTTTCCATAGCGATGAATATTTATGGAGAGCATGGCAGCTCTCTTATCGAGCACCCAACAGGTTGGTGAGAATGTTTTGTAACCTTCTGTAAGAACAGGAAATGCTTCTAGCTCCTGAAGCGCTTTTCTTCCAGCCTCTCATCTTGAAGGTTATTTAGTAAGCTCTCTTCTCAAAATTAGCAAGAAGCTCACTGCTCGATGCTGAAGGTAACACCAAAAAAAAAATTATACTTCTGTTAGACACTCAAAGCCGGTATAAGCCATCATCTGGCCAGAATGACTTTGGGGCTGTTCTCAGCATACAGGACAGGACATTCAGCAGCATCCACAGTGGCCTCTCTTTAAGCATCAGCGATATTCCATCCCAGATGGGACAATAAAACATTTCTACACGTATTGTTAAATACTCTGCTAGGAGCAAAACTACCTTGGGTTGGGAGACGTCACCCAAAGAATCATCTTTGTCTTCATATGTAGATGGGAATCTATCAGTGTCAATATCTTTTCAATGCTGACTGATGTCCATGTTGTCATACTCATTTGCCCATTAAATCCCTGTTCACAACGCTTTATTATTATAGCCGGTCGAACGTGGCCCAGTGTTATCATAATGACAGTGTCGCCAATCTTCAAGCATGCTAGAAAAGGTCTGTTCTTATCATTGAGAAGAGCGAGGTGACATGAGAGACAAAAGTATAAGAAAACAACGAGGAATACTCTGTACCTCATTAGCATCCTCTATATCTGACATCGTGGCCCTTCAGAGTCCTGGGTTATTTTCGAAGACCAAACCAGGAAGAGCCACAGGAAGTTCTTTTGATTCTCTACTTCCATTGCGTGTCCCCTTCATCACCTGCAAACCCTGCTCCTTCCGCATGCATGGGAACGATACTACAGAACAGGTAGGCAAGACAAAAATGCTACTATGTCTTTTTCTTTGACTCGGATTTTCTATATTGTGAATTGACGTCTTGTATTTTTCTGAAGACAGTAATGGGGAGTGATTTGACTGAAAAATTGGCTTCCAGTAGGATTACTTGAGCCTTCACACTTTTTTTCACAGTATAAATTAGTTTATACTGATTGTCTATACTAATAGTCAGTACTAAATTAGGCTATGCCTATACTAATAGTCAGTACTAAATTAGTCTATACTAATTCAAACAAGTGTTGGAAATATATTAATCTTATGTTACAATATAGTAGCATATAATAATAATGTAATCTATAAGTAAAATACATTGGATAAGGAAAGAAAAAGATTGAAATTTCAGAATGATGGGAAAAGTACATGAATTAGAGTAGACTTCCTTCTGTGCCCCTGGAGATTAAACTGGAGCTAGCCAATATTACCCTACTGCAAGAGAAGATCCCGTTAAAGAGATATGAACAATAGTACACTTTGCATATCATTAATACTGAAGTTCAGTGAAGAATGTTTTAAGGGTTGGGGAGAGAAAGACCCTCCACAGAAGATCTAGGAACCAACATGGTTTTGATAGGGAAATTAAAACTTAAACAAGTATAGAAGGAAAATAAGGGAAAAGCTCCAGTGGCCACAAAAGAGCAGATAATGTCCACAGGAAATGCTCAAGAGAGAGGCAAGCTGAGCGATTAAGAGCATCTTTTGCAAGATCAAATGCACATAGATCGTACTAAGGTGGGAAGAGAAGAGTTGGGTGACTGCACTAAGTTTAAAATGTTCAATGGAGGGCTGGAGAGATGACATTCCAATCTATAAAGAGTTTGCCACGCAAGTGTAAGAATTCGAGTTATGGTCCCCAGAACCCACATGAAAAATCCAGCCATGGTGTCATGTGTATATATGATCCCAGTGCTGTGGAGGAGAGACAGACAGACACGTCCCTGCGGCTCATTGTCCAGCCATCCTAGCCTCCTTGGTGGACTCCAGGACAGTGAAAGATCCTGACTTCAAAAGCAAGGTGGACATCACCTGAGTAGTGACACCCAAAGTTGTCCTCTGGACTCCACATGTATGCGTATACAAGTACACATGTGGCTTTCACATGAATCCCACACACATGAGTGCATACATACATGTGCACACAAAAAAATGCCCCATGGAACTAAATGCATAATAGTATCAGGAGAGTAGCATTGCTAGGTGTGGGTTTGTAATCACGAGGGTGGGCAGGAACTGTGTGTGCATGCATGTACAGACTCATTGAAGACCCTGTCCTTCTGACTTGAATGACATAGGTTCAGCGTGTGCTTCTATCCTCTTTAGACTTAGGAAGAAAGCATCTCAGACTGCCTAGTAAGAGTCCAACCCTGTATAAAAACAAGACAATATAATGAAGAACATTTTTAATATTTTACACACTAGCCAATTATAAATCCACGCTTGTTCCTGGGTTCTAAGGGCTCCCATGAGGAAGGGGAAGAGAAGGCACAGCAGACACTGGGAGACCAGTAAAAGCAGACTTGTTTATTCAGCAATGGGGAGAAGCCTTATGTACCCTCCTCCCAGCACCCACGCTGTGCTCAGATCCATTGACATTATGTGCTCGCCTCTCATTGGCTAGGCATGATCAGGACCTGTGACAGCACTTTTGGCTAGGCCCTCAGACTGACTCCAAGTTGGTTCATCTCTCAGCCTTCTAGGTCTTTTCTTCCCACACACACTGAAATGAGTTTGGAGTGGCCCAGGAAGTATGACTGCATCTGTATACCCTGGAAGGAACACAAGGCCGTTTCTGGATATTTGTATGATAAGTGATGGGCATACTTATGTTCATGTTTTATACATACATCATACTCCAATACTGAAGTTTTATTGTTAATTAGTCATATAATCTATACCAATGAGAAAGGGACACATAATTTTCACCAAATACTATGCTAAACCAACAAATGTTACAAAGATCATCCTACCAAATTTTTAGTTATCCTGTATAAGTGAGGTGAGAAAAACAAAATATATCTCAACTAATATCAGCTATTAGCGGACAGTTAAATCTTAAGTCAAGAGTTCACATTCATCACCATAGGGGTCCCTGACTTCCTTCCAGCAATAGCAAGGTGGCCATTTGAGAGGATGTGGTGGCAGCTCATTAGACTATGTAGTTCTCCTGTTGGAGGGAGGTCCCTTGTTGGTTCCTGGCTGCCCGGCTAGCTTAGACCCAAAATAATCACACAGAAACTGTATTAATTAAATCACTGCTTGGCCCATTAGCTCTAGCTTCTTATTGGCTAACTCTTATATTAATTTAACCCATTTCTATTAATCTGTATATCTCCACATGGTTGTGGCTTACTGGGTAAAGTTTCCAGTTTCTGCCTCCAGTGGAGGCTCCATGGTGTCTCTGACTCCGCCTTCCTTCTCCCATGCTACAGGCCAAGCCAGTGTCTTTATTCATTAACCAATAAAAGCAACACATAGACAGAAGGACCTCCCATCCCAGTTCTCCTACAATTCTTTTGCCCTCATTACACCGCATTTATGCCAAATATAACTTTCTCTAAATCCAAAGTGAGTGCCAACTTTGCTATATTTTCATGGTCAGGGCCAGTGGCTCTGCCATCATACCTGAGACAGGTATAACACGGAGATTGGCCACAGGATCCCCGCCTTCATCCATGTCAAGACTAGTATGGACTTTTGAAGTTTTCTTTATTTTCCTCACAGCTTAAAGGCCAGAGTTAAGTGACTCTCCTACGTGGTGGTGATACAGGCTCTAACAGAGTGTTGGGTAACTGAACCCCTTTCTGCTGTCACACCAGCCACGTATTAGTCCATGTTTACAGGTCCTGAATTTTGAGAGTAGAATTTAGCATAAAACTAACTCAAAACCAATAATAAATCTGAACGCTATATATTTACTTTCAGACATCACATTTTAAGGGAAAGTACACTTTTTTTTTTATTTTACAAAAATAACCTGAATGTTTTACATTTCACTTCCAGTGTTTTCTCGAAGTGAAATCTGACTCATATTTCCCATGGAGTAAGATTTCTAGGACAATCTTTATTTAAACAATTGCAACACTCTGTCATCAGAAAGATGATCTTCAGCATAATACAGAAGCAATGAGAATTGAAAATCCAGTTCAAATCATTCACTGCATATCATAGGGGTATAAAGAACTTTGAAGACCACATGTTTTATTCTCTGTGGCATTTTATCAAATAATAATTGATAAATGACAACACTTAAAAAATAAGTGTCAGTTAGGATGATAGAAAAGCCCTTCATCACTACAATACTTACCCAGATATCACAGTAACCTGTTAATTTGGATACACGATACTGTTCCAAAATATAGTTAATATGGTCATAAATCAGATTTAAAGCCAATATATACCTGTGTCTCTATATACTTATGCTAAGTGATTTCAGAATGGATTGGGTCTTTTTTAGACTTATCAACCTCTTTTTGTATTTGTCTGTAGGGATGGGGGTGTAGATATCCGTACACTGGGACACATGTAGCAGTCAGAGGACAACTTTGTTGAGTTGATGCTCTCCTTTGACCACGCGCATCCTGTGCAGTGGCCTTGGGTCTTCGCTTAGTACTTGTGAGCCACCTCACGGGTCCTCAGGAAGGATTTTTAAAAGCTTAACAGTGCACTCATTTTTATTGTATTCATTTAGGGAAGAAGGTCACACATCCACAGCAAAGGGGTGTGTGGAGGTCAGAAGACTACAAGCTGGGCTCGGTTCTGTGCCTCCACCATGTGGGGTCCAGTTCTAATGTAGGTAGGCTCCACAGCAAGAGCCTTTACCCACAAACTATCTTTAATAATTTAAAGAAAGGATGAAGAACTCACACTTTTACAATTCTGATTATTTACCTCTGCTTTGATACAAAACACCCAGAAATTCTTTTTCTTACTTGATTTTCTAAAATATTGTGACCTTCATTGATGTCTTATGGAAAACCAGAAGTCAGAACACTCAGCAGGTGAAGTGATGAGGGCTTTAGATATTCTCATAAGTAAAGGAATGTAGCCATAAGTTTTTCTCTCCTGCCTGCAGGTCCCCAATTACAAAATAATCACTTAGAGGCGTAATATTAATTACAACTGTTTGACTGATGGATCAGGCCCTTACTGGTTAGCTTTTACATTTAAATCAACCCATTTCTAATAATCTGTGGATCGCCACGTGGCTTCTCAGCATTACTTGCTCTCTTGCACATCTGGCTGCTCCAGCGGCTCACTGGCTTCTCCCTCACCCACACTCTTCACCTGTGTCTCTGCTTGGATGGGCCCCCTACTTATATTCTGCGCTGCCATAGTTCCAGACAGCTTTATTCATCAGCCAATAAAAGCAACACATTTCTGCAGTGTACATAAAAGCATCCCACGCCAAAGGATAGCTCGGTTGGCCTTCCTCTTTCTTATAGTTGTGGTTGTAAGCTCAACCTTTAGTAGCTGAGCCGTCTCTCCAGCCTGGCTTTCCTTTTTCTCTAAAGGTCGTGTTTCATCATGTAGCCCTGTCTTATCTAGATCGTGTATGTAGCCCAGGCTGGGGCTACTACTTCTTGGGCAAGCCTCCTGTCTGTGGCTTCTGAATGCAGTGATTGTAGGCCTCTTCACCACACCAAACTTTGTAAACTTTTGAAATCTACTTTACTGTGCTTCTTTGATTTTGACTGAAGAAAAACTAGGTAACAAAATAAACAAAAAATAAAAGCTGCTTAGAACAGGAGCAGGCAAGGCTCTCTGTTGCCATGTTTTATATTCAAGTAAATGACCTGAGTCATTAAGAACGTAGCTAAAACAAGTTCTTGGTATATATATATATATATATGTATATATATATATATATATATATATATATATTACATGTGTATTTACAAAACGTTTAGTCCTTCAAGGAAAACTTTTAACTCCTTAAAGTAGCTTTATTTTTAAATTAAATTTTAGGTGAGAGTACAAATAATTGGTTTCATTGTAGCACACACGCATGCACACACACGCATGCACACATGTGCACACAAATGCACACACACCCATACACGCATGCACACATGCACACACACACACACACACATACACACACACACACACTGCTTCCTTCTGATTCATCTCTTCTCCATCTCCACGTGTTCCTGGAAATGTAGCTATTTAGTTTTCATTAATAGATGCATCCAATTCCATTTTGTATCACATTTTCCTAATTCACTCACCTGTGTGTGAACATCTGAGCTCTTTCCGGGCCATTGTGAATGGTGTATTAAACAGCCTGGATGTGCGAGTATCTCTGTAAAGCGTTAACCTCGTCCTGGGTATGCATCCAAGGGCGGTACAGCTGCATAGGTGGTAGTGTTCTTTTCTGGAGCACCTTTGCATTGATTTCCAGCATGGCTGTTCAGATTTACTTTCTCACCAGCAGTGGATAAGGGTTCCTCATTTGGCAAAACCATGCAGACATTCGCTGTCATCTTTTCTTGGTAGTCTTCCTACCCGAGGGAAAGACAATCTCAAAGCAGTTTGAGTGTGCATTTCCACGATGGCTAAGAATGTTCACCCCCTTTCCGAGCATTTAGTGACCATCTGCATTTCTCCTTTTGAGAACTGTCCACTCCATTTGTTAGCCCACGTAAGTACTGGATAATTTGTGCGGTTTGGGTTTTGTTTCTCAGGGTTTAATTTTTATAGGCCTGGATATACCCTAGAAATTAGCCCTCTGCCATACACGTAGTTGGTGAAGATAATTCTGCAGGCTGCCTCTTCACTCCGGCAAATGTTTCCTCCTGACTCTTCTCCATAATGCTAGGTTTACAGATGTTTGCTCCCATGCTGAGGATGAGACACAGGGCTTACTAGACAAGCCACCTACCAGCCGAGCTGCAATCCCAGCTTAGTCTGCATCAATGATTATCAGGGAAATTGGTTTAGAGTTCTACTTTTTACTGTGCCCAGATCTAATTTTTTTTATAAGGGTAATTCTAGCTTGGTATCTTGAGATTGGAAGCACCTCCTTCCAAACCTCACACAGCACTTTGAGAAGGACTGATTTGGGGCTTTTCTTTACATGTTTGGTTAAAGTTGTTAATGAATCCATTCTGTTTAGACCTTTCTTTGTTCAGAGGATTCTGAACTGCTTCAGTCACATTGATTTCAATGCAGCTGCATAAATATTTTTATCCCTTTCATTTTTGCTAACTCATATTTGCCCAGGAATTTGTCTGTTTCTTTAACATTTCCAGATTTCCATAAAATGGGTTTTTAAATATTCATTAATTATTCTTTATATTCATTATGATCTGTAGTAACCTCTCCCTTTCCATGTCTAATTTTGTTAATTTGGGGTTTATCTCTCTTTCTTTTGTTTAGTTTGGTTTGGGGTTTTCCAGTCTTTTGCTGCTATTGTTGTTTGTTTGTTTTCCAAAGAACCAAACCCTCATTTGATGGTGTCTCTGTATTCTTCATGTATTCTCTATTTTATTATTCTCTGACCTTGTCTTTACTATTTTTGCCACTTGCTGCCTCAAAGTCTAGAGTTCTCCTTGTTCTCTAAGAACTTGAGGTGTATCATTAGGTTATTTATTGAGACTCTTCTGATTTTTTTTTAAAAAAATAACCATGTTTAGCTTTAAACTTTCAACTTCAAACTGCCTTAGTTGTGTCCCAAAGAATGGTCAGTTGTGCTTTCAAATCTTGAAAGCGATATTCAGTGTTTTCTAAATATTTTTATTACACTCAAAACATAGTGTACAGATTTATTTGTTATTCATTACAAAGATGCTTGCGTGTTTGTAAATGGGACATTATATTCTAAAAATCAAGTTTTAAAAAACACTACACATGCCTTCTTCCTGCAACCCGCTGTAATTTTAACTCTGTAGCAATATATACTCCACTAAAATTTTAAAAGTTGGTTATGACTAATATAATTGCTTTTACAAAATTTCAGTTGATGCGTGTAGACCTAAAAACAATGAAATATGGGCCACATTTCTGGACGTTATTCTTATCTAATGCAGTATGTTTGGATTTAACTAATAATTATTTTAAGAAAAGACACGTTCAGTCTACTTTAAATCCCCTTTATGATGAAATAGAAATTTATCCCTTATTAGGTAAGAGTGCTGAGAGTAATGGGCTGTACCACAACTTCATCCTCCTGGCTGATGTCAGGGCTCATTCTCACCATTTGCTCTAAATTCTGTGTGAGTCTAACTCCTGAACGGAATGGAAATAAGCAGCCTTAAGAGCAAAGGCAGTTTCCCTTTCTTTGATTAAATGTTGATGTGAGACAAATTCTCGAGTTTAGTGGCTTATGTTCTAATTGCAGATCAATATGAAAGGACCTGAACTTTATTCTCCATTACTTGGTCTTGGAGAACCATTTGTCAGTGTTTGCATTTGTGCAATCAAACCTCTTAGACTTTTGTCATTTGGCCATGAAGATCTTACAACCATAAAGTTCATAGAGGAGGAGAAAGACTGTTCCCATAGCACTAGGAACACCATCAGGGAAGAGCTTGGGTACAATCAAAGGCAGATGCAAAGCCACTGGTTTTCATTAAGAAGATAAGCCTATTCTGCAGAACACTATCTTTTGAGTGGTTCTTGCAGGATCTACCCATTTGTAAGTATGGCAATTAACAGTTTCTATTTCCCGTTTGTACACTGTAAGGAATATGGGGATGGTAGTGGTGATTATTTATTCAGGTTATTTCTGCTTTGAAGCTGTCCTTAGGTCTCTACAGTATACCATGTTCCTTGTAAAGGGAAAACCAAAATTACTTTATTAAGTGACCCTTAACAGTTTCCCCAGATCCCCATTTGGTGCAGGATTTCCATGTCTATTCTCGGATGATAATGTAGCAAAGGAAAGCACATGGTTCTAATAGATATTCAGACCAGATGCTACTTGTCTCACACATATCCTACTCCTGAGTGGCTGTCAGAAGAGGCCGTAGGAGAAGATGGGGAAGTCATTAGCCAGAGACAGTGTACATTCCGCTATCCTTGCCAGTTTACAAAAGCCAAGAGTCCCGGACGGCAGCCCCTCCGGTTCTGTCATGTTGAATTTCTGGACAACGTTAACAGCCTTCAACTGGTTGCATACACACACACGGAGCAGGAGGGAAAGAGGCACACCTGAGATCAGATCACAGATTGAGAGCAGAAGGGCTCAGGGCCAGTTGAGTTCTTATCCTTCTGTGTGTGTGCTGTCTGCAGCACAGAACACACAAATGTCGACAAGGAGTTGGTCTTGCCTTCTCACCTGAATCTAAGGCTTCTTCTAGAGATGACCTATCACAGGGCTCAGTCCGCAACAGGGGCACAGCCCATGCCCGTGGAGCAAATGAACAGAAGTAGAGTCACCTCCCTGGGGCATCTTTTCACGCCATTTCTCAAAATGGATCAGTTTTACTTTGAGCAAAGCCTATTTAAAATGCTGCCGTGTGTAGACACCTTTCCATCGTTGAACGTAGTTATGGTTTTGTTATTCAAATACTAGTGCACGCCATAAACACCGTTAGTGCAGAGAGTGTGTTTCATTTAACACATGAAAACATAGCAGGGGAATTGTTTTTCAACAGTGACTCTTCAAAAACAACTTCTAAGAAGATGTCTTTACCACCAACCATCATAGGATGGAATAACAAGATTTGATAGCCAAGCACTGGATCCATGGATGAATATAAACAATCTTTCTTTTCAGCTCCTGAATGCTACAGAAACCCTTGAGCATGAAATGAAACATTTTACACATGGGCAATTATAAAAAGAGACAAAAATATGGTACAAATTTTAAAACCTTCTCTTTCTACACAGAGAAAGACAACATTGCCCTTTACAGGCCGATTGGGAAGACTTGTTAATGAGAAGTTTGGTTTGGAGGATAAATACTGTATGTTATTGTTTTAATCCTTAAAATCTGTTTTCACTAATTGATAATTGCTGGCAAGTAGAAACTTCTAGTGATAAACACAGTTACGATGCTCCTGGATTCAGTTGCAATTAAAATCTGGTTCTTAAAACAATTTTCTATCAATATAAGCTAGAAAAAAAAAACAATCGAAGCCATGGACACGCCCTTACTACCATTTGTGCACATAATTCCAATGCTGAAAATTATAATTGGAGGGGATGCATGTGCATGGTAGAGTGGATGTATGCACAGCTGTGTGCCAATGCAAGAGTACATATGTGAGTGTGTATGCATGTGGAAGCATCGGTATTTTTCTATGTGTGGTTCATGTGTGTGTACACAGCTGTGTGCTAGTGAGCATGTGCATGTCTGAGTGCATGCGTGCATGTATGCGTGTGTGTATGCCAGAAGTTGGCGTCAGATTTCTTCTGAACTCACTCTCTATAGACGGAGAGTGCTTGTTCATTTCCTGGCCACTCAGGCCCGAATAATGACACAGAAACTGTATTAATTACAGTACTGTTTGGTCAATGGCTCAAGAATATTCTTGGTTAACTTTTATAGCTTAAATTAACATGTTTCTATTAATCTCTGTATTGCCACAAGGCTGTGGCCTACCGTTAAGGTTCCGTCTGGCATCTGTCTTCTTCCGCAAATACATGGCATCTCTCTGACTCTGCCTACTCTCTTTCTATATCTTTGTTTCGATTTCCTACTTGGCTTTACTATGCTAAGCCATTGGCCAAAATAGCTTTATTCATTAACCAATAAACGCAACACATATACAGAAGGACTTCCCACATCACCTCCCCTTTTCTGTCTAATTAAAAAGGAAGGTTTTAACTTTAACACATTAAAATTACATATACAAAACAGGTATCAAACAAGAATTACAGTTACAGTATTTAGTCTATTTGTATCTGGCAAAATTTTTAAAAATTCTATCTTTTATATAATGTAAACGATAAAAGATAAGACAGTAAAGAAGACTGTTTTGTGATGAAAATTTTGAATTAGGGCTATCACTTTGAAAAGACCATCAGCATCTCCTGAAAGAGACAGGGATAAAAATGATGCATCAGAAAAATTACACACAGGTAGCTGGGGTTCTAAAGTGTGAGAAGGTTTCCAGTGCAATTATCTGTCACTGCCCCAGCTTTGGGAAATGTCTTCCTATCACCCTCAGCCCCGGTAACTCTCCAGATAATATCGGCAGCCAATCTTGTCACACCTCAGCACTGTCTCTTCACTGTCTTTTCATCTGATCATTGTTATGTCCTCTGATGATCCTCTACCTGATCTAAGATTGACAGGTGACGTCTCTTGTTGGTAGAAAAAAAATCATTAGAATTATTTACATAAGTACACTCTGTGAAAAGTTCAAGATCATGCTGGATCCACTTAGACCAGTGTCTTTCAACCTGTGCGTCGAGACCCCATTGGGAGTCAAAGCTGCCTTTCACAGGGGTTGCAGATCAGACATCCTGCATATCATAATAGTAGAAAAATTACAGTTATGAAGCAGTTTCAAGGCTGGGGTCACCCAACATGAAGGTTCGCAGCATCAGGAAGGTTGAGAGCCACTGATTTGGGTGAAAGGCTCTCAAGGTAGTGCAAGTCGGTAGCATCTGCAATGCTGGACAACCCTTCTCGGTCCTTACCCTCTTCCCACAGAAAAAGCACAGACCCAGGGGTGTGTTCCCGACTACTCATGCATTTCTGTCCAAATGAGTGCAGCACACAGGGGGAGTTCTCAACACTTACTAATTATACATCTTTGATTCTAATATCAAGACTATTTTTATCTTAATTTTGCTCTTTTCATTACCCCTTTGTTTTGGTTTATAGCTTGTGATCCTTCTCTATTGGGCTACCTACCTTTAAAAAACTTCCTGCCTAACCCCCTTTCCTGCATAGTCCCCTCCTCTTCCAACCTCTTTTCTTTCTCTTTTTGTAGGTATTGTTCCTAGTGATCTATCTCACCCATTCAGCAATGCATATTTTTTTTAAAAAGTATGACATAAATTATTATCATATCCTTAAATTCTAGCTGCATATATTATTTTGGGTTAAACTTTTTAATTAGTCTTCAAAACTATATTTAGCTTACCATATTTATCATTGCCAAATGTGCTGTATGTGCATGTATTAGAGTGTGTGTGTGTTTGTATGTGTGTGCATTTACCTACACACATGCCTCTGTATATACATGTGGAGGCCAGAGGTCAACATCAGGTCTCTTCCTGTATAACTTTCGATTTTATTTCTTTGATAGGACCACTCCCTGATCTCAGAGCTCACTACCAACTGAGCTGCCTACAGCTCCCCCAGTCTCTCCTTCCCCACCTTGGGATGGCATTAGTAGTGGAGGCTAGCTCTATCTGCTAAGTCATCTCTCCAGCTCCTGGGGATTCATTCTTCTTGTCTCATGTGATGCAGTGATCAAAATATACTTCTTGGTCCTTCATAAACACTTAGCAAATGCTCTGTATTTTTCCACTGGTTCACAGTGCTGTCTTTGTTTTTTACAAAATGTCCATATGCATGGGTGTATGTTTGGGGGATTTTTATTATACAGGCCCGTAAGTGTCAGACACCAGGTATCATTACTGAAGCTTTATCATGGGGCCTCATGTAATGCCCTGATCACCGTAGTAACATCTTGACATTTCTTGCTTGCTTTTTCAGATAGAGTTTACAATTAGAAACAATCTAAAGTGTCAATATGTGTATATTTAAATTGATAAAATTAACCATTTTAATTGAGGGGTTGATATTATGATTTGAAAATAAATTTTGTGTTACTTTTTTTCTAAACTTAATGCAAATCTTTGCCAGATTTATTTCTAAAATTTTAAAGTTTTTTTTAAAGTTCTGCCTTATTATTAAATATATATTCAAGTCACACCCAACAGCTTTAGCTTTTGGTATCTATTGTTATAGACGTTTGTAAAGTAAAAGCATCATAAGAGCCTTTGCTTAATTCATTTCTCCGTTCCAATAATGAGTGGAGAGGGCTGATTAGATTCCATTAGGCAACTTTAAGCTTCCAAGTCAATGTAAAACATGATGCTAAATCCAATGGACATTTGTAAATTGTTCCTTATCTGCCACACACATGTTTTTATTATTATTGTTGTTTGAAGAGATGGGATTTTAGATTTATAAAGTTGACTGATCAACCAAGGATTCATAATAATTCGCTCAAGTTTTGATAAATGTTGTGTCAAATGCATTGCTGGAATTGTAATATATTTCATGTACTCTTCCTCTTTTGTCTCCATCCTACAGACAAACCTCGTTGCCAGACTTTCCTGACAATTGTTTCTACAGAACTTTTTTACTTTTCCTTACTTTGCAGATTACTGAAGCACTTAATTATCTTTCTTTTATCTAGTTTTTAGCACTGAAGCCACAAGTTCCCAAAAGAGAGGATAGTAGTACACCAGGAACTTCATGAGAATAATACAGTTTCTGAAACTCTAATATAAGGCAGCACTGGCACTCAGAAGAGATGACCTGCAGGTATAATGGACCACTGTGGTGCTTACGCAGAATGTGGGTGCCTTCGTTTACAATTGTGTTAGCATTAGTCTTACCGTACACATTGTCCTAACCGCTAAGCTGGGAGTTCTCAGGACCAGGACCATAGCTATTAAAGTTTGTTGAATCGACAAATGTAATCAAACCTCTCACACACAATGGGCATGAGAAGTGCTTGGGGATGTTTGCTCCATCACTGAGGAGCCAATGATGCTCCTTGAGGAGGTTGTCTTGGCCTCCAGGACAATCTAATTGAGATTTTGGAGTTATTATCTGTACCCAGGAACTAGTTAAGGGCAGCCACAGTGCAGGGAGGAATTGAATTTCTCATTCTCATGTATATTCAATTCCTTGAGAAGTTTTTTTTCATAGAGGTTATCTTCTCACAATGGCTTTTAAATTAAATAAGAATCCCTGACACAGGATTTCACAGGTTCACTCATCTTTAAAAAGTCTTGCCCTGATGCATTCTGTGTATATTTCTATATACAATTATTCCAGATTTTCTTGTTAATTGCATCTACACAATTCTAAATCAAAATTTGGTCCTTAGGCATTGCCCAGCTCTGGCCTTAAACTATAGTGATTTGAGGCTGAGACAAAATGTTCAGAATTATTAGTGCTTCAAAAAGTTGAGTTGCTGACTTCTCATCCCAGTGTTTGTCTTTTCTGAAAGGTAGGGATAAAAAATACCCCGTATTGGGGTCTATTTGTATATCAAACTAAAGATTTAACTACTTGATTCCCATGTCTCAGAATACAAACAAAGGTTAAGAAATATCACTATGATCCTGTTGTGGCTCAGAAATGGCCAAACATTCAGAGAGAGGCAAGACACGCTTTCTCCTATTCAGCTTCTTGGCTAAAATCTCTCCTTTCCTTTCCTCATTTCTTCCATGAAACTCGGGCCAAGTTCCCTCCTGTGTCTGACACAGGAAAGATGCAGGTTCCTTTCCTTTTCTTCGTGCTCTTCAGTAATGATCCTTCTCTCAGTTTCAATGACCTAATAATGTCTGCTATAATTTCTTTGAGAATACATACGATCTAAAATTCCCTTTAAAGGTTGCTTCTTTTCTCCTTTCCCAATTACCCTGCCCAATCTTACAGAATTTTTGATTCATACCCTGAAGAAATTTGCAACTTTTTGGAGGTGTGTAATTTGTTAAATGACATAAATTTTGCTTTAAAATTTCATTAATCACATGTTTCCTCTGCTGGGCATGAATATCTGTTATTAACTATATGTGAAATTCCATCCCAATCAATTATTCTTCACGTTTTATCAAGCTACTGCTTTCCATTTACCAAATCATTTCTTCAGCTCAATATAACTTCAGAGAGCATCATGCTGCATCCTCACTCTTGAGCATCGTGCTGCATCCTCACTCCTGAGCATCGTGCTGCATCCTCACTCCTGAGCATCGTGCTGCATCCTCACTCCTGAGCATTGTGCTGCAACCTCACTCCTGAGCATTGTGCTGCAACCTCACTCCTGAGGAACAAAAAAGCATATCTGGGACCCATCAGCACATCTGCCTCTCAGACACTGTGACTTCTCCACCGCTTCTCAACGCCAGATACTTTCCTGACTTCTGATGCCATGGGTCAGTTTGGCTATTTTATTCTCTCTGTAGACGGATGCATGCAATGTATAGTCTTGTGCCTGGAGCCTTTTATTCAATTTTCCACGGCATAAAGACATTTTCAAAAATTGCCTAGCCAGGCAGTGGTGGTGCACGCCTTTAATTCCAGCATTCAGGAGGCAGAGGCAGGCAGATCTCTGTGGGTTCGAGTCCAGCTGGTCTACAAAGTAGATTACAGGACAACCAAGGCTACACAGAGAAAACTTGACTCAGCCTCCCCCCCCCAAATTTGCCTATATCTTTATTGTAATATTTATTTTCTTTCAACTCATTTTTTTGTGAATGGTAGTATCTCCCTCTCTATCTTTCTCTATATATCTCTCTATCTCTCTCTATATATCTATCTGTCACACACGCATATTGTCTCTCTTTCTATCTCTCTGTGCCTCACTCTTCTGTGTTGATACATTCACTTATTTGGGTCTATGTTTAGGATTAGGGTCATTGCCCCAAATGACTGGCTAGTTATTAATTATTAAAGATTTTTTCCAGATTGTTTCTCATTTTAATCAATAACACATAAAATTTGCCATCTTCTTGCCACTAATCTGTTTTCCACCCTCATAGTTTTGTCAATTTCAGCATGGTTTTAAAGTGGAGCTACATGGCTCATATCTTCCAAAGACTTACTTTTGTTAGTCAAGATAACGTCTCTGAGATTAATCCAAGAGGGTATGAAATAATCCAGAGCTTATTTCATTTTTACTAAAAACAATTCTGTTTTATTAATTTATTCCCTGTTTTATGAGTTTGAATTATTTTGTGTTTGGGTAAAGTATGGATGAGACTGTGTGAAAATTTGCATTCCAGTCTTTCTGTTAGTACCAGGTATTTGATTACTAGTTCATGTCCGGAAAAAAATAAGTTACTTTAGAAGAAACCATTGTACTTCTTTTCCACAACGGCTGCACAAGTTTTCATCCCTGTAAAAACTGTATGAATATTTCACTTCCTCCACATAATGATGAGCACATGGTCCAGATCCATCTTTCTAAACTTGTAGTAGGAAGCGAGTGGGCCATGTCCCACTGCCCGGCTAGCTTACACCCAAAATAATCACACAGAAATTGTATTAAATTACTGCTTGGCCCATAAGCTCTAGCCTCTTATTGGCTAACTGTCACATCTTGATTCAACCCATTTCTAATAATCTGGATGTCACCACGAGGTCGTGGCTTGCCGGTAAAGATTCAGCATGTCTGACCTGGCAGCTTCATGGTGGCTCTCTCTCTGCCTTCTTCCCAGCATTCTGTTCTGTCTTCCCTGCCTATCTAAGTTCTGCCCTATCAAAAGGCCAAGGCAGTTTCTTTATTCAACCAATGAGAGCAACATATAGCAACAGAAGAACCCACCTACACCATAAACTCTACATCCTAATAGATCTGTACTGCTATCTTGTCTTATTTTAATGTGCCTCTTCCCAAGTGCTGATAATGCTTCGCCTCCCTTGTTTGCTCTATATGTACTCCTTATGGTGAATTGGTATTCAAGAATTTTGCTAACTTTTGAGCTACTTGGTTTTTATCTTGGGTTACAGAGATGGCTAAATACCTTGGCTCCAAATGCTTTCTTGGATATGTGCTTTTTAAATGTTGTCTTCCAGTTCAATAGCACTGTAGTTTTGATAAATTCAAATTTGCCAACAATTCCTGCTACATGCTTTAATGTCTTATTTCAAATACTTAAATGAACCTCATGCCCCAAATATTTACCTATGTTTTCTTCAAAACTTTTAAAGTTTTATTATTTGCCTCAACAATCATGATCCATTTTGTATTAATTCCCTACAGTGGGTGAAAATATTAAGTCAATATCTTTTGAAATGTCAACCTCCTTCAGTAAATTGAAAAGTGTTTCTATTAAAATTTATATTTGTAAAAAAGGATTTTCTTATTTGACTGTCCCATATCTGTCCTTTTACCAATACCACACTGTTTTGGTTACTGCAGCTTTCTAAATTTTACATTGAGTAATATAATTCCTTCAACTTTATTTTTCCTTTTCTTTTGATTTTATTGCTCAAATTACTTACATTTCTCAAGATTCCCAAACAGACTTGATATATTTATAGCTTCTATCCCATCAAGTTATACTTTGTAAGTAATTTGAGTCACTAGTGTCTTCCAATCCATGAATACAATATTTCTTTGACTTATTGATTTCTTTTTTCACTTTATATATTCACATTTTATTTACATAGATATGTTTCTCCAATTTCAGCTACTGTAGGTTATACATGAATCATTCAGATTCCCAATTATTAATTAAAGACCAAAAGACATATGAGTAGCTTTATTGTGGCTTACAGTTCTAAGGACTCATTCCATCGACACTGACAGGAAAGATATTGCTATGGATCAAGAAGGTGTGGCAGCCAGAGCAAGAAGCCCGCTGGTCACATTGCAGCCAGTGTCAGAGGGATTCCTCCAAGTCCTGTGACTGAAGTGTGTGGTGTCTTACATAAAAGGGCCTACATTCAGGTTCTGGGAGGCAATCGAGTATAATGGCAGTTGACTTTGAGGGTCTCCTGGATGCTAGCCAACAATTCCATTCGAGATTTCTTATGTCTGCCCACTGTGTTGTTTATTAGATAGTCTTGGTTCCTGGGAAGAGCATTTTATTACCGTGTGAGGATTATTCCATTACACACACACATGAGAGAGAGAGAGAGAAAAGATTCTCCTTGTTCTTTGCATGGTTAGTAATTTTGAGATATATCCTTGATAGTTTAAGTTTTAGGTTATGGGAACCCGGGCATTCTTCCATGAATACTGATTTCTTTGTGTTAATATACCATATTAACTTCAAGCTACTAGCTCTCACCAACTGTTTCAATTCCACAATATCAATCTCGTCTCCAGAGGCTTTACCGTACAACACAATTTGGCTTGTGACAGTAAGTGGTGAGTCGGCATTTGTGTGGTGATAATATGCCACAATTCTTTTCATCAAAGCCTTCACGGATGGTAGGGTTCAATCCACGGATGGACAGCTCAGGGTGGCCATAAGACTAGATTAGCAGTCATATGTCTTTTTCCTAAACTTCTTCCTCTCAGTCGCCCCCCCCACCTTGCATGCTTCCTTCCAGGGGCTCCTCTTTCTTCTTGTCCCTCAGTAGGATTGGGACCACAGTTACTCCATTCTGTCTTGCTTGTGTCTATGTCTAAGACTGAGATGGGGGAAGAGGAGACATGGGGTGGGAATTCTTCCTACCACTGTCCGGCCATTGATTACGTATTTTCATAAGCTCGTGGGGCTCCTTTGCTGCCGCTGTCCCCAGTGCACCCCAGAACAAAGAGGGTGAACCAAAGATGAAAATAAATCTGGGGACTTTTCTTTCCTACAAAGGTTAAGGTCCTCTTTTAGTATACCTTAAACCAGAGTTAGAACCTGCAAAATTTTAAGATTATGACATGTCAGCTCCAGCTTGTAACTAGGAGGGCGGAAGGACGGGGCAAAACATACTTCCTGGTTTGTGTTTATGAAATCATGTCTTCATTCGTTCTTCCTCGTCTGTGTATTTATAGATTTTTTTTCCTCTTTGTCTCTGGGTTTTAGTGTTTTATCGTGTTTCACAGTATGGAGTATGTTGTTCATGAACCAGATTGGGGTTCGGAATCTTTGTTAAACTCATTTACTGCTAACTTTTATTGCAGCTGTTACCTCATGGCTTCCCTCCTCCTTTTGCTCTTCCTTGGGGACTCTAGGCATGTAATGCCCTTGATGACATAAATCTCTGACGTTTTTCCCTGAAATAAAAGGTTTTATCTCTGTGTTTCATTCTGAAGGCTTTCTATTGTCTTGTCTTCTACTGGGCTAATCTTTTCTTTTTCTCTCTTTCTTCTGTACTTTCAATTTACCTTCTATGATATATTACGAAAATGTTTATGTATAACTTCTACTGTTTTAAGAGTTGAAAGTCCATCTGATTATTTTTAACCTACAATTATCTACTAAAAACTTTAATCTGTTGCTTTCATGTATTACTAATAACCATTTCTATCACCTCTGTCCAGTAACTTCAGTATTTAGAGTTCTACCAGATGATTGCCATTGTGCATTTTCTCTTAGTTTATAGCCATTTAATCTTGCCTATCAATGTTTTTTCTTTGATTACAGAATATTTAATAAATCATAGACATTATTTCAGCATAGGATGATATTCATTTAAATTTTCACTTACGAGAGGTAAATCACTTTAATTCATCCTAGGATTAGGACTTGCTTTGAACTCCACGCTCAGTTTTGATAAAGTATTCTCTATTTTCTTTTGAGACAAGCTCTTGCAGTGTGGCACGGGATGGCAGCACACTGACAATCCCTTCTGAGTCATTTCCCCAAATGTTGGGATGACAAGCATGTCACCATGCCTGGCCCTGGTGAGCTTTCTCTCATGTAATGTGGCGATAACCTTTCAGGGGATCCGAACACAAACTGGAAAGAACACTGTACTGCAGTCATTTCCCTGCAACACATTGAAATGCTGAGATCCCTACTTCCTTGCTTAGCCCATTTGCCACTACTTTCTAGAAAGCAGCTGGCGTAGAGAGAAGGGTAGAGCCAAGTGTGAGTACTGCCCCTAACCCTCCTTTCCCCCATCTCTTTGCAGGCTTCCATCTCAGCTTTTAACGGCACATCTAAATGCCTCCCTTCTAAGAGTTGCCTGATCATGGTGTCTCTTCACAGCAATAAAATACTGACTAATACCATTCCGTTTTGCCTTTTACTCTTTTGATATGAATAAGTATTATAAGGGCAAATTAAAATAAGTTACTTATAGAACTCTCAAGTGCAACAAAGTAAGGAAATTATCTTCTTGCGTTATACTGTTCTCCACTAAAACATTACTTTTCACCTACAAGTTGTGGTTTCTAAGACTTTGGAGATAGGGAATTATTCAAAAGGTCGTGCCAATAACTTGGACAGAAATTTGATGTTGAGAAATCTTACATTGGATCTAACAGTGTCCTTACTACTTTGCACAATAAAATAGCATCTCCTTACAGGGTGCTGCATAACAGAAACTGTGTAAACTTTGTGATCAGTTCTTATAGTACAAAAAAAAATGAAAATCAGTTACCACACAAGGTTTCTGTGAAACGATGTCAATAACTAGTCAACAGGCATCTCTGATGAGTGTTTCCTGTCTTCTCTCTCTATTTCAGAAGTAAAACTGAGTCAGACTTTCCTTTGTGTGTTGTGATTGATATATCCAGCTATGAGGCTACAAGCATTTCCCTCAGTAATTGAATCTGTGTGATGTTGTGTTCAGTCACCTAACAGCTGCTTCACATCTGGGAGAGTTGGTTTGGCTGCTTGGTCCTATCTGTGCTCTTCCGCACATGCTCTGAAACTTCTGACTCAGAACTCCAGAGAATAGTGGTGCTTTGGTTCAGCTGTGTCCAATTTAGAACAGTCCCCTGGCATCTGGGGTGAAAGCCACAAGAGTTAATACAGATTTCGAAAATAATTTACTATCTGTTCCAGTAGTCTACTTTATCTGGGAGAGTCTCTGATGTCGGCAACAATGACACAGGAGTGACTGATCAGAGAGATTCTGATTCAGAGATCAAAGTCTGTTAGACACCAGCGAATGCAACAATTACATGAGTGGCAATATGGAAGTAAGGAGAGGGAGGGGCCCCCATTCCTACTTATTCTGCAGTATCCTTCCCTCTGAATAGTACACACATGTACACACACACACACACACACACACACACACACACACACACACCCTGATGTCAGTTTTTGAATCTCTGATAAAAGGAAAAAAACTGATCATATTTATTAGTTTGTCTCCCATTACTTCAGGACAGGAAGTTGTAAGCTGAATCAGTCCCCACCTTCTAGTTCTTAAACAAATACAATGAAAATAAAATGATCTTCACCTCAAACCGTGAACTCTTTTGTTTCAGATAAGATCAAGATATTTATGACTGCCTATGACTGCCACTCCAAAAAAGAAGAAGAAGAAAGAAAGAAAAGGAAGGAAGGAGGGAGGGAAGGAGAGAGGGGAAGAGGAAGAGAGGGAGGGAAGGAGGGAGGGAAAGAGGGAGAGAGGGAGGGAAGGAGGGAGGAAGGAAGGAAGGATGAAAGGGAGGGAGGGAGGAAGGAAAGAGGGGAAGGAGGGAGGAAGGAAAGAAGGAAAGAAGGGAGGGAGTGAGGGAGGGAGGGAGGGAGAAAGGAATGAAGAGAAGCAGGGAGGGAGGGAAGGAGGGAGGGAAGGTGGGAGGAAGGGAGAGAGGGAGGGAGGGAGGGAAAGGAAAGTAAAGAAAGAAGACCCTAAAATCCCAGCCCATGCTTTCAGTGAGTTATTAAAAAACTACTTAGGACTCATTGAAGTTGAGACTCCCAAATTTTTCTCTATATTCTCTTTAGTTTATTTTTTTTAAAAAAAACATTTTGAGTGCTTTTCCCAATTATGCAATCGAACAAATCTTTCCTTGACTTTACTAATAATTATAAGCTATTTTCAGTAGTCCCCCATACTTATAGGGAAAGTTTCTAAAAGTTCCTTTGAATGGCGAGCGGAGCCGTAAAACCGGCAGCAGGATGGAATTCTCGGAAAGTACTCTTAGCGTATTAAAGCTAAGCATTAGAGTTTGGGGAGGAAAAAGCGCAGGGTGTGACATTTTTCATGTGGCTTGAATGAAGTAAGAGATTTGAAGGCAAAAGAAGTCTGGCAAATTATAAGTTATGGTAGCAATTCAAGGAAGTCATAAACTGGAAGACTTTTATGGCACCAGAGAGACAGTTTGCGGCTATTAGTGGATTAAAAAGCACGTGGAACTGGGGGTGGGGGGGCCCAGAAAGAAGGAAGCTTGAAAGAGCTGGCGAGTTACATATTAGCAGAGCAAAGATGTTGACTGACAGACTCTGCAAACACACGCTAATAAATACGATCCTCCAAACATTCAAAAATAGAACCGCGCAAAGCCACAGGAATCCACGCCATCGATCTCCCTCTCCAAATTTAATCTCCCTCAGCAGCGCGCGGCTTCACTGCCATCCAAACTTTTGCACGTCCTTCTGGACACCATCGCAGGAATATTCGAAAGCTAGTAAAAACGCGGGGGTGGGGGGATGGTGACAAATTTTCACTTGTCTTTGAAAGCTGGCTGTGTGCTCCAGGCAGCGAAGGGGGGTGCACACGTGTGAATGGAAGCTTCCAGCAGACCTGAACTCAAACCGAGCTGCACACTTGAGCCTCCACGAGCCTCGAAGTCCTTACCTGAATTCAGGGCATCGCTGTACACACGTTTCAGGGTTTTAAGCTTTTCGGTGCTTAAAATGTAAAACTCAAATATGATCATACTAAGATGCAAATTCAGTTCTGTAAGTCTGGGTGAGGCCTCCAAAGCAGGTTAGTAGCAAGCTCCCAACATTGCCCATATGGCTGATCCAGAGTAGGCACTGAGCGGAAGGGTCAAATTCTCAAAGAACTTAGTGTGCACTTAGCTGACATCAATAATAGCAGTATTCTTTGTGTTTGATGTAAACTATTTCTGAGCCTACACGAAAGTCCTCAATCAAAGAGAAATAAGGTCTTCCCATTTGCCGAGGAACTACGGACCTGTTTAATGGGTGTCTGTATGCATGGTCTTTAGAACATCTCACTAAAATTGTAAGGTGTAATCAATTGCCCAGGTAAGCATCATTCAGCTTGGGGAAGCCCTAACCAACAACACAGCAGAACCTGGATAAAACTTCCTCCCTAGAAATCACGGCATTCCCACGCACAATGCATAGCTGGAGGAAACATCGCCCGCTTCGCCCTCACACATAGGTGAGTTCTCGAAGAATTCCCTCAGGAGCCTTGTTTCCCGTTTCGAACAAGTTGATGGGCAACAAGAGAAATCACCTGTGAAATTCCTCTACGGGTAGAAGAGCTGTCTAGTTAATAGCTGAGCAATTATTTGAGTTGTGGGATCCTAAAATGTTGCGAAATCCCCGCTGTAATGGTTTTTGCCTAACAGAAAGGACTATGCATATTCCTTTAGAACTGTAGCCTGGCATATTTCACGAATTATATTTATATTAATAGCTTCATTGACATATTTTAACTCCTCCACTAAAATGATGCTAAGACATCATTTGTAATTTTTCACTATGTGCCTTAAACCAATTTCTGTGACCAGGTAAGGATAACTCAAATGCTGTGTTTGAGTTTTTGACTTTTTGTTGCAACTCAAATTTAAAACAGAAAGAAAGAAAGAAACGTGCTAAATGTGCACAATGTAATTAGGTTTGGTAAACTATTAACATTTATAAAGTATGCAATATTTGTTATAAAAAGTGAAGAGTTAAGCATCTAGACATGGCAGAGCTTGGGTAATGACTGGGAGGTGAAGGGAAGTTCTGTACCTGCACTGTGAATTTGATTTCTTTCTAAAACCAAACAGGATGTCAACCCTGAAGGGATCCTTCTCATTGTAAGATTGGAAATAACAGCATTGGGATAATTGTAACTGTTCTTGCAAGAAAAAAAAATAGACTTCTAAAAACATCTTTTCGAATGCCCTTTGATGTGACGGGGCCCATACCCTCTCTGGTGGCATTTCTTCCCTGAAGGTTGAGATGGGGCCAAGAAGAAAAAGCAAGCTCCTTATAGACGCCAGGATGCTAGCCATACCTGGGAAGGAAACAATGCTATTACCGTAGTCATAGGATTGTGGTAAACCTGAAGAATCTGTAGGTCACATGGGCAGAAATAAGCTACCATCTGTCTCTACCAGCAGGTGGATGAGAAAACATACAGCATTGCTCACTAATTACCTACAACAGCATCTAACTCTAAATATTTTGCATGTAGAGATTTCCTTTCTATGTTTATAAATACACATATATGACAAAGAAGCACTTATTTTAAAGATCTTAATACCTTGTTTGTTAGGCAATTAGTATTTAGGAGAGGGTCTATGTTGACAGCTCTGCAAACAGAGATTCCCGATTCATCTGCCGCAGGGGTACTTGCATGCCTTGGCAGGCTTCCTCACTTTGCTTGGTTGAATGGTTAAGCCCATATTCCACATCAGACTGCCTTGTCTTTCCCAAGCCACGTTGGCTACCTATCCCGATAATTAACCTGTAAGGTAGTCATGTGGAGGAATCTGCTCATTTCGTGAGTCTCAGAAAATGTCAATTTAATGTCAAAATATTTTCCCTTTATTTTTCCCTACAGGCACCTGCACAATTTAATCAACAAATAAATAGAAACGCGACGAAAACCATGGTGAATTCAAGGAGAATAGGGCACTTTCCCGTCATTCCCCATGCCGTCGTGACTCTCCAACACGACCGTGACTCCCCTTAAGCATGTCTGTGTGAAGGTGACCTAGACCCTCGGGAGCCTTGTCTCCTCTCCTTCCTGTGAAGAGCTGGGTTACAATCTGCAGAGGCCGTGTTTAAGCATGGTGGTGTGGCTGGCTTCCTTCCGTTTGATGACTTGGGAGCAGACATAAGATCCATCACTTTCAGATTTCAGGTCGTGGAAACTTTGAGATGTGCTTTTGCTCAAACTTCACTCTTGTCCTGACTGGCTTGGATGGAGGGGAACCCTGGCTGGCTTCTCCTGAGGTACATATGGTGGTACAACATAAACTGGGAGAGAAAAAACAAACAAGCAAATGAAAAACAACAGTTTCGCTGCTTTCACTACTCAACCCATGACCTATGCAGAGTTCAGATGTCAACCCCCAAAGTTTTACTGTTTGAAGATATTCTCCTGGAGATCAGGGATAGTAACAAAACGGAGACCAATCTTGAAGCAAAAACATAAAGAAACTGCAGCATAGAACCAGGTAACACATATTGAGTCATAAAAATTGAGTAGGAGTTGGGGTAATCATGGGTTTCAGATAAATAATGTCATCTATTTATTTATTTACTTGTTTGTTTGTTTATGTTTGCTAGAAGCAAACCCAAAAGTATTTAAGTAATGAAATGGGATAAATTCATACTGATTTATTTCATTCCGCCTGAAATTTGAAATTTAACCAAGTGTGCTAAAACAAAACAAAAACAAACAAACAAACAAAAAACACGAAACAAACACCAAGAATGGGCCTAGTCAAAGTCAAATGATTTCCTGTAAAAGTTTGAAGTAGAAGGCACTGAAAACATATATAAAGAAGGCACGTTCTAAAATCAGTGTCAGTGCCATAGAGAAGAGAGGCACCATTATCAAGAGAGGAAGACTACTCGGAAGGAAAGAGGAAGGTAAAGGGATGCCTGTAGAAATGTGGATGGAGCCATCCCAGGACAAAACAGAAAAACAAACGCAAGAAGTGTGTGAATGACAGATTCTGGGTTACAGGACAGGAAGACAAGGAGCCTAGCGGTAACTACCCTAGTGTTTCTCTTTAAACATGTTTCATCCCAGAATCTCTCCCCCTTTCCTTCATTTTCTCAGTAATACCAAGGAATGTCTTTAGGGTCCTAGTCATCTGAGGAATCCGGTTTATTACAGTTGCTATTTTTAAATGATTTATACGAGTCACCTATTGAGTGAAATAAACTTTATCAACTCTAATGCTTGGCTGTATAATCAAGGATATGCACCCTCTTTCTTGTCCTTTTCCTTCGTTCAGGCATATTTGTATTTCAGAGTTATTGGCTGTGCTTTTGTGAAGCCAGTGACAAGAAAATATACCGAGAAGCAACTGAAGTTAGGGCTGAAATTTATGCCCACAGTACTTAACAGCAGAAGTATTAAAATGGCTACGGCCCACATGGGGACACATCAGGCCAGGATTTACTGTCACTGAAATCACCCCACGCCGCTGACTACATTACAAAACCAACACCATAAAGGAGACTGCAATATGGGGACAAGGTGCAGGGAAAGCATTTCAAGAAATGAAGGCTCAGCGGACTTTACGACTTTGGTAATGTTTGTCACTTAATACAGTTTATAAAAATTTGCTTATTAAATTTTGTAGGGCAAACCAACACATCTTCCACTCTCTTTTTTTTCTTTCTTTCTTTTTGTTTTTTTTTTTTCCTCCAGTGGTGCTGACAGAGGTTTCCAACAGCTGCAGGTGCATTGTGACTGCCCTTCCCTCCCCCACTTTATTACAATACATGTTGTTCAGAAATTTTCAATTCGGCTATAAACAATCTACTTTATCAACAACATGCTTTTGCACTTTTTGAAATGGTGCTTTGAGGCAGATAAATGAAAATAAGGATGGCAGCGTGCCAATAAAATTCTGCAAACCGTGCCTTCCGTGGGGCGCAGAGGAAAAGCAGCCGGGCCTTTTATGTCTTGCAGTTGATTCGGGGATGCGTGTCTTTTCCTACAATAGAGGCTTTATTTTGGTTGACTGTTTGTTCTAATCTCGGCTGACACCTCTAGATAGTAACAGCGCACACACTTTTAATCAATAGTGAAAAGAGACCTCGGGGGTAGGGAGGGTGCTACCTTTCCAATGGCTGTTGAGTGTCCACATTGTGAATGGAGGTTGGATTCTGAGCTTTAGAATGGATAGAACATTAAGAGTATCATTTGTCCCGCTCCAAACAAAACACCTTAATATATGCAGCGTGGCTTCTAAACTGAGGTCTCTCCACACTAAACAATTTAATGTCTAAAATCATTTTATAGACACCTATTTTCTTCCATGGTGTTTCTATTCTTTTCTTTTCTTTTACAAATTTAACTTTTAAAAAGACCTTTTCAATGTGATAATATTGACACTCATGTTAATCTCAACTCATCATGCATTGTGAAAGAAAAGAGATTAAAATTGATTTTCTCAGTTTCATATTGGTTTGGATTATGAGAACTTCAAATCCCAGTTTAGTTTTCTGTAAATAAATTTTATTTTTCTTCTCACTATTAACATCTTGCTACCAAATACTAGATTGGACAACCCCAATTAAAGAGTACATTTGCACACTGAGGGCTCTCAGTCCCAAAACGTGGTCCTTGAGGGCCGTTTTCAATAATTAATAACTTTATTGATTTGTGGTCAAGTCATATATGCCAACGATTCAAAGTCCCCTACAAACTTAAGAGGCTCTTTTTCATTTTCAACTAAAATTAAAGTTATTTTAATAAGCTATGAAAATAAAAAGTAAGCCATGTCATAAACGTCCAACACTGAAAAATAGTTTTTAAATGTGCTCATTAGAAGTGCGTCCACACAGTAAAAACAAGTAGGTGGGAACTGTGTTTTATTTGCGTTTTATTTTTACATTATATGAAACAATGACAAAATACTTTATAAATTTAGCAGACTGATTAAATGCCCATTTGCTTTTGGTTGCAAATGCATTCCCAAATTAATTTGGTATTTTTTGACACAGTGACATTAATTTGAAATTCAATATTGTGAAAACTGGGACTCTAACATATTTTTCTTATCTTTATAAACAATATTCTTACCACAGGGAATTACTGGAAATTCAAATATCCTCCAGTTTGATAAATGGCTAATGGTTTTTATGTATTATCCTTTAATATATTTATATTTAAATGACAAGTTTAGGCATTATTATGGAGTAAAGCAATCCAAGAAATTTCATATTAATAAAGTTTATATATTTACACATTTTACATTAGGGCTCTCAAGTTAAGACAGTACTATCATAAAATAATTCTCTGCAGAAAAATGTACAGCACTGATGAATCATTTTAAGCACCAAATTCGCGACATTTCAAAGATAAAGCAGATTTGGACACATTGCTGTGACATCTATGCTCCCATCCCACTCGGCATCCAAGTCAGATCTGGAACACAGCCAGCCCACTTTGTGCTTGAGTACAAAGCACAAGCAAAAGAGTCCTGGGAAAGCACAAACAGGGATCCGAATTTCTCAACCATCTAAGAAGCAGAATTGCGGCTAAGTTCCACACACGCACACACAACCAAAGGATTAACATGGGGGAAACATGACTTTCGTGGCTAGCAAATGGCATTTTCTTGGCTGGGCTGTAACCTCAGTAACCCTGGATTCTTTAAATCCACCCCTGTCTTTCTACTCTTCACTTTGTGAACTCCCGGGCCTGGTTTTCATTTCTCCCACCTCATCATCTTATGGGACTGCCACCTGATTCGGATGAGGCTATCGATTTCATCCCGGCAATAGAAGGAACTGGCTGATAGCGTAACAGTGTGACATTCACCACAGACCCCCAATCTTGACCTTTCTCTGTGCTAGAACCCTTTCCTAGATGTGCACAGCTTGCGTTTTTATACTTCCTGGAAATTGGAGTGACCTTCTCATAAGCTCAGTGTGGGCAAAATCCTTCCATCACCAGGATCCATGCATCTTCTGCCTTCTTTTTTTTTAAGTATACATACATAAAATATATATTTATACATATATAATATATTTCTCAGAACCAGGTATGTGTTTTTGATATCGCTACTCTGAGGGTGCTATCCATTCATTGGCTGTACTTGTTCTCTGCTAACTTGCTTCTGTTAATCCATCCTTTAAAACTAAATACAAGCATCAATGTTCCATGAGCTATAAGGCTGATGTTATCTACTCTATCATCTTTCCTTTATTTTTTTTCATTGTTTTGTTTTATTTTTTCCATTCAAGAACATAATTAAAGAAATAAATTTTTGTTTTCCTTTCTTCCCCTTCTCCTGGTCCCCTCCCACTACCCCCCCACCCCTCCTCCCTCCCCCTTCTTCCTTGAAAGAGGGCATGGTGCCCTGCCCTGTTAGAAGTCCAAGGCCCACCCCCATCCCTCCCGGCCTAGGAAGGAGTGCATTCAAAAAGACTCGGTTCTCAAAAAGATAATACATGCAGAAGAAATAGGTCCTGGTGTCATTGTTGATGGGTTC
>PVIU01000956.1:0-249148 GCA_004026605.1 Ondatra zibethicus
GCCACACGAGAAGCAAACGGGATGCGATGTTACAGATGGCATGGTTGTATCTACTGGTACAAATCTTGCCTGGGCACAGGACATGATACGGTTTGATGATCTAGTCAATCTCAAGCTCTCACCCAAAGTTCCCTCGCCCTTTTAAATTTTATTTTGGCTATGGCAGCATTGAGTCATTCACTTTATAAGGAAGTAAGTAGAAGTGTAGAGAAGTTTACTTCATTGCCCATGAACAGGTAAGATATAGACCAAGAATTCAAACCTAATCTCTCTGGTTCTCCAATCCTTGTATTTTCACAACTCTCTTGTCTAGAAGAACCATAAATCTAAACTAAACAGTCTGAGATAACCAGAAAGAAGTTATCCATGAAGCAGAAATTTGGGGAATCATTTCAATACGAAGTTAAAATATGTCTTAGGGTTGCTATTGCTGCGATGAAACACCATGACCAAAGGCAACTTGGAGAGGAAAGAGTTTATTTGGCTTACATATCCTGAATCTCAGCCCATTGAGGGAAGCCAAGGCAAGAACTCAAACCTAGCAGGAACCTGGAGGCAGGAGCTGATGCGGAAGCCATGGAGGGATGCTGCTTATCTTAATGGCTTGTTCTCATGGCTTGTTCAGCCTGCTTTCTTATAGAATCCAGGACTGTCATCCCAGGGGCGGCCCCAGCCACAGTGGTCTGGTCCCTCCCACATCAATTACTAATAAAGAAAATGCCAAACAGACCTGTCTACATCCAGATCCTATAGAGGCACTTTTCAATTGAGGCTCATTCCTCTCTGATGACTCTCTAGCTTGTGTCAAGCTGACATAAAAACTAGTCAGCACAAAATATAGACCTAATTAAGTTTAGTAAGTTCGTGTGTTTAAAACAATTTCTTAGAATTCTGTTAGGGGCCAGAGGGACAGTCAGCAGTGAAGAGCTCTTGTAACCCTTTCAGAGGTTTGGAGTTTGGTTCCCAGAAGTCACATAAGGCAACTCACAGCAGTCTGTACCTCTAACTTCAGGGCATCCAGTGTCCTTTCCTGGCCTCCGTAGGCGCCTGCAAGCGTATGCACATGCGCGCGTGCACTCACACACACAAACACACACACACACACACAAAAAAAAAATACACATACATATACACAAACAAATACTATGCAAATTTTTAAAGATTAAAGCAAACTTTGCTTGCAGGACGAACTTCTTATTTGCGAGGATGGGATAAGAAGGAGCAATGAGTAGTCATTCTGAAATCAAGTTGTAGAGGTTTGTTTCAGGCCTTTCAGTTCTTTTGTCAGCTTTTTTTTTCCGTTGATAGAGGTCCTGATGTCTGTCTGGCCCAAATGCTGGGCACCCATCAATCCTTTTGTACTTCGCTCCTTGGGTTTGTCATTGCTCTGTTCAGGTTCCAGGGCCCTCTCTATCATGAACTACATAGAATCTCCATGTCACCAGTGAACTCAGCAGAATGTGTTTATTGCAAAGTAGGATCCCTTGCAAACCAATGCCTGCCTGGCTCCAGACAGCATGCTTCTTTTTTTGGGAGGGGGGCACCTAACCTCAAGGTCTATTAAAAGAAAGTCATTTGAGTAGGCGGCACTTGGTGACAACTCTCCAACCAAGCATGTGCCCTCCAATGGATCTGTAAGCATGAAAAATGATTTCATTCTTGTGAAGGGGAGAAAGGCCTCCTTCCTGCCTTCTCCTGCATGCTCTAACGTCAAGTGGATTTTATGCCCCGTTGGAAATAGATGTGTGCTTGCCAGCTGGGACGCCTCTCTACCTTCTTTCCCATGAGAGGCTGCTTATTCGGAAAAAAAACAAAAAGGATTTTGTTCTGCTCACTTGGGAAAACCATTCTATGCATATTGATGACGAGGAATTGTCACACACACACAGAGAGAGAGTGCGCTTCTATAAGCTTTTCTGAAATCTCTTCCCTAACCCCATAGCTCTTGGCGGCAGTTTTCACTCAACGGGCAGCAGTTCTGCCAGTGCACTGTTCTTCCCCCATCCTCTCTGGGAAATGGGAATACGGCTTCCCTAGGCAGCCAACGACAATTCAAATTTTCATGAAAGCTTTTTATTCTCCCTTCCCCTTTCTTTACAACATGTTTTTCCAGACACACTGGCATTGGGGATTTTGAGTAAAACTGTTAGGAGTTTCTTTCGATTTAAGGATAATTTGGTGCTCCATTGAGGTCAATGACTTTTTTATTTTTATTTTTTATTTTTAGTGGTTTCAGTGCAAAGTAAATGTGGCAGGAATCATCTACTCATTAAAATCTCTAAAAGAGAAAATAGTCCATAATGTTCTTACCCCACTCCTGGAGCATGTTAGGATTCAATATGTGTTTTTAAATGAACAAGTATGATGTCATTAATAAGGCCATCATCAGAGTCTTCATACATTGGAGGACTCCATGTGTCATTTGTATCTGACATACATAGTATATACTTTATGTATAATATATAATTATGCATCATATATAACTTTATTTTAGGACTTAAAATGACATCTGTACTATGTAGTATAAGTATTTTTGCTATTGAAATTCATTTAAAACAGTGTTTTTCAAAAGACACCAGTATGATTTAGACTGCCTTACTTTTTACATGAAGCTCCAAAATGTGTTTACAATACGATGGAATTCAGAATAAATTACCAAGGGAGGAGGACCACTCTTCCATAAAATGTGGAGATCATATTCACACATTTAAAGAGAAGCACCCCCTGTTTAAGAAGTGCCCCATCTGTCTTAAGGCATCCATGTCTACACAGACCATAGCATCGTGCCTGGCAGCAGGTGTTTCTTTCATGGGCTGCCTTTCCAGGTTTTGGTTGAGTCGGTTGAGTGACCTTCTAGTATTTCATGGTGTGAAGGGATCTCAAGTCAAGAGGAACATTGTGACGTGGCAGAGAGGACGGGGGGGGGGGGGTGGATAAGCAGAACCCTGCTGTTGTCAGAATTCCAGAAATGCCTGGGATGCCTCAACATTTCTGCCAGAGTCTCAAATAGCTGAGTGGAGGACCCCAGCTCAGGAGATTCCTGCCACATTTACTTTGCACTGAAAACCACACACACGCAAAAAAAATGGTCATTGGCCTCAATGGAGCACCAACTTATCCTTAAATCGAAAGAAACTGGTAACAGCAGTTTTACTCAAAATCCCCAATGCCAATATGTCTGGAAAAATATGTTGTAAAGGAAAAGGAAGGGGGAATAAAAGCTTTCCTGAGCATAATTTATCTTTGACTGTCACAAAATCAATAGACTTTACAGAGTAGAGGAAATTCAATGGCTGGGCATTCATAATAAAGATCGGTCTGGGTGATTTGTCTGCCTCTAATAAGGCAGGCTTTGGACCCCAGCTTCTCTTCCTTTAAAACTCAAAAGGGGTGGAGATTTCTCCATCACAGCCAAGTCCTCTTGCTTGTCTATTGTCAGGACTTTACAATGGTACTACTTGTCTGGCCAGGTCTTGGTTCACCAAGGAGAACAGACCTCACATTAGGGCGTGGAGTAACAGATGCCCGACTTTACACCAGCATTCAGCCTGCGTGACAGCCTTTTCATGCATCGTGGATTCGTCTGTTTCAATGCAAAACCCACAGCAATGCTGCGAGCATTTGCTTCTCCCCCTGGAGACCACTGTGTAGTCCAGATATTCACTCTGGAAACTGGACCCACTGCAGAAACATTTGAAAAAGGACTCCTTGGCCTGACCTGACCCAGCTCTCATCTGAGGAGGCTTGTGCTCAGGCAGGCCTCATCAGTGTGCTTAGCTAAGGGGCTAGATGGAGGACAAAAGACAAAGAAGAGGCTGGCGATGGTGGAGTCCCTGAAAGGGAAAAAGAAGCGTGGCAAGTGAGGTGGGTAGAAGTAAATATCTAATGCATACTGAATTCAACAAGAACCAGCCCCTTTGCGCTTAGACCTAATCTTCAAAACACGCCTGAGAGAACACGCATTAATACGTTCCTTCGAAGAGAGAGAGAAGAGAACTGAGATTCAAAGAGATTTAAGGGCATGCCAAATGTCACACACACACGTGGTATGAAAAGCAAGACTCCAAGCACTACTTATCTGACAACAGGGCCAGTTTCCTTGTGTCTATTCCAAGGGCCTTAGCTCCACTGTTACACACTAGTTAAATAATAGCTCACGATACTGTCATGATAGTTGTGAGCATTGGGGTTCTTCTCAAACTGAAACATACATAACTCTATTGGACTTGCAAAAGCAGGGCTTTGGAAAACACTGCTATATATGGCTAACACTCTATGACTTTATGAAAACTAGTGTTTCTGAGCCCCAAATTTCTTTCTTTAAAATACAGTGATGAATTCCACACTACCTCTTTCACAGCATGGCTACATGAGTGAAAGAGCAGGATAGCATTTTCTAACTACCAGGCAGTCTGTCATGTAGGGCATCAATAGCAGAATGGGATCTTAGCGGGAAGCAGAGGAAAGGGTTTCCAACTAAATGGAGGAGGGTTTGGGGAACACCAAGTGGGTCACAACTGTTTGAAGGGGGCTTCTTGGAAAGGCAGGAAATGAAGAACAGTCAACTAGTCAGTAAGTTACTGTTACATGCTGGCTTAATGTTCATGGCGATTAACCTACGACATGTACAGTGTAGATCAGTGCTGGAGGCTGGAACCAAATGGAGAAATAAGGGGTTGAGAGTCCAGGCAGAGGTGTGAGTACAAGGGACATTCAAGAGGGAGGATCAACGAGGTACCATAATTGTTCTCCCCTCCCCTAACTGGTCTCACTTCTGCTCAGACCATTATTTTGGAATGAGCTGACAGAGCACAGGGGAGTCACTCTGTTCCCCATGGCCAGCAGTCAGCAGAGGCACTGGCTGGAGGTTAAAATGTTTGAAGTCAATGCATAGAATCATGGAAGGAAGCGGCTGTTAGTTACCTGCATAATGGTGCATGGAAGAACACCCAGCAAAGACTCGCAAACATGTTTCAGAACCTCAGGGTTTAAAAAGGGACATAGAGAGAAGGATGAAAGGGCTATTTCAGCTTCGTAGGACCAGCAGTACTGCGACGTTATGTGTGTTGAACTTGTGTTTACCATGGGAAAAATTATAAACACTATGGGTAATGGAGTAGATGCATCATTATTACATGTGGGAAAGTGTGCACACACACTCAGAGTCATTTAGAAGCACACAGAGACAGATAAATACAGACACACTATCACATACACACAGAGACACAGACACACACAGAGACAGACACACACACACACACACAAATGTAGGGACAGTCTAAAGCGTGAATTTGTGAACTCCTTTCTTCAAGTTGTGTTACCACTCTGATGTAACACAAATTCTAATTGATTTTAAGAAAAACCCGGAGTCAGATATAGGGATAAATGCTGGAAAATCAGAGAAGCAGAGCAGCCATCCACTAGTTCTTCCCTCTACCCAATCCTCAGAAAGAGTGAGCGATGCTGTCTCTAGGAATCCTCAGACTGAATGAGCTCCTGTGTCCTCCCTTCTTATATACCTCTCTCTGCCTAGCCATATCCCTCCTGTCTCCACCTCCCTAGTGCTGGGATTAAAGGCATGTGACTCCCAAACACTGGGATTAAAGGCATGTGACTCCCAAGTGCTGGGATTAAAGGTGTGACCCACCAATGCCTGGTCTCTCTGGCTAACTAGTGGTTTTGCTCCACATTCTGATTTTTAGGCAAGCTTTATTTGTTAGATCACAAACGAAATACCACCATACCCCATCTCCAGCTTTTGATCTTAAACTTGAACTCAGATTCTAAACTCCAAACCTACAGAAACCTTTTTTAAAAACCAACCAACAAACAAACAAGCAAAAAAAAAGCAAAGAAACTAAGGTAGACAGTTCTCTCCTTTTAAAATTCAACTTTGCCAATGGCTAAAAAGATGCCTCTGCTTACATCCCAAACCCATAAACTAGCAGAAGGAATTTCTCAGCCCTGTTCCCACCCAGAATGTGTCAGATCTGTCATTAAAAAGGGGGGATACATATTAGGGAATCATTTCCAATAACTGCCACGTGGTTTCCCAGTCTTGAGCAAAAGTGAAACTAGTACTTTCCAAGCCTAATGTCAGGAGGAAGCTGTCAGGGAGGCCAAGGACTCTGCGGTCTCATCCAGAGGCCTGGAAATGCCAGTCAATGGGCTGCATACAGGTCCACTGGCGTTGCACCAACAGAGTCTCTTTGCAATTAAGAGAAGAGAAAGATAAGGGAGTTTAAGGGGGAATTATTAAAATGCTGGCAGTTGATCTGGCTTGTAAACTTTAGTATTGTAAGCAATTGGGCATGGATGTGCAGTCATCTCTAGAAGTCAGTTAGTTCTTTGTCTACTGCAGAAACAAACCCACAAGTCCCATAAACACAAAGACATACATTCCTCTAGCCCCCTACCACCCACATTCAACACACATGCACACACACACACGTGCACAAACACACACACACACACACAACGCACACACACACACTTACGTGCACGTGAACACATGCACTCACGCACACATACCCTTTATAAACCTACAGTCTCACAAGCTCACAGCTAAAATTTCTCAGGCTGATGCTATGACTACATGTAATGGGACTTGGTGACAGGCAGCTCTTGTTTGAGTAATAGCACCATTTCATGAAAGATGATTTGCATAAACCAACACTGAAGAACATGCAAAAATTCTGTTGTCCAGGACTTTCTTTGGAAGGGCAGGGCCTGGCATACACAAGGAGAAAGAATTTCCTTCCCCAGTCCTCTGTCACTGAAGGTGGTCGATGAGAATAGAATCATTTGACCTTTGCTTTAAACGCAGCTTTGGGAATTTGAGGCTTTGTGACAGCCTTTTCACAGAGCCGGTGAACCAGCTAATCTGACTGCCAGCTGACTTGTTGCTGTGTACAGGGGAAAAAAGTTTGTGGATAATCAATCTACATAGTAGGTCCGTTAATGGTAGGTAAAATGTGATTTAAAACATTCATTAAATGGAATGCTCAGAAAACTTTGGATTTTACTAATAAATGCAGAATGGATAAGAAAGCCTAGTTCCTTTTGGCAAGAAAGTAAAGGTAATTTTAATGGCAAATTGTGATGAATTAACAAAAAAAATGTTGGTTCTTTGCCTGAAAATAGATGATGAATCTTCAGGAACTAAATCAGAAATTGCTAATGCAGAAGAAATGGCATATAGAACAATGTTCACCAAATAATCAATTTGCTCCTCTTCATTTCTTAGTTCCCTCAATTAGGTTCAAACACTGGACTAATTTTGTTCAATAATGTATGAGCAGATATTACAGGTTTGCCAATCAGTGGTCAATCAAAGGTCAATTCTTTTTTGTTGTTTTTGTTTTGTGTGTTTGGGAGGGGGTGGTTGAGATAGGGTTTCTTCATGTAGCTTTGGTGCCTGTCTTGGAGCTAGCTCTTGTAGACCATGCTGACCTCACACTCATGGAGATCCCCCTGCCTCTGCCTCCAGAGTGGGGGGATTAAAGTCGTGCGCCATTGCCCAGCCCAATTATTTTTTCAGAGAATATTTTTTTAATTTATTTATTTAACCTGACGTGCATGTGCAGCTGCCTACATGTACGCATGTGCCCTGCACAAGTGCAATACCCACAGCGGCCAGGAGACAGTGTCTGAACCCCGAGAACTGGAGTTATACATGCTTGTGAACCACAATATGGCTGGGAACTGAACCTGGGTCCTCTGCAAGAGAAGTATGTGCTCTCAACATCTGAGCCATCTCTCCAGCCCAAGAAGCCAGTTATTTTAGTTCTTTTCTCTATCATTATGAGCAAAGAGTCTTCATAGTCCATACACCAGGTATATAAAATGACAGAGCTCCCCTCATGAACTCCAGCAGGACTTTATGGAGCAGAGTTCTGGTGAACCCATGAGGGACACATCACAGGAATGATAGACTTTGCTACACTCTGTAGTGAGATTGCCTGTAATGAGGTTACCACAGCACAATCAAGCAAAGGCTTACGAGGTGTAAGCAATCGCACACCTGGGGATAGCCAGCCTTGGAAACTAAAAATGGGACAACCACAACCCTTCAAAACTTCTAGTTCCTCAGTAGCCTTGGAAGCAGGAATCACATTTCAATTAAGCAAACTTACTAATAAAATGTTCTAAACTTAAGTCCAGGTCTGCTCTTTCAAATTCCAAAAGTGTTCTTGAATTCTGCAATTCAAGAACATTTCTTGGCCTGTCAACCAAGAAATGGTTTTGTTCACTTGTTTTTAGCAAGCTATTTTCACCACAGATTTGCATAGACACTTAGAGTGTATAGACTCCTCTAGGAATGGCTGGCCTGTGGATTTCCTATGGGGTTCTGAATTCTCAAAAGCAAAGAATTGGGCGGGGGGCTGGAAGGAAAGAAAAGAAAGAAAGAAAAGCAAGATGTGGTTGTTAATCTTCATGTTTCAACATTACTAGCTTTGGAACCTAATATTAAGGAGCCCCATCTCTGGGCATCTGTGAGAGCATTTTCATTTTAACTGAGGGGAGAAGACTCTTTAAATGTAGGCAGTACTACCTAATAGGACCGAATAAAGAGAAAAAAAGAAGAAAAATCTAGTTGAGCACCAGCATTGGTAGTCTCTCCCACTATGTGTGAACCAAAACAAACCCCTCCCTCCCTCAGTCCCTGTTGTTGGGTACTCTGTCACACCAACAAATACACAAGGATATTACTGAGTAAATAGCTACCCTTCCCACTGATCGATTTTCTTCATCTGCAGCCTCGCAAACACCAACTTTCCTCCTCAAAGTCTTAGTGCCTATGTTGAATACTCACTGGAGTTTATGTGCTTGAGAGTGGTCGGATACCACCGTGGGCTCTGTATAGACACACATTTGAATACATTGTATTCTGTGAAACATAAAATACGTCTTAGATAATGACTATGCATTTTCATCGCTGAGAATTTTCTCATCTTCACTCTCCCCCAATCTGCCTAGCATTGGGGTCTTGCAGATGCCACTTTAATATTTCAGTTTTGCTGAAACTTTTCTTAATACTTCGCTCACAGTGATTTCCTATCCCACTGAAAAACACTCTGAATGTTCTTGGGAGATGGTTATTAAAAAAAAAGAAACATTTGTACTCTAGCTCTAAGTTCTTCACAGAACATGTTTTTATGAAGAAGTAGGTTCTTAAATGACCCCTTCTAGAACATGCTTAACATCTCAAGTTAGCTAAGGCCACCTGAACAAGACACTAGTCACTTAGGAAGAAGTTGATAGGGCACTAGAGAGATGACTCAGTGGTTAAAAGCACTTGTTGCTCTTGGAGAGGACCCAGGTTTGATTCCCAGAACCCACATAGGCCTCACAACCATGCATAACTCCACATACACAGACACACACACGCATACACAATTCTCATATGTACATGTAAGCAAAACACTCTTTAGTTTAAAAAGAAGTGGATGGGTTGTTTTATTTACCTGTCTGTGTCTCATCTGGGGAACCAGAACCTTGGTTCTCTGGTTCCCTGAGAAGGCAGGTAATGCTGCTGCCTAGCTTCTGTGTCTGCACATACCATCCTGCACTCCAGACTCTTTTTTAAAACCTCCATCTTTTCCACACTGACATTGTAAGTGATTGTTTTCTAGCCATTTCAAGGTAATGATGCTTGGTTTTTCTTTTTTAGTTTCAAAAAAAATAGTTTAACTGTGGAAGGAGAGGGAGGGGACTGGAAGGAGGGGAAGGGGTAGGAATTTGGATTGGTATTTTTTTAAGTAATAAAAAGAAGAAAAAAATAGTTTAAACTTGTTTGAAAGAAAAACAAGGCTGTAGACTTTGTACATGCCTTCATTCTGAAATAATACCAAACCAAACCAAACCAAATATTCTTTGCCCTCACCCTCTGTCTTGCCTTTGAAATCATCAGACAGTGGCTGGTCTCGGTCAGGACAAATCTTGTCCTGAACAAAGCTTCTTTTTATGGTGTCTTCTCATAGTCTCAAACTGGAGGGGGAAGAGGAGAGTTAAATACCTAGAATTGTATTTAAGTCACCAGAATCTAAACCCAAAAGTGAGATGGTCAACCAAAAGAATAGGGAGCCACCAAGGGTGGGGAGTTGAATATTCTGCTTATAATGATCAGGTGGTTTCCAGTTGTGCAAAGTGGCCACCCCATCTGCCCACAGCTCTCTTCAGAAGTGAGTGAACTAAGGAACATCCAGCTAAGCACGTGTCCCAGGGTAGACTGCCCATTCCATCTTCATCAGAAAAGAAAGCAGAGGAGGCCAAGGAAAGTCTCTTTGAAAGGCTTGCGAAATACATCACAAGAGAACAAAGAAGAAGCCCTCTACTCGGAAAACCTGGCTAGGCTTTCCTTCCAAATCTGTTATGACCTCAAATGGCTCAAGATCTGCCACCAGTCTGTGCCCCTGATTGCCTTGATGGAAACACAAGATTGATAATGGCTCTTTCAATTGCTCAAACCCTGAAGAGGAAGTCTTTGCTGCAATATAAAATAAACCTTAGATGTTGTCCCATCTGGGTTGGGAAGATGACCGAGTAGGTAAAATGCCTGCCACACAAGCGAGAGGACTGAGTTTGGATTCCTAGTATGCATATAGACAGAAGCGAGGCATGGTGGTGTACAGCTGTAATTCTAGTGCTAAGATGAGAGCAGAGACACAGTCATGCCCAGGTTTCCCTGCCATCCCAGTCAAACATCATCTTTAGGTTGAGTGAGAGAGTCTATGATGAAAAATAAGGCGAAAAAGGAATTGAGGAAGACATCTCAAAGTCAACGTCTAGTCTCCACACGCAAGGATATGGGCAAGCATACGTTGTCACCCCCCCGACCCCTGTGCGCACACACACATACATACTGTCCCTTCTGTCTGTGTCTTGATTACTTTTCCCATCTACTAAACAATTATGACCCAAGAAATATATGACTCTTGATCTTTTCCCTGACTTGAAGTTCACCTGGAAAGCCATTTTTCTTTGTGTATTTTCTGAGTCATTGGCTTGTTATCTTGGCACTTTGCATTTATTATTGTGCATATCACAATATGTCTTGTCGACAAGTCTTTTGTCTACTACAGACTGCCACACATTCCATGCAAGACTTTTCTCCTCACAATTCCAAAATTGCCGTTCTTTTGTAAAATGCATGACTTGTCAGCATGACATCTCTGCCTACAGTGCCAGTGTTAATTACACCATTACTACTTATTAAACACAGGCCAACAATTACCCTCCTATCATCCCATTGGTAATGGTTAACCTTCATTTCCAACTTGACTGGATTTAGAATCACCTAAGAGACACTTCTCTAGGTGTGGCTTTGAAGGCATTTCCTCATAAAATTAACTGACAAACAAAGACACATCCCATTGAGGTAAGTCTATGGTGAATTCAGCCCAGACAGAATAAGGGAAAAAAAAAATAGAGAAATCCAGTGGATCTGACCATGTCTCTTTCTTTACTTCCTGATACACAGAGATGTGAGCAAGCAGTTTCCCATTGTCGTAACAGTATCTGGTGACAGATGGTATACCTTGAACTATGAGCCAAGATAAACTTGTTCTCCCTGTCTGTGCTTCTTGATAGATAGATACTTGATCACAGTAACAAGAAAAGTAACTCACAAAACAAACAAACCAGGCTGTGGTCCCCGAGGCTGTGGTCCCCCCGAATACATGGTCTGTAGGCCTCTGGAACTGATTTACAAGAGGAATGTGGAAGACTTTGGACCTGTAAGGCAGAGAAGTCCCAGAGTGTTGGAAGCAGAGAGTAACGGGCCATCCTGGGGAGCTATTAGAAGACCAGAATGTTGACAGAAGTCTGAAGAATGGAGTCTGGGCCCATGAGTCTCCAAGTGTGGCAAGTATACTGATTAGAATTAAAATACAGGCCCCTGGTGTTCTATTCTGGCAAAAACAAACAAACAACCCAAAACAGTAAACAAATCTTGTCCTTATTATGCCCAGATCTGCAAATTCCCCCAAAGACCAACAAGGAGATTGAGTCCAGTATGTAAAAGCAAAGAGCCTTTATTTTATGTAAGTTTGCAGACTTGGTCTCTCCGCATGTCCAATGTATATCTCTTCGCATGTCTAACTGAGCCCCGAGCTCAGTTAGAGTTGGGTTTTTATAGTAGTAAAGGTGGGGGTGAGGGATTTCTAAGGTTCAGGACCCCTCATTGGCTGACATTTGTCTAGGGGTGCCCTGGTAAATGTATTTACCAGGTTATCGTATTTACAATGGTTGGGATTTTAGGCATTTCCTTCGAATAGTCTGTTCTTTGGAGTGCTCAGGTAATCTCAGTTTGTGGTTCTTCCTGCAACCAGGTATTGCTTTAGGGTAAACTACTGAAACTCAAGCCTCAATTAAACTTATCAGTGGCTGAGTCCTACACTGGCAGGTGATAATGGTTGGAAGTAAAGAACTTCCTTTGGGTGATCTGTTTCTATTCAGCTTATCATGGCTGGCTCCTACAGTCCTCACTTTGCCCAGGTCCTGACAACTTGAGTGAAGTTGATTCAAAGTGATGGACTAAGTCAGTGGTTCTCAACCTGTGGGTCATGACCCCTTCAGGGGTCAAACAACCTGTTCACTGGGCTCACATATCAGCATATCAGATGCTTACATTATGATTCATTACAGTAGAAAAATTACATGATAAAATGCTATGAAAGTAGCAACAAAATAATCTTATGGTTGGGGGTCCCCATGACATGAAGAACTATATAAAATGGTCACATCTTTGGGAAGGTTGAGAACCACTGGACTGAGTTGCTTGACTGAGGAAATTTCAAGACAGCAGAGTCTACAGACTATGACACAGTCATTATTTCTGCATTACTTATGTGCATAATGAGAATTCAAGTCAGGATATTATGAAAAATACACAGTTTGACAAGGATATGAGTGTGAAGATTGCTAAAGTTGTACACAAGGTAGGCATGGAAAAAATAACCTGTAATTGCTTTAAAAAAAAATTGGCTCTACTAGACAGAAACCATGGCTTTTGCCTGGGTACGAGATGAAAAACTGTCCACGCATCAAAGGCCCCAGCTTGCAAAGCTGTGACTTGGGAGTGCCACCACAGTGGTACCCTTACTGAAATGGTTACCTAGGGATATATTGTCCCAGATTCCGCCATAAACACATACCGTAGCCATAGCAGCAATGCGCCAAGGGGGCTGGTTTACATCTTGAGCTGGCAACAAAATGTAGAGTTATTGTCCGTATTGCAATGACTCTTTAGGCATGTAAGATATAAGACAAGAGTATAACATGAGGGCTTGCTTGTTGGGGTTTCTGTCCTGCCTGGTTTCTGTCCTCCCACCAGGTCCCACAGCCATTCAACCCCAAAGAAATCACACAGAGAGTCTACATCAGTTATAAACTGATTGGCCCATTAGCTCAGGCTTCTTGTTAACTCTTATCACATTTATTAGCCCATTATTCTTATCTGTGTTAGCCACATGGCTCGGTACCTTTTTCAGTGGGGCAGGTCACATCTTCCTTCTTTGGTGGTTGAGACAGGACTCCAGAGAGAGCTTCCTTCTTCCCAGAATACTCCTGTTCTCATTATCTTGCCTCTACTTCCTGTCTGGTTGTCCCACCTATACTTCCTGCCTGGCTACTGGCCAATCAGAGTTTATTTAAAACATAATTGACAGAATACAGAATTGTCCCGCACCACAAGAGGGTAATGAAGAGATATAGCAAGGTGCCAGAAAGCTTCGAGTCTAGGCAATGTGGTTCAGAGTCTAATTCACTTCCTTTAAGGAAGCTATCATTGACACAAACTGTCAAGATGCACCCTAAGTTGTAATAGAGATTCAGGGGTATTGAAGATGCCAGAAGACTAAGACAGTCACTAAAGAAAGCTGCAGGCACAGAGTGAGGCCAGCAAGAGAGAGTCCACATGTGCTACAGGCAACAAAGATAAAAGTATAGGACTACCCAAGGTCACTGGTACACTGCTGTAAAGTTTTATAAGTTGTACTGGTTTAATAAAATACTGATTGGCTAGTATCCAGGCTGGATGTATAGGCAGGGCGATCAGAACAGGAGAATTCTGGGAAGAGGAAAGGCTCAGTCTGCAGTCGTAATCCAGACACAGAGGAAGCAAGATGAGAATGCCTCGCTGATAAAAGGTAACAAGCCACATGGCTAACACAGACAAGAATTATTGGCTAATACAAGTTATAAAAGTTAATAAGAATCCTGAGCTAATAGGCCAACCAGTTGATGATTAATGTAGACCTCTGTACGTTTCCTTGGGACTGAATGGCTGCGGGACTGCAGAAATGGGTAGTGCAGAAACAACAGTGCACAGATATGCCACCAATAGTCTCAGATGCTAAACACAGATGCAGAATTTGAGGATTTAGGCTCACTTTGGCCTGGTATTGCCTTACTTTCGGAACAGACTGTTCACTCCCTGCCGTTGTTAGTTGAAGTATACAATTTGGTTTCGTTTTTCCAAATTCTCATAGTTAAGAGAGTAACTGTGTCTTAGTAGAAAGTCTACACTTAAACATTTTAACTATTCTGGAACTCTTAGACATTGTAGACCTTCAGAGATTGACTACATACATTTTTCATTATGAAATAAACCAGAAGCCTTAGGGACAAGAGATGTAATGTAACACTTTAGAGTTTTGAGCATTGCCTTAGTCAATGTTCTATTGCTGTGAAGAGAACCATGACCATGGCAACTCTTATAAAGAAAAACATTTAATTGGGACTGACTTATATTTCCAAAGGTTTATCCATTATCATCACGGCAGGAAGCATGGAGGCAGAAATGGTGCTGGAGGAGCTGAGAGTTCCACATGTGATCCACAGGCAGCAGGAAGAAAGAGACACTGGGCCTTGTTTGAGCATTTAAAACCCCAGAGCCCACCCCCAGTGACACACTTCCTCCAACAAGGTCATACCTACCCCAACAAGGCTACACATCCTAATCCCCACCAAGTAGTGCCACTCCCCAAGGACCAAGCATTCAAATATATGAATCTATGGGAGCCGTTCCTATTCAAACCACTACAAGCATCAAGTTGACAAGGGTGGAACTGTGATGGGACAAGTTGACTAGATTTAAAAAAAAAACCCTAGAAGCCAGGCGAGGAGGCTCAAGTGGTGGCTCATACATGCCATTCTAACTCCAATGAGGCAGAGGGAAGAGAGTTGCAGGAAGTTCAAGGCCAGCATGGTTTACGTTGTGAGTTCTGGGTCAACTAGGGCTAGGAAGGTCCAACTGGAAAAATCTAAAACCAAAAAACATTTTTTAAAAAAGTAATCTAAGAGACAGGTCTCTAAAGGTTTCTATGAAGGAATGTTCAGTGGATTAACTTAAAAGGAAGCACCCACCCTGTAGTGGGTGGCACTGTTCCATGGATTGGAGGTCAGGTTAGCTGCATTTTTATTGATACAATTAAACATTACAGCCAAAGCAACTTCCAGAAGCAAAGATTTATTTGGGGCTTACTATTCCAGAGGGAGAAGTCCAAGCTATCAGAGTAGGGAAACATTGGACCAAGCAAACATGGTACTGGAGCTGAAAGCTGAGACCCAAGGGCTCATGTCTCAAAGAACAAACAGGATGGGGGCGGGGGCGGGGGGAATGGGAATGGTGCAAGGCTTTGAAACCTCAAAGTCCACCCCAAATGACACTGGAGGTATGCCATCAGAGAGGATTGTGGGACTCTGGTCTCTTGCTCCTCCCTTTGACTTCCTGGATCCCACAAAGTCAGCTGCTCACTCAGCTTCATGTTTCCCACCTCTGTAGACTGCCTCATTAGACCTGAGATGCTCAAAACTGTGAACCCAAATAAATGTGTTAAAGCAGGCTAGTTCAGATATTTTGACATAGTAATAGAAAGCTGGTTAACAAGCAATTCAATCAAATAGGATTTAAATATAATTTGAATTATATTTAAATGTAAATGAGTGTCAGAATATAATAAGTTATCTGTCTTCTGCCGTTCATTCAATCATTGTTTCTTGTGCACCTACTTATGTAAGGTCCTTGTAGAGTCTGGGATATGCCAGTCCTGCCATCCCAAAGCATGTATTCTATTGTATATTTTATATACAATAAAAATAAATAAATAGTGATTAGATTTAGGAAATATGTGCAATGAGAAAGGAGACAGACAGAAAGGGGAAGAAGGCTGAGGATGGTCAGTGTGAAATGTTTAGGGACATGATAGTAGCAACTAGAACACTGGTTCTCAACCTTTGGGTCAAGATCCTCTTGGGGTCAAACAATCCTTTCCATGGTTTCTTCTAAAACCATCAGAAAACACAGATATTAGCATTATGACTTATAACAGTAGTAAAATTACAGGTAAGAATTAGCAATGAAAATAATTTTATGGTTGGGTCACCAGGACATGAGGAACTATATTAAAGGGTCACAGCATTAGGAAGGTTGAGAATCACTAAACCAGAAGGAAACATTGAAAGTAAAGCAACTTTCTGAAGAGAGATAAAAGATGAAGCTCGTGAATTTCTATGGAAAGAGAGACCCTGACAGAACATCCCATGCATGATCCCCAAGGAAGAAGGAGAGAGTCAGGGATGCCCACAGGTAGAGAGGGGGCAGTAACCACTGAAGAGAGAGGTACTAGCCAAGTCTTAATTTTGAGGGGTAACAGCTAGAACCAGTTGTTGGAATACAAGGCAGGGAAGTTCCCTTGGCAAAGGAAGCTGTGTGTGAAGTGTTCTAATAAGAACTTACTAATATTTTTTCATGCTCACATTTAACTAGGAAGCTTTTATTTGTATTTGGTCAGTGTAATAATATGAGTCCAGTCCAGGGGGACAAGGATAGCGTCAGCTCTCCGTCCACGACTCTAACTCTCCTGCCCATGGTCATTCTCTTGCCCAACTGTCTTCCTTCCTCCTTGGGAATGACATTTCAGAGCTTAATCTCACAAACTATGCCATTGATGGATTCTAATTTTCCTATGCTATGGTTCTAAGTTCATAAGTGCAAGGGAGGAGTCTTGAGGCACTGCACAGAGGCAGAGGCTGAACTTGCCTCTGTGCAGCACATCCCGCGGTTGATGGGGCACCTTTTGAAGGAGGGACATGCATAAGGCTCGGGTGTGGAGGAGTACGGGCACAGGACATCCCCACTTAGATGCCAACTACAATCCATGCCAATAATTGCTTCCTGGCAGTATAAAGAGTAATGTTATACAGAAAACCCCCAAGGTGAATCTACCTTGTCATTTGCACAAGAAAGGTATTATCCCCACATCTGTATTTATTTTAAAGCCTTGGCTTTTAAATTCATTTCCTTCATTGTTCTACAGGCAATGCTTTGCAATGCATGGGGTTTTCTTGAACTACTGATGTCTCAGAATAATCCTCCACCATCAAGACCTTCCACATTTCACTGATTAAAGTGTTAAACTTTCTACCCTGACGTCAACGCTGCTTCAGTGGCCATAAATTTCCGATCGTGGGGTTATCGTCCCACCTGGATGGCAGATGCTGGAGTCTTGTTTTAAAAAAATAGTGTTTGGCTGACCCTGAGGACCTGCACACCTGCAGTTCCTTCAGTCAGAAGCGTCGAATACACCGGTGACAGTGATTTCACAGATTTCAAGTGATTTATCACCAGATTTGGAGACATATTGTGCCCGATCACTGTAGTAATGAACTGTTGCCACTGTAGCAGGCCATTGGGGTGCCAAGGCGAGGAAGTGTCCGTGATGCAAGAAATTTACACGCAAACTTAAGTGAAAGAAGGCTGCCCTGGAGAAGAGTGTGTGGGTTCTGGTGTTTAGGGCTGTGGGAGGCTGTTTGGCTCCCCATAGCTGAATGGAAATTGTGCCCAGGGGTCACAGCCAAAACCCATCAGAAACCACATATTAGAGTTGGAAGTGTCCTGTCTGTGCTCCCTGTGGAGTCGGGGCGTCTTCATTTCATACATCATTTATTCCCCAGCAGAGGGATTTCACAAAGGGCTGGTCTGGAATCGTTATCAAACTGCCTGTGACTCGAAAGAGTGTGGGCTCCCCATTCAGAGGACAATCCCTCAGTCACTCTCTTCCTTTCATTACAGACAACTTGCTTGTTAATTTGTCTATCAAACTCATGTTTGCACTTTGCAGGATGTTCGTTCATTAGCCATGCTAAGAACTGGGTTATTTTATTTGGTGGTGTTGTAGTAATAATGTTCAGTAGAGAATTTGCCGGTCTTTTTTTTTTTTTTTCTTTTTTGTCGTAATGTATAAACACACGTTGGTACCTGGCAAAGCAAAGAAGCAATCCATTTAATGTTCCTGTCAGTGAATAGCTTCCTAATTACTTTCAGGAGCTTTGATGAATGACCCCTCCCATCTGTAGACTACTTCTCGAAAATGTGCTTATCAAAAACATGAAAACACATTGTAGGATTTTGTGGTTAAGATCACTAATGGTCTGAGATTCACGGGATACTCACGGAATTACGAGTCTTTGCTAGCTATGTGACAGGACAAGTTCAAATGATTTATCTATGTACTTTTAGATAGTGTTTCACTGTGTAAATCTATGCTAACTTTGAACTCGTGATATGCCTGTCTGCTTTAACCTCCAGAGTGCTAGAATTAGATGTGTACCACCATGCCCGCCAAGCAAAACCGATTGCTTATTCTCTTTAATTCTGAACCAGCAATTTACCACTTGGTTCTTTCAAGAGGAAAGGAATTTTGACAAAGAATACCAAAGAAGTTGGGATGTGAAAGTTACTGTTCTCAAGCATTGAGCAACATTCCGAATTCTGACACCTGTTATTTTCTTCGTGCAGTTCAGTTTAAACATTCTCCTTGTTTAAGGAGCACCCAAGGTGCCAGCTTATGTGCAGATGATACAAAAAGGCAGATTTTATGACTTCCCATCAAGGCCTTGAGAGACATATATTTACAATTTACTGCTTCAACAAGTCCCTCCAGGGACTTTTCTTCCTGATGCTAGACCCATTTCATTTCCTAAACATTGGAGCATTGGCACACAGAGGCAGGGAGGGCATAATAGCCCCGCTGTCGCTGTCTGCCTCTGAGTTCACCACAGACAGCGCAAGGCAATCGGGGCCTGGGATACCACCCCACTGAAGGTCTTGTTCCTTTTGTCCTTGAGCCAGCTCGCTGTTACCGAGACAAGGGTAATGGCTGTTCCGCTTGTGTCGGAATCCCTCCCCTCCCCATCCTTTGTTGTCTGTCAACTCAAACTCCTACCAGGACATGTTGGGAGAAAAGCTGTCACCGTGAAAGGCTTCAGCTGCTTCGAAGCGAGTTGTTCTGCCAAGCTCCTCTGGCCTGGCCGCTGGCATTAAGACCATGCTTCCATTTAGCGGAAAATGAAAGGGCAAAATGAATAGACTTAAGCCCTTTTACACCTCCTTTTCAAGGACTCCCCACCTCTAGGCACCCCCAAAATGGCCTCCTCAGGTTTTCCTTGCCTCCTTTTCTGAGACCAAGACAATGGAGTTGAGAAGAAACAGGCTACTCAAATGGGAAAGGCTTTACTACTCAATTTTCTATACAAGCCCAGAATGCTGCTTAACCACAGAATAGGGAAGTCCCTCTTTTCATCATATTAATTTATGGAGGGTCTGCCCCAGTTTCCTCCTTCTGCCTCTGTCTGAATTGCCTTAGACATACTCAATGACAGGCAGCTTTCATTGCCATCCTAAAAGTCTTGTGTTTAAGGAACTGGACAGAGGAGGTAAAACAGTGCAAGCTACTCCTAAAAGGTAGAAACTGTTTACCCAACCAGAACTTTCCAGCGGTCAAGGCAAAGAGTACAGGAACGCAAGGGTTTGCATTCGGAAAGAAAGGAGAAGTATTTTTCCCACTTCTGAATATTTGAATCTGCCCACTTTCTTCTCTTTCTCAAGCCTGTTCAGCGAGCTTCTGACTTTCAGCTCACCTCTCCTCCTTCCACGGGCCACACAACACTCACGTCCTCCGGGCCCCGGCCAGCTCCTTCTCAGTCAGGTCATTTTGGAACGAGATGTGGATCATCGTCTGACACAGCTTTCAATGCAGCTTATGGGAGAGGTAGAGGGGGAGTAACTAAGGAGAAGGACATGATGTGAAGCCAAGCACAAAGAAGTGACATTGATTTGGGGAACCTGTGAGGGCCAGCTGTGATCGTCTAAGTCTGGGCAGGTCACCAGAAGGAAGTTATTTACCTTCCCCTTCCCCCAACCATTATCACCTGGGACTCTGGCCACCGATGAATTTCAATAGAGGCTGGAGTCTCAATTGTTTACCCTGAGACAATGTCGGGCTGTGGGAGGAACCATAAACTGAGACTACCCGACCCATACCCAAGAACAGACCATTCAAAGAAAATTCCTGGCATTCCAAGCACTGTAGATAGAAACACCTGCCAGCGCACAGTCACCAGGACACCCTAGACAAATGTCAGCCAATCAGGGGTCTTAAAACCTCAAAAACCCCCTCACCCCCACCTTTACTACTATAAAACCCCCTATTCTAATTGAGCTCGGGGCTCTCCATTTATTCCATTACATTGGACATGGGGAGAAACTAAGTTTGCAAACTTGATTAAAATAAAGGCTCTTTGCTTTTACATACGGAACTCTTGGTTTCCTTGTTGGCTTGTCAGGGGTTGTGGACTTGGGCCTAACAGACCCCTGCTCCCCTGGGGTGGACCCTTGATGCAGAGGTGGATCCTTTAGCTCTCCACCCTGTGTCAGTCTTTTTCCTTTTGACTCACTGAGTTTAGCTTACTGTTGAGTCTTTACAATGTGTAGCACCAAACATTTGTTGGGAGCCATCCACTGTAAGCAGAAGAAACAACTTTTTGTTGTTGTTGTTGTTTCTGGTTTGCTGGGTTTTTTTTGGGGGGGGTTTTTGGTTTTTTGTTTGTTTGTTTGTTTTTGAGGTAGTATCTCACTATGTAGCCCAGTCTATTCTGAAACTCACTATGTAGACCAGGCTGCCTTTGAACTTATAGAGCTCTGCCTGCCTTTGCCTCCCAGGCCCCTGTAACTGAAGTTGAACTCCATGCTGCTAGGGATGACTTGCCACTGAACTGATGAACTCAAACTTGAACTCATGCTTGTCCAGTACAAAATGATACCCGTCTGTCCAACTTCCTGAGATTTTCCAAGGACATTTCCACTTCTGCTGGCCTGCAAGCATCCTGTAGAAGCATGTGGTCTACCTTTGCATCTCTCTGCCTGTGGAATAAGCAGCTCCTTACAGGACGACGCCTTTCATCTTCAGAGCTGTGGTGCCGGGCACACAATGGGGAATTGGTAAGTGTGTCCCTCATGGGTTGAAGTCATCTTCTCCCCTCCTCTTTCTCACCCTTTTATTTTGTTTGAATTTCTACTAATTGACCCAGAATATTTCCTTTATCTAAATTGTGGCCCACTGGGATAATGATGCCTACCACCAAGCCTTTTTGGGTTTAGAGTGATAAGATAAGAATATTAAAGAGGCCGCCTGTTAGTGAGCTGAGCACTTGGTAGACGCACACACATAGTAGTTGCATTTGTGCTATTTTGTATATTGGATGCTCATAAGCTTTCTCCCTGACCCAGAAACAGAATTCCAGACTTGACTGTCCTGAAGCGATTTACTTAATGAATGTGTTGACACTCCTTTCCTCGTGCATGAAAGGCAGGGATTGAATGAGTCCGCTGACTCTTTCAGGTCTGAGCGCTTCTGGAGGATTAGCCCTAGCCCTAGCATGGGGCAGGAGTGGAGGCGGGGAGTGGGGGGGTGGGGGGCACAGGTAAACATCGGGCTGGGAAGCAGCAGTAATAAAGGTCCTCCCTCCCTGTAGACCTGAAGGAGTAAAACCCTCAAAGGGCTATTTTGGTTAGTACTCCTGGATGTCAACTGTGACTCTAGCCATGGTGACAAGGGCTGAGGGATAAACTACTCTCCTCATTAAGAATCCAACCTGAGAAACATAGTAAAAAACAGACACCAAGAATCCAATTATTTCTTGTTCTCACCGAATCTCTTCTTCCTCCACTTGACAACATTTAACAGCAACATATTAAAACCTAGTTTTCATTTCTTTATAGATGCTTTTTCCCTTCATTCAATAGTATTTGGCACACGATAACAAACATGTTCTTTCTTGGTATGAATATGTTGAGACCAATCATCCAAAACATACCCAAAGAGACAGGAAAAATAAGAGGCAGGAAAAATAGAGGCAAAAATCTAGCAGGGAGAGAAGAACCAAAAATCTAGGTTAGCTAGTTCAGTGACTCTGTTCCAGGAACTAGCTGACCATAAAGTTAGATTATAATCTTGAGAATAATCTTGAGAAATGGGGAGTTACCCCCTTGTGATTATCACTGGTATTTTCAGAATTTTCCAATGATCATTGGTATTTTCAGAATTTTCCAATGATGCCCTCCCTACCCACTTTGAGTTGTGGTTTCTTCCCCTAAATACCCCCTCTCCCAGCTACTCAGGGTAGAACTCCTCCCCTATGTGGGATATGAGTCTCAGCCCCAGCACTGGTTCCTGTCAATAAACCTCGTGTGATTGCAGCAAGGATGGTCTCTCATGAGTTCTTGGAGGGTCATGTTATCCTGAGACTTGAGTGAGAGTCTCCCCACTCCGGGGGTCTTTCAAATGGAGCCATTGAAGAATTAAAATTCATGTGTCCATCCACATTAGAGAGGGAAATAGGGGGATTCTGTATTGACTGTTACTTTCCACTGACTTCCCTTATGACCACACTCAAGGCCCTCGCCTTATCTCTTCTGTAACCACTCTCTATCTCAACTCCTCCTTCCTTTCCTCCCTGGGCTCCATTTGCTGCCTAGCACTGCATCCTCTAAACTGCCCTGGGATAAAGATGAAGCAATATGAAAGGATGACAAGCGTGGGTTATAGCTGCCCTGTGGTGACCTCAGGAAGCAAACATCACATTACCCAAAGCTCTATCATCAGGGAGAAACTGACTGCAAATAGAGAGTGATCTTTTTTCCAAGCTGGCAAAGCCATTTTCCTGTGGTTGTTTCTGTGAATGGATTTAGAAACGAAAGTTGACTTATACGTTCCAGGATTCTCCCTCTGCTTCTTATTTCTTTCGGGAGAAGGGCTCTCCTCAAGAGTAAGTGGCTGTGTCTAACATTTGGGAGCTTCCACCTCTAACTAACTTGTCTCAAGGATGCTCAGTCAGAAGACAAAGAAACAGTACTAGGGCTGGAAGACTGAAACCAACTTAAGGAAAATGATCAACTCCCCAGGGAGCCGTTAATAGTTTATTGGGTATGGAAGCTGTGTAGCAAAGTGAAGGAAGAGGGCTAGTAACCTTTAACACTAAGAAAAATCACTATTATTGCAACCAGTGTAGCATGAAGCACAAACAGAGTACTCTGGGGACAACAAAACGTCACACGTAGCCCACCAGAGCAATTAATAAAACGAAAGCCTTGCTCCTTGCAGATGGATATGCAGGAGGATAATGGTGCGGGGCTGAGCTGAGCTGTCATGCATCACATACTACATCTGTTATGGAAATCAGGGGAAGTGGGGGCCTTTTGTTCCTGCGAGAGCCCTCCCAACGGGGATTTGGCTGGAGTAGATTTTCTTGTTATTAAACATGATTTCTAGCTAGTACAGAGCAGATGCTTCTGCGGCATTTGGAACTAATAACCAACCTTCAAATGTATGCCACCCCTTAAAGAGGCTGCGACTGGAGGAGAGACCCATTTTGGCTCGAAGATAATGTGTTCAGTTCAGTTTCTACTTTGCACATGAATGGCACTGATGCCAGATGAGCCTTCTGGCTGGGAGGGGGCAGGTGCTGTAGACAGTAACACAATGGCACTGGTCCTGAAGAAGAACCAAAGCTAATGTTTCTCTTACCTTTGCTGAGTAGCTTCTCAGGCATCCTTTTGAGATACAGAGTGGAGTCAGAAGTGTGGTGGGCTGCATCTGAACACAATTGGAGAGTCGAGGGAGGGGACGCATGCAAATGAATGCTGACTGCGACAAGTACCCCATCCCAGACCCTTCCCAGGCTCTGACCTCTGGGCTATGACTTGTCGAATAATTCATGAGCCTGTAAGTTACCACCTAATTCACTAAAGAAAAGCATGTCTTGATAAATCACCAAATCAAGCCTCTCAGCATCATGCCACTGGAGACTTGAAGACTTTTTAAGCAGTAGTAGTGGTATTTTGTCCAGTCACCACTTTTTAATTTAATTTTGAGAGAAAGGAAGAAAGAAAGAAAGAAAGAAAGAAAGAAAGAAAGAAAGAAAGAAAGAAAGAAAGAAAGAAAGAAAATAGAGAAGAAAGAGAAAAGGATGGCAAAAAGAAGAGCTAGCCAGCATCCATTGTATTCTGTTATCTAGATATCAGGGATTCAAATGGGATTCCTCACAGTAACAAGTCATGAAGGTAAAGAAATCTGGAATGTTAAATGCCTGAAATTTTCTACAACACCAAGGCAGGCTCCGGAAAGCGAAGAAGTTGTCCGGGCCCTTCGTGTGCTCTTATTTACTGTCCCAACACAGACAAATGCATGGAAAGGGGGACTGTGGAAAACAACAGAAAACCAAACAGTGCCTCTGTTTTGTCATTAATTTACTTCCAAATCTCATTCCAGGATCTGTTCTGCGGCTACGACTTTTACCTCCCTAGAAATGAGATAGTCCTTCAGGGACGGAAGCCGGTGCCAACTCTGACCTAGCCTACAACAGAAAGGAGCACATTAGGCATTTCTGAACACAGACACGTATTTAGATGGAGTTATTTTAATTCTGCCTAGCGTTTAGAGGCTGCTTCTTGAACTTGTTCACTCAACTCCGTTACAGCTTGTTCTAGCTATGTGCGTTGGAGATCCTCACCCCAGGCCATCACATAGATTTTTTTTTTATGTGAACTATCTCATAACCAGTTGTTTCAATCTATTGAATTCTTAACTACGAGGAAAGGTTTCCTCTGTGAAACAAATTCAGTTCAATACATAAATTATAAACCCAGAACACATTTTGATTGAACACAATCATATTGTTTGGTCCACTGATTAAATCAGTGCACGAGACACGTGCCTATTCACTCATAGGTAAACCATTTGGAGGAACACTGTCCTATGCTATTGCAAAAATGCCTCCTGCACAAACTGGCACCAGAGTATCAAAAGTTCACCTTAGTGAATTATATTCAATTTGACTTCGGTTCACACGCTCAAGGAATTGTTGCCAGCTCACTCACTATTCTGTAGAGAGAGGAGCAGATGAATATTTCTGACCCTACGTTTCCAAAGGGGGATTGATAGGAAGGCACAAAACTAGAAGAGGGTGACCCTGAAGGGACTGTTTGGGATTTCGGAATCAGTAACAAAAGATCCATTTAAACAGAAAATGGAACAAACCCTAAGAATGAGAAGCCTTACTAACTTTTGTCTTGGGTCAACAGTGAAGTGCCTCCCCAACAGGTCTGGGGTCATGAGTTAGATCCTCAGCACTACAATAATAAAAAAACACACAAAAAACAGCCAAAATATTGCTTTATGCTGATGTTACTATGATGAGATTGGGCACATTGAATGTTTGGAATTAAATTTTCCCCTCTCAGATTACAGTTCAAATTCTTGTGAAAATATCTAAGCAAAATGAGCATCTTGAAGCTGGTGATACCTTCCTGTGGCTGCTAAGGTTTTGCCAAGTTTTTGGCAGGTGTTAAGGGAATCTGTATATTAAAAAATATCTTTTAAGTGCGATATGAACTTGGACATCTAAGATACTGGTGATCCATAAACACGGGGTGAGTAGATTTTTCTTTTATTATTATTATTATTTTGCACAAACTGTGTTGTTAACCCTAATGCCCTGGCCAGTTTCCAGAAAAAAGGATTACAATTTTCCTTGCTAAAAAACCGTTCCCTGCTGCTCTAATTAGATATGAGCCCCTCCCCCCCTTTCCAGTCTGTGAAGCTGCCCTGCCTGGCCAGCCAGCTGCTATCTCTCACTCTAGGAGGGGAGGACAGTTCTTCCAACACCAAGAGACAAAGCAAGAACAGAACAGTCGAATTTTAAAACAATACGCAAACTTCAATGACTGAGAGTTAATATTTTAAAAATGAAATATTAGGGTGAGAAGGAGCCTTTATGATTATTCCTTTAAGCTGGATCACCAAGAGGCCGCATCCACAGGAAACCAGAACTCCAAACTAATTTAGCCAATGCTGCTTCTAAACAATTCACCTAATTCTGGAGGGGGAAAAGTCAAACTGTGTGTGTGTGTGTGTGTGTGTGTGTGTGTGTGTGTGTGTGTGTGTGTATATCTCATACATAAATAGACATATATATGTCTATTTATTCAACTTTTTATTTACTATCCATGGTAAGAAACAACATACTGCTGTTTATTGAACGCTAGTAAATAATTTCAAATTCCCTTATAATACGCTTGGATCAGTAAGCATCTATTTAACTGAAGGAAAACCATTAAAGTCAAGGACTGAGAAAGCAGTGGGGAAAAATGAAAGGGGCAGCAGCATTCTACACTCTGCGAGCGGATTCCGTGAAGGAGGACGAAATATTCAGCGTGTGTTGCTGCGACGGTTTATGGGCTTGTGTGCAAAGGCTAGATCCCATATGGTGCTGCCAGGCTGCCGTCCGAGAGCCTTGCCATAAGGTGAGAGCTGGCTCCACAGAGGCATTGCCCATCTGCGTTTCATTGCTGCCACCCACAGATCAGATCCGCCCCGTCTGGATGTAGCTCAAAGGCCGGCCATTCCTCCTGGAGCCCACCACCCTGTCCTGTGCTTTCTGCGTGTGGCCACTCTGGGATGACCCGCCACCCCACTACAAAGAGAAAGTCCATTTTAGATGTTTCTCTCTATTCCTAAATGTGTGTGGGTTCCTTTCAGTCGTAAGAACTTCATAACCCACATATTTCTCACTTATTTCTTTAGACCCATTTTCTCCCTTTTTTCTTTTTTTTTAAGTATTTATTTTATTTTGTGTGTATGAGTACTTTGTCTACATGTGTGTATGTGCACCATGTCCATGCTTGGTGCCTTCAGATGTGAGAGGAGGACACTGGATCCTACAGAACTGGAGTAACAGATGGTTGTAGACTACTCCATGGAACTGTCTCTCCAGACTCACCCTTCATTCTTAGTTCACCATGAAGTCAGAATGGGAAAGTGGCCATATCTACCCTTTCAGGACAGCACACCCATACAAAACATAAGGATCTAGTTTGCTTAAATCAATGGCGCGTAAATACAATTTAAAGACACAAAGGCACACTGTGCTGATTCCTTAGCATGGGAAGCCTACCGTGAGTGCTTTGTTTTCAGGAAGGCTATTATTAAGTCACAGAAACTGGCCTGATATATAATGGTGGAGAGGAGCTGGGGTTATGGAAAACTGGCATCATCAGCTCAACACCTATTTCGTTTGTAAATTATGGCAACTAATATGAGAATGGAAGAAGTTTTATCAAGGTCAAGCTAAATAAGTAAGGCCCCTGGCATGTGTGTGTGTGTCCTCAGAGGAATGTTTAGAATGTTGCACTCATAGTAAATTAGGTCAATAAAAGGCCAGGTCACAGAACACTGTGAGCTGCTCCAAGACAGCGGGTTGATTTTCCTGTCATCCAACACGAGCAGGAAGGCTGTCCCCAAGCCGAAGTCCTACGAAGGAGGTCGATGAATCACGTGAAGGACAAATTCAATTATCTGAATCCATGGGCATCTAACACTATGAAGGACCTCTTCAAATAACAGTTTTCCCCTTCCTGGAAGACTCTTGTAAAAGTATCTAACGAAAGCAGAAATAGGTGAATGAGAATAATAGAACTGAAAAAAATAAACGAGCAACGCAGTTCAAAATAAAGACTGAAAGTCAAGAGGAATGCCTGTGGTTGGTACAGCGGATTGGCTGTCTGAGCGAACGCTCCAGTTCTTGTGTGCACCCAGGGCAGGTCTGTGGATGCATCACTTAGCGTTTCTTCTAGAAAATGATGCAGTTAATCTCTATCAGTCTAGTTATAGGCACAGAGTATGTCGGTAGTGGGCTCATTCTTAAAATGAATTCAGGTACTGTAAAACCATTAAACAGAAGGGATAAACATGAGGCCAATGGCCTGGAAGGGAGGCCTGCAGGGAAGAATTTCTACAGCATTGTAACTCCAAGCATCGTTTGAAACCTGTGGACAAAATTGTATCTGTTCATTTGTGTTACTTACAATCAAAACTTAATCAACTAGACATTCATTAAATTTTTTTATTATTTTAACACAAAATAGCTGTTTCCCAAAACTTTATCATTAATGACAATAATCTTTTAAATGCCCATTGTGCACTGGAAACAACATTCCAAATATTTTTTAAAAAAGCAACTACATCTACATGTATGTAGTACATATGTGTGTAATTCCTTTGGAGGTCAGAGAGGGCATGGATTGCCCTGGAAGTAGAGTTACAGCCCATCCCAGGTGGCTCTGTTTGGGTGCTGAGAACTGAGCGCAGGTCCTCAGGAAGAGCAGAAAGTGTGCCTAACCACTGAGCCACGTCCCCAATCCCTGAAACTACCATTCTTTCTTCAAAGAGTAAACAAGCAGGCTATTTGTTAAATGCTATGAAGTGAAAAACCTCAGTTGCAAACTAACTTAGAACAAGGAATACCCTGTATAAATTATGATCGTTTATAATGAACATTCACCTGGTAATAAAGTTTATTTTATGGTCCCGGTGACACTGGTTCAAGCCCTCAATATTATAACATCCTCAAGTTGTTTCTGGAAGTCCCTTCAGTTTAACTCCCAGAGCCTGTATCTTGGTGTCAGTCGTCATTGCCCCAGCGCCCTCTGCAGCTGTAGAATCCTGCTAATATCATAGTTCTCTAAGGTGTCTGTAAGGCCTATTGGTTAGCTGGCTGCTTCTCTTCAGGAGACAATGCTTTTGATGTTTCAAGCCCCCCTTGCTTCAGTAAGTCGGAGCAGCTCCAGTTGCTGTGGAAAGAAAGAAAGACACCTCTGGCTCCCCAGAGCATGCCACATCTGTCCATTTCTGGAGCCTAGAATGACTCTTAAAAGCGCCCTCTGTGGTTCTCCATGCTTGATTGCTTGATCTTCTACTATAAACCCTGGTGAAATTGCTTAGCTCAGCCCACGAGTGTTTAAGTAAATAAAGCTTTTTGGTTTGGGGAATTTTTTATTTGTTTGTTTTTGCTAAATAATGGATGTATTTAATGCGTGGAATGAAAAGTGCATTTTGTAGATTTTCTTCGTAATTGAGGGTCTGCTAAACTATGCAGGATTAACAAAAAAATCCTAAGTCTTAGTGGCTAAAAATCGAAGATTAATTTCTTGGCCACATGCTCCGTTTATGCTGGAAGTCATGTGCTCATTTTATGTTGGGGATCAGTCATGATTTTAGGTGGTGTGGATCAGTATGAAGAAGCTAATTGAGGGGCTCTTCTCTATAATTGCCAAAAGTGGACAAATTGCCATACCTACTGTTAGTTGAAAACAGAAGGAAAGATTCTGGAGAATGCATACCGACTCAATGCTTACCACTAGAAGAAGTGTGTATCACGTAAATTCACAATGCCTTAACCAAAGCAAGTCATGAATGAAGGGGCTCTAGCCTGCCTGAGCATGGCAGACATAGCTTTGACAGGCATTGCCCTTCTCCCCTGTTCCCTCTCTCTGCCTTGCTCAAAACTGTTAGATTAATTTCCTAAAGCTAGCCACCAAGGTCTAGTCCCTTATTTGACCACTTGAGGCTGACTACCAATGTCCAGCTATCAAAGTATTGAAGTTCAGCAATCAAAAGCCCCTTTGGCTACCTTAATTAACATGCCCAATCAAAATTAAGCACCTCATCCTAACACAGGGTTTCCCCTTACCATTTTCTTATGGTCCATGTCTGTCTCTTCTCTATCCAGAGTCATCCCCACCATAGGACAAATACTTCTTCCCTTCTCCCTCATCTTCTGTCTCTTGTTTTTGTCTCTTATTCCTTGCCCTTTGTCCCTCTGGGGCAAATAAATTTCTGATTCTGTTCCTTTCAGTACAGTCAGCTCTAACTCAAAGAGAACAGTGCTATACCATCCTACCATACACCCGGAAGGCAAAGTGCTAGAAATAGTTACTATGGACCAATGATTATCATATTCCTTTTTATAATGCATTACTACTACTACTAAAATTATGATTATTAGTTATGTGTATGTATGCTGGAGGAAGCGGTGTTCACACAGGAACCCCCTGGAATGGGAGTTGCAACTGGCTGTGAGCTGCCTGATGTGGCTCTGGGAATTGAACTTGCATCCTCAGGAAGAACAATATGTGGTCTTCACTGCTGAGCCAGCTCTCCAGCCCCCTACTATCATATTTCAAAACAGCCTTCTGCAGAATTAGAGTCTCCACCTACAGAGATTCCACATAGAAGTTCAAAGTCTACCCTCCCTGTTCCCTCCTCCCTCTCAACGTTAAAACAAACAAAACAAAAACAAACAAACAAAACTTAAAAATTAGTTGTATCCAGTAATTCAACTTAACTTGTGGTTGGTGTTCTTGTGAAAACTGTCTCTTTTGTTTATTTGTGACAGGGTTTCACTTTTTAGGTCTGGCTTGCCCAGAACTCATGATGTAGACCAGGCTGGACTTGAAGTCACAGTGCACTGGCTGCCTCTGCCTCCTGAGTTCTGAGATCAAGGGTGTGCACCACCATACTTGCTACTGTTAGTGGCTAAGAAGATTGAGCAACCTTTGGTACTGTGTAAATTTAGGAAAACAAGAAAGGCCGATTCTGGACTGGACCTCCAAGGAAAGGACTTAGACAAGAAGTGGATGAGAAGGGATGGATAGAGAGACGGCTCTTCTACAGGACCTGGGTTCAGTTTGCAGCACCCACTTGGCAGCTCACAACCATCTGTAACTCTAGTCTCGGGGAATCTGATATCCTGTTGTGGCCTCTGAGACACAAATAGGGTGCAAGGCCATATATGCTGGCAAAACACCCATACACATGAAATAAAAACAAAAAATAAGAAGAAAAAGTAAGGAAGTGAGTGAGGGGGAAAAATCTGATGAAATCCCATACACGGGACACATAGACAAGAGTGGGCATCCCAAAGAGTGTGGAGAACGGAGGGGGGGGGGTGGCTTTGCCTTCCAACAGGTCTGCAGTGCAATCATCTTTGACATAAGCTTGACTGGCAATTAGGAAGCAGGTCATAACAGGCCACGATAAAAAAATGTGCTCTTTGTACAATACAAGGGTCATTAAAAGTTTTTGGAGACAGGTTGCTGATTGCAATGTAAGAATATGAATCTGTTTGTGGAGTGTTTGATGGATCTGGAGAGGAAAGCCCGGTAGAGGGAAACTAATTAGTGCACTACTGCAATCATCGAGGCCCAGGCAAGAACGATGACAGCAGGGACGCTGGAGGAAACTTGACTGGGAGAGGCTTCTGAGGATGGGATGGAGGATGGAAAAGATGTGAAAGGCATGCTAAGCAGGGCCTTGCCTACTTACTCTTTGTAACACTAACACAACCATCAGCAATCTACGTGTGTGTGTGTCTGTGTGTGTGTGTGTGTGTGTGTGTGTGTGTGTGTGTGTGTGTAGGAGGGAAGGGAGAAAGACGGAGGGGAGGATCTTATTGACTCACTCTTTCATTTTTAAATGTGTCAGAGGTTCCTGTAAAACTCTCTTTCCCGTCCAGTCGTGTAACTAACCAGGCTCTAGGTACTAGTGAGGTGGATTTAATATGCAATAGACAGAGCCGTGCTATTGGGCCAGGCATCTATTATTTCTAGGGTAAACCATAAAATTTACTTATTAACTGTTTTATGGTGAAATTTGTATTACTCCTTTGAGATTCTGATTCTTTTAAAAAAAATCTTCTTCATGAGTTTCTCCATTCAAATTACTATCAAAAGAAACTGGATTTGGCTTTGACTGACTGGGGACCATCAATGCCTCCCTTTACTATACAGGTCACTCCTGAGAATTTTTTTCTCCCGAGTCTGTCAGTCAAGTGAAATAGGCCTCCAGCTTGTTATCAATTTTATTGGCAAATGCATTTGCAGAAACACACTGTTAATATTTGCAAATGTTTCTATCTAAGCCACTCAGGAGTCTTTCTCAGGGCATTCATTGACTTTGGGACTTGGGGTAAGCCATAAGCAGCTGTGATTTGCCCAGGTAGTCAAAGAACAGCAATGATCTCCTGTAGCATGGGGGGGGCTTACTTGTTGGGGTTTCTGTCCTGCCCAATTCCCACAGCCGGTAACCCCCAAAGAAATTACACAGAAGGTCTACATAAGTTATAAAACTGATTGGCCCCTTAGCTCAGGCTTTGTATTAGCTCTTAAAACGTATATGAACCCATTATTCCTATCTATGTTAGCCACATGGCTCAGTACCTTTTTCAGCAGGGCAGGTCACATCCTGCTTCTTCGGTGGTCTGGGAAAGACTTGGGAAAGAGCTTCCTTCTTCCCAGAATACTCCTGTTGTCATTGACCCACCTCTACTTCCTGTCTGGTTTTCCTGCCTATACTTCCTGCCTGGCTATCAGCCAATCGGCGTTTATTTAAATCATGATTAACAGAATACAGACAATTCTCCCGCGCCAATCTCCTCTTTCTGTACTCCTTTACCTGAGGCTGGCACCTTTGCTGGAACAGTACTGTTCTCACGGAGGCCTCAGATCCATGCTCTGTGTCGGCTCCTTCTCTCTTTCCTCCAGACTGGCCTACAGTCTGCTCCGGCACTATGCAATACAACTTGACATTTGCATTGTATAACTTGAAGCTTGGGCAATATAGCCACTTTGCAGCAGAGATGGGCAGTCGTCATGATTACCAAACCATCTTAGCTTGGGTAAAGTGGCTGGGGCATGTGTGTAAGAAGTAGAACCCTTGCAGAGGGATGGTGTTTCACAGAATCATTGATGTCTCCGGGGAGAGTAGTGCAGTCTTGTAATCCAGCCACTAAAACAGGAAGGTTTCGAGTTCAGGTGTCATGCCTGCCTAGAGTGACTTCAAGTCCAGCCTGTGAAACCTTGTGAGACTGTCTCAAACTTGAAAAGGAAAAAGAGGACTGGGGCCAAAGCCAAGAACATTTGCCTAACAGGCACGACACCCTGGGTTCAATCAAACAGAATTCTGCATTTTTGTTTTGGGATTACATGGTTAATCCAACTTCCAATTCTGAAAGTCAGTACTCAAGCTTTGGCCGCAAACTGAACTAAAGGAAGGTATCACGCTAATGTGAAAATACTTATCACAAGCATCATTCAGGTTAAGTAAATTATTACTGTTCAGGGTTTCGGGTTACATTTGGCCGGTCTCCAGAAACTGCTCTCTGAACTATCCATTCATTCATGGGTTCATTTGCTTATAATCTGTCAAAACACAATGCAATTTTAATAAAACAGGGTTGAGTGACCATAATAATAGATAGATGGACCACTGAAGTAGAAAATAGATTGCAAGACGACATCCGTATCTATGGAGATTTGATATATGATGGTAAGGAAAGAAAATAGTTCTATAAATAGGATTTGGAAAATCTAATACATTTAGGGTAAAAATAAATTGTGATCTCATATCAAACAGCGTACAAAGATAATTTTTGAATGATTAGAAACTTCAATACAAGCCAGGCTTGGTGGTGTGACCTTTAATATAAGCTATTCAATAGGCAAAAGCAAGAAGGCCAGAAGTTCAAAGTCTGTTCTGGAAAGTGAGTTCAAGACCAGTATGAGCAGTCTAGATTGTCACTCAAATGAAATGTGAAAGCAAAATTCAAAACCCTGGGCTTAGTAATTGCCACCACTGGGGTGGGGGTGCTGTGGGGTAGGTAAGCTAAGTGGAAAGAGACTCAAACCTCCAAAAAGCAGTAGAAATAATGTAGAACTATCAAAGTAGAATGGAACTTTAATGTTATTTTGCACGCTATTATTCAAGTATGAAGAATAAAGCTTAAGGTTGGAAAAATGGCTCAGACAAAGCACTGACTGTGAGCACGAGGATTTAAGTTCAGATCCCAGGACGCTCCGTTCAGTCAGGCAGAGTAGCACACTTCTGCAAACCCAGAGCTCCTATAGTGGCATGGGCAAGGAGACAGGAGAATCCCCAAAAGCTGGAAGGCTAGTGAGCCTGGAATACAGAGAATGAACAGAGATCCCACCTGAAAAAAGAAATGAAAATCAAGGCACCTCCAAGATTGTCCTCTGACCTACAGAAAGGCATGGTAGCAAACATGTGTACATACACACATGGATATACACACACACATTTACATGCACACATGCAAAATAAAGTTTATGTTTGCTAATACAGAAAACGATATAAAGTAAAAAAATTCCTTATTATAAATATTTCCTTTATGTAATGTGTGAATATATACATGCATGCATATCTCTGTGTGAGCTATATATACTTATTTGTGCTCGTAAGAAGTACATGCATACATGTATTTATACACACATGTGTATGCAGGATAAAGATAAAGAATTCTCATTGTTAACAAGAAACTGGTAAGAAAAGGGTTTGTGGGTAAATAGGATATAATTAGTTTTTCTCTTGTCTCTGTTGTCTAGACTGTATTTTTGGTTCTTAAAAATTAAACAAGCATCATTGTTTGTTTTAAAATAAAAATATTTGTACCATCCTTTCAAATAACAAATATTTTAATTATTAGATTCTAATGAAGTAAGGCAACTGCAATATTAGTTACTTCCAAAAGTCCTTCCTGTCTGTCAGCTTGGGACACATCTGTCTATTATCGGCACGTAGGGCAAGCTGCACAAGATGTGCTGCAGTCCCTAGCTGTGCCAGCTCAAATGTCCCGTTCTCCACAGATTCTGCAGTCCAAACTGGAGTGACGTCTTAGGATACCCTTCATTTCTAACTGGCATCACAGAGTGATTTACACTTAGCGTTTTCATAGTTCCTCTTTCAGTGTTTGCTTTACTGTTCTGTAGATGTCATGAGAACAGGGACTGGGGCTGTCTTATTCCAAACTGAGAGCTCATCATTAAACCCAGTTCCAGGCAAGCAGTAGACAAGTTGATAATAAAATAGTAAATATTGAATAAATGCATGAACGAGTGAATTACATAAATGATGGAATTGTGTGCATGAAATAGGAAGTAAGTTACTGAAGACAGAAGCCACTTATTATAATGTATATATGCTAAGTAGAGAATATAAACACAAATACCATTTACATGCAAACACAGGTACCCAGAGAAGAAGTGAGCGCCGAATAATCAGCATCTCCTGATTTTTCTAGTCTTTTTCAATAAGAACCATACCAGGAAGTGCTGAGTGACAGAGGTAAGATCTGTTATTTTTCCAAGGCTCCCTGAATTTTCCAGCTACAGTTCAGGTCAGGGCTGGCAAGATAATAGGGTACCCGGGAGAGTTTTGTAAGTGAGAGTTCTAAACAGAAACCTACTGGTGAAAGATGCAACCCTCAGACCCTGGAAGGAGCTTAATGCAGGGCTGGCCCGAGGGAGCAGAAAATCAATGGCTTCAACAGCCAATGAGACCTGCTTCTCTAAAGCGAATGTTGGCAAAGGGGGAACCCTCAGGACACAAGTTGGCACCATCTCCATCAATTTCCTCTGGCTCCGCTTGGTAGCAGATAACAGCAGGGCCTGAGGTGAGGAGGGCTTGCCTGAGCCAGTGAGACGACACCAGGGAAGCCCAGCTGGCTTGTAGACACGATTCCTTACCGCTTGGCTCCCTCACTCAGCCGTTGGAAACCCACCGGGCATCTACCAGGCAAGAGCCTGACCCTGGGAACATTAATTATAGTCTTGGATTGCAATTAGAGCTCAAGCCTGGATCCTTCCCTCCATCAGCCATTGTACTCTGCCACGTAATGGGGAGAAATGAGAAAGATTTTCACAATTAAGGCCCCACCGCTTAGGCAGATGCCTCGAAGATGATGGGAGGAACTCCGGGCGGGCACCATATTCCATCCGATCGCTTAATGACACACAGAAGTTTTCAACCTCTCTTTCCCAAATGGTCTGTGTTCCTTCCAACAAAATAAAATTACTTTTCTTGGACAGTATGCCCTAATCAAAATCCATAGTCCCAAAGCTATCTTGTGCTTGTTTTTGAGTGACAGGCAGAGAAATCACCTCAGAAGAGAACCCTGAACTTCCAGAGGCAAACACTCTCAGAACCATTCAAAGGAAGCCCTCCCCTTATCCCCTTAGCAGGTAAACCAGGGCTACTTTTTCTAAAACAATGATATCGACTTACTCTTCAGCCATTGGTACAGTCTGATTATTTGAGTTTATGTTTATTTTTCTTTATTTTTGGTCTGACTTTAATTATAGCATCAATGTAAAATTACACAGTTGAGAGAAGCTGGTCATCTCATTATGGTTTCTTTTAGAGGTAAAATCATCTCCACAAACACGCCTGTCTCATATCCCTATGAGACCCATTTTGACCCCAGTTTTGAGTGTAATGCACATTCAATTTTCATTAGGTTTGTAGATTTTATTGTTTATGGGTTGATACATTGATTGTAATATATGCTAAAGGTAATCTAAAACTAAAGAGAATTAACTCAGGATTAATTTGAATTGACATTTATAATATTTAAAAACAATATACAGTAAAAAACCATTAACTTAATGCAAAAGAAGAAACATCTACTCTTTCACTTTCTAGTGGCTAATGGTTAAGGTCTGACTATAAGCCAGCATTTTCTTGTTTTGCTATTTATAGAATGAACACTTTTGCTACCCATGTAATTTCAGTTCAGGCTGTGCCAATGTATCCACTAGACTCTTCTGATTTAGCATGATTATTTCTGGAGTGAAACTCGGAGAAAGTTGACCAAGTCTCAGTCCCAGACACATAGGCATCTCCCTAAAGCTGAGATTTATTGGGCTGAAGTTCTGCTCCTGGTCCTTGCTGATGACAAGGAAATTTGAGCTCTGCTGGGCTTAAAGGGAGGGATTGAAATGTGTGTGTGTGTGTGTGTGTGCGTGTGTGTGACTCAGTCATTTCTCATTCTCTCGTAATTGCCCATATCAGTATTTCTCAAATACAAAACATACATGACTTTACAAGGCCAAGGAAGAAGGCAGAATAATGCAAGCTACAAATATTGGGATCTCAAAAGTTCTGGGTTCAAGTACATGTTTGCTACATAAATATTCACAATGTATTTCTCATTGAGGGTTAATTTCTAAAACTTTAAACCTGACTTGAATGATCAAAATAACACACATGAAGTCTTTGACACAGCGGTCAGTGACTGTCATTTTGAATACATTGTTGTTATTGAATTAAAACATAACCCCTAAATAGAAACACTGGTTTCCAATAATGAACAATCAACTCACCTTTCTCCTTTTCTCATGATTGCATTTGGCCAGATTGTCTTGATAGCCAATATTTGACATAAAGTGAAAGCATCCATAAATGTTTTTTCAGAAAAAAAATGCAGTCAACAATCCAGTTACGGCTGACTGGCCACTGCTAGTTAAAATGCTTTTCTCAACAGCATAATCCTATGACTCCATGTTGTAGAATTAGGAAAAATTTGTCATTTATTCTCATTAATGAAACCAGCAAGACTGACTGCATCCTCAGTGACTCCTAGCCTTGCCTGTGAGATCCCCTGTCAATCTCCAGGCATTTGTCCATCCCTACAAACGTCCAACTTGCATTCACTTATTCACACCTGCTTGTGTGCATCTCCCAGCAAAATATTTATACTTCATGAGAGAAAGGAACCTTACATTACCTGAATGTAAGTACTTAAAACATTTCTTTCAAGAGAGGTCATCTATAAGCATAGCTGTACAACTGTTGTTTCAAATGTCAGTAGGTTTACCTTTTAGTGTGTGATATGGACATGTTCATTGAGGCTGGCATTATTATTATTAGAAACACAAACTTTCAAAAGCACTCATTTCCACTCTACAAATGTAACTGCAATTAACCATGGTTAACAGTAACCATGGGTTTTAGTTACTACACAATTTATGTACACAGTAACTGTGGTGGCTAGTGTTAATTGTCAACTTGCCAGAATGTAGAATAACCTGAGAGATGGGCCTCTAGGTATGTCCATAGGCAGAGGGTTATCTTAATTGTATTAGTTTAAGGTGGAAGAGCTACCCATTATGGGTGACATCATTACCTTGCTGGGATCCTGGGCTATGTAAGTAAAGCATTCATTCATCTCTGCTACCTGATTGGCTTATGGGTACAAAGTGACCAGTTGCTGCAAGCTCCTGTAAGTGGGAGGGGTTACAGAGATGAAAGCGGAAGGGGGAAATGATATGATTATATTTTAATTAAAAATGTTAGAATCACTTAGAAGAATACAAAGTAGCTTTCTAAATATGATGCAAAAGTTTAGTGCAAACCTCTATGCTCTTTTTTGTTTACATAAACTCTGCTTTAATAATCTATATTTATATTAATATGGTATGTTTCTTTATGCTTTAATAATAATAGATGGACAATTACATTTTGCATTGCATTTAATCTGTTTAAATGCTAACAACTGCTATCTTATAACAACACCTCTGAATTCAGCTTCTCATTTTATTTTAGATCTTAAAGTACATATTTAAGTCTTATTTTTGAAGGAAATATATGGGTGTATATATTTTCTGATTACTAATATCTGAGTTTTCATTTTTATTGCTTTGTACATAAAAGACAAATAAATTGAGAATGCAATTCTTAGGCTAGGAATGAACCTTGAACCTCATGTATGCTTTAAGGACTCTACCACTAAGCTGTATCTCAGCAGTGTTTTTTGTTGTTGTTATTTCATCTTTATTTGTGTGTGTGTGTGTGTGTGTGTGTGTGTGTGTGATGTGTGTGCTGGTGTCCACAGAGGCCAGAAGAGGGCATCAGATCCTCTGGAGTTAGAGTTACAGGAATTATGAGCCACCCAATGTGGTTTCACAGAATTATACTTAGGTCCTCTCAAAAATCAGCAACGCTCTTAATTCCTAAGCCACGTCTCTAGGTCCATGGTATGCAACTGTTTTTTCTTCATACACTATGTTTTAATTGTGCTTTTTTTTTCTTCAATGGAGTGCTACTGGGTATATTAACCACAGTCCAAGGCAGGCCCCAGGTCCACAATTAGTAATTGTCTTAACTAGGGATTCCATCGCAGTGAAGAAACATCAAGACCATGGCAACTCTTATAAAGGAAAACAGTTAATTGGGGTGGCTTGCTTACAGTTCAGAGGTTTAGTCCATTGTCACCATGACAGGAAGTAAAGCAGCATGAAGGCTGATGTGGTATTAGAGAAGGAGTTCAGAGTTCTTATGTCTTGATCCTGGAGACAACAAGAAGTGGTCTGAGACACTAGGTTGTATCTTGAACATCTATAAAACCTCAAAGACTGCCTCCATAGTGAATCACTTCTTCCAACAAGGCCACACCTGCTACACAGAACCACACTTTCTAATAGTGACATTCTCTCTGGGAGCCATTTTCTTTCAAACCACCGCATTCCACTCCCTGGCCCCCAAAGACATGTAATCATATCATAATGAAAAAAATGCATTTAGTCCAACTTCAAAAGTCCCCATAGTCCATAACAGTCTGACACTTATTTAAAAGTCTAAAGTTCAAAGTCTCTACTGAAATTCATGCAATCTCTTAACTGTAACCCACAAATCAAGTAGACCACATACTTCTAACATATAATGGCATGAGATATGTATTACCATTCCAAAATGTAGGGAAGGGAGCATAGTGAGGAAATACTAGAATAAAACAAGACCAAAAAACAGCTGGGCAAACTCCAAACTCTGCATCTCCATGTCTGATACCAAAATGTTCTTCAGATCTCCAACTCCTTTCAGCTTTGTTGACTGCAACATATTTCTTTCTCTTGGGCTGATTCCACTCTCTGTTGGCAACTCTCTTCATCATAAGGCATCTCATGGCTCTGGCATTATCCAAAATATTTGGATCTCCAAGGCAATCCAGGCTTCAAGTTCACAGCTTCACCCAATGTCCTCTCGAGACCTCCATTCATAGACACCCCTGACACATGCCCGCCTCAGCTTCTTTCCTTAGTCATGGTGGCAAATTCCATAGCCCCTTTCTTCAATCCTTAACTCCAGAAACATATGACCAAAGTTGTTACCAAGTTCTGCTGCTTGCTGAGGCTGGAATGTGGCCCCCTTGTTCAACCACATCTTCACCAACTTTCTGATTTTGATGGCTTCCTTCACTGCCTAAATTTGGTCATGCTGGATATTGTTCTGTAGACCAGGCTGTCCTCAAACTTAGAGATCCACCAGCCTCTGCCTTCCCAGTCTGGCCATAAAGGTGTGTACCACAAACTCTAAGCTTTTCTTTAAATCTTTTTCTCAAGTTAGAAATTTAGCTGGGTTGGATCTTGCCCTAGGTCATGACTCCCTTTATTCGATAGCTTCACTACAGTTAACACTAAACCACACAAGAGTCTATACTAGGCTGTTTTGAGATTTTCTCTACCAAGGGAATTAATCAAAAACTCTTCATTTTAGCCCCTGGCAAGCTTTTTGTACAGGGGCAAAAAGCAAGCACATTCTTTACCAAAATATCACAAGAACAATTTCTAAACACACTAAAGCTGTTCTCCTTTGAAACTTCTTGAGCTGGCCCACCACAGTTCAAATCACTCAAGACTACTATCTTCCACGCTCCTACTAGTATGGTCCTTTAAGCAGCACTTAACTACTTGACTCTTTTTCTAATCCACAGTTCCAAGGTCCATATTCCTTCAAAAATAAAAAAAAAAACAACAACTGTGGTCTGGCTTATCATAATACCCCAGTCCCTGTTACCAACTTCTATCTTATTCTATTGTGAAGACACACCATGACCACAGCAGTTCTTGTAAAGGAAAACAGTTAATTGTGGTGGCTTACTTACAGTTCAGTGGTTTAGTCCATTGTCATCATGGAAGGAAGCAAAGCAGCATGCAGGAAGACATGATGCTGAAGAAGGAGCTGAGGGTTTTTACATCTTGATCCTGTAGGTAACAGGAAGTAGTCGGAGACACTGGGTAGTATTTTGAGCACATAAAACCTCAAAGTCTGCCTTCCCAGTGATATGCTTCCTCCAACAAGGTCATGCCTACTCCAACATAACCACACCTCTTAATAGTGCCACTCCCTTTGGGGGCCATTTTCTTCCAAACCATCATAGTAGCACAACAAAAAGTGAACTTTAGGAGTTTTTATTTGTTTGTTTTTGTGGGCTTTTAGCTTAGTTTCATTTTGGTTAGACATTGCTTTATTTTGCTGGGTTTGATTGTTTGTCAGTTTTGCTTATCTGTTTTTGTTTTTGCTTTTCGTTTTTTAGACAGAGTCTCGCTTTATACCTTTGGATGGCGTGGAACTCACTAGGTAGACAGGCTGGCCTTGAACTCACCGAGATCTACTAGCCTCTGCCTCCTGAGCACTGTGATTAAAGGTGTATACCAACATTCCCAGCTTATAATTCTTTACTTACCATTTTTTTCCTCAAAGTTCTGTATGAGTTACTCTTCATTATGATGTTTTGTTCTGCATGTTGAGAGGGTATAAACTTCATTTCATTTTAAGTAAACTATCTTCTTTAGATTATTGAATCTCTCTTTTTTTGTAGCTGTGACTGAGTCTCAAATTCAGAGATATCCACCTGCCTCTGCCTTGTGAGTGTTGGGATTAAAGATGATCATTCAAGAGAAAGTTGTTTTAATCGACATTTTCTAGAATATGGAGATTTCACACAATGTGGACTTTCTTATATTTTTAGGGGGTGGTTTGCAAATTTTTTATAACATTATTCTATTTTTCAAAATGATAATGCAATCACATCATTTTCCTCTTCCCTGCCTTTCTCCCACCCCTCCCATGCAACCCTACCCTTACTCATTCTCAAACTCAAGGTCTCTTTTTCTTTAATTGTTGTTAGATATATACCTAAATGCATAAATATAACCTGCTCAGGCTGTATAATATTACCTGACAGTTTGGCATTGGATAATCAATTGGAGGGCTCTTCCCTGGGGAAGACCAGTATCCAACTCTCAACATTCCCAAGTTGCCCATAGTTCTTTGTCCAGGATTGAGACCCCCACAAGCTTTTCCCCTTCCATGTTAGCACGCCCATTGGTTGTCACTGTTCCTCAAACCTGCTTAGGCAGCAATGCTGATGAGTCTTTACGGGTATGCACTGCATCTGCTAGAAATGCCAATGTGTACATTCTTAAGGAAGGTTTTCTTTTGTGATATGTTTATATGCTGGTTTTCTACCCTTCCTCTTCTACATTATACATTCATTTTGTTTCCTACTCTATGCCTTGAAAAATTTATCTTTCTGTCTCAACTAGTGGTGTGGGACAATTCTATATTTTGTCAATTATGTTTTAAATAAATGCTGATTGGCCAGTAGCCAGGCAGGAAGTATAGGCGGGACAACCAGTCAGGAAGTAGAGGCAGGGTAATGAGAACAGGAGTATTCTGGAAAGAAGGAAGCTCTTCCTGCAGTCCTGTCTAGACACCGAAGAAGGAAGATGTGACCTGCCCCACCAAAAAAGGTACCAAGCCATGTGGCTAACATAGATAAGAATAATGGGTTAATGTAAGTTATAAGAGCTAATAAGAAGCCTGAGCTAATGGGCCAATCAGTTTATAACTAATCCAGATTCTCTGTGTGATTTTCTTTGGGACCTTACTGGCTGTGGGCAGGACAGAAACCCCAATAAGCAGGCCCTCATGTTACAAACAAGCTTTTGTATGTGAATTAATCCATATTTTTATTAATCTATATTCTACCACATAGTGTTACCTCTCTTTCATCTTGTACCTCCTGCCTCCTTTCTGTGTCTGTCTGGTGACTTTCAAGGGCCTCTAGACCTTCCTTCTCCTTCTCTCTTGCCCTGAAACTCCTACCTGTACATTCTGCATAGCTATTGGTCATTCAGTTTTTTATTACACCAATCACAGCAATACACCTCCACAAAGTATACAAACATCCTATAGTGTGTAGTATGTGTGTGTTGGATCATCTCTAGCATTGTTGGTTCTAGATCCTTCACTGGCCCTTTTTGGTTCCCCTCAACCATTCCCATCTTGCTGTGGATGTGCTTTCATTCAAATCTGTTACTCAATTTCCTGCCAGACCACCTACTCATTTCCTGTTAATAATTTCATCTTATTTTTCTCATATCTTTTTCTTATCATTCTATGAAAGTTTGTCAGATTTGTCTTGCTGCTTTTCTTTTACTTTTACTCTTTTTTGTTTATTTGTTGAAAGATAAGACCCCACTCTAAGTCCAAACTGGCCTGGAACTTACTGTGCAATCTGGGCTGGCTGCAATCCTTCGACATCCACCTCCTAAATACCTCCTTTGTCACTGGTAGATTTTGTTCTCTCTCTTTCCACAGGCTCCTGTTCTCTCCCTGTTTCTCCTGGACCCAGATAAAGGTGGAACAGTTCCACAGTCGCCTGCAGACACCCTCTCCACTCTTTCTCTCTGACTCCACAGCCCTTTCTGGTTGTCAATATACAGAAACAGGCTGATGGAGAACACAATTCGTCGTGAAAAGCATCCACTGATGAGCAGCACGGGCTGCTCAGCTCTTCACTATTACAAGCCTTGGGTATTGCAGTAACAGAACCCCATTAGGTATGAAACATTTGCCTGCTTTCTCCAGTGGATCCCTCTCTCAAGACACACACTGTGATATACCAAGAAACATTGTGCCAGAATGGCTAAGAGATCAGGTGTTATGCCACTGGTGATGAAACTCTGTTCCAAGAAACTCAGAGAAAAGTGAAAAATATCCTAATTTTGAAAATTTATTTAACATAGCTAATGGGCCCAACATTGCCTGAGAAAGCTCATCCACTTACATTAGCTTAACCTTAGACAAAAATCATCTAACATGGAGCCCACTTTTTAAGTGTTGAGTATTCACACAACTCGCTGCTGGATGTAGTGAAGTGAGAGCGAACGGTTAGAAGGCAAGCTTTCGCACCGTTGGCGAGTTTAAAAATCAGAAACCTTGCTAACTCCAGCCAGGCACCACCTGCACAGGTGTCTTGGATAAAATGGCAGAGTCTCCGGTGCCAACTCCACGAGTCAAATTAACTTCCCTGTGCTTCCTTTGACCTCAATGAAACAGGAGGAAAAACAGTAGAAAGTATTTTCTTAATTTTGTTTGTTTGCTGTGCAGATCAAGTGGTGAATGCGAATCCACCTGTGAAAGCTGTTCCTGGCAAAGAAGAAATTTTACAGAGCTGTCACGGATTATACTAAGACCACTAGTCACAGGCAGTCTGAACCTTACATGTTAAACTCAATTAACCCAGACCTTAATGGTGAGTGTTTTGCACATTACAGTTTCTGCTTTTGTTTATGTGTTTGGAGTCTTCTTTGTCATCAGAGAAAGGTTTTGAGAAGCTTGGGAGGGATGTTCAGACCTTGGAATAAGTCAACCCTACCAATAACTCAAGTACGAGAGTGGTACTTTCCGACATTCTGAAGAATTTTTTTCTTCACTAAAGGCATTTTGAGTCATTTGCTGACTTATTTGAAATAAAACCTACAAGAAATAAAACCTACAGCACAAGAAACCTAACAGCACAGTTTCTAACTTGGGAGGTGTCTCATTCTGGTAAAAAGTAGAGTGTTTTGACAAAACCAAACTGATTTAAACCCCGTATGTGCAGTTTTCCACATCAAGAACTGGCCAGTTCTCTCCGGCTATCAACCGATAGCCTACAATTTCACTCAGTTCTGACACTAACTGCCAACAGTAAGTATAAGCCCGACAAATGAAGGGTTCTGCACCACAAAAATGTTCCTACTTCATACACCAATTGCAGATCTCAAGTAGTGACCATCCTGACCAACTGGAGAAGTATGTGTGTGTGTGTGTGTGTGTGTGTGTGTGTGTGTGTGTGTGTTTTCTGTCTGGAAGTGACTAATTTGCCAAAATGGCTCACAACTCAGAAAAAGTGGGTTTGTTTGCTTTTATTAATTTATTATAAAAGGTACAGCACAGTCAAAACCAAATGGACGAGAGGCATTTAGACGGGTTGTAGGGTGGAAGTCCGTTAAGCTCCTTTGTCCTCTCCACCACTACAGCCCCTTGACCCACTCAGAGCTTCTTGAAAGGACATTTTTACAGGCCTCCTTTACACAGGTCCTATTCAACCATTGGTGAAGGGTGATTAGGTAAATCTTGAGACCCCACCTCCTCCCTAACCGTCCCAGGGTTAGGAAGTTAGGCTGACAACTATTTCTTCACCAACCAACCTCAGGCCTCCTAAAGCTACTTCATTAGCATAAACTCAGATATAATTAGAAACATTTTATTATGAGTAAATAATAGATGCTTTTTCCACCCCACCACTCCGAAGATTCTTTCCTAAATGGTAACTACATTTATCATGTAGGCGTGTGTGTGCACGTGGACACCAGAGAACAACTTGCTGCTTCTCTCCTTCCACTCGGTGCATTCCAGACATCAAGCTCTCAGGCTTGACAAAGTGCTTCTACCCACTGGACCATCTCAGCCACCCCCACTCAAAAGCTCCCAAAGATTTGAGCCATTCTGGCTCTGAAACTGGGAACAGGCGCTAAAAGCACATTTCCCATTCCGTCTCTGTTACATATAGCACTCTGTTCCTGTGGAAGAACAATATCGCCATCTGCTTTGACCGACTCTGGACATGCTGGGTCCAAGCTTCAGATCCTACCAGTCGGCTTCCTTGAGTTTAACTTAGGCTCGTTCAGGAATTTTTAGGGGAAATGATAAAGGCACAGACTACATCTGCCTTAGGCAAGACTAGAGCAAGTAAAACCACTGTTTTTCCCTTTTTATCTCCTTGAGTTTATACAAGCTATTTTTTAAAAGCAGCTTAAAGAAAAGGAATACAGATGAAAAATGGCCTTTAAAGACAGCTGTGACATTACATGTATTTTTAATCCAAGCCTTTTTGTCCTGAGTTTATAATACTGCCTTTGATCATTTGAACTTCCAATAAGAAAGTTTAAGTAGCATAAGAAAAAAGCAGGGGCCTGGGAGGTGACTTAGTTGTGAACAGTTGCTCTCACAGTGGACCCAGGTTCAAATCCCAGCACTCCCAGTACCGTCGTAGTGACTTGCCACTGTTTATAACTCCAGTTCCAGGGAGTCTGGAGTGCTCTTCTCACACTTCTACAGGGACCACACAGAAGGCAATTTGGTGCAATGTTAAAACATAAGTTAGTTTCATAAGTAAGGTATCTACATTAATATTTATATTTGATTTTCAAAATTTGACTTCCAAATTTCATGCCCTCCCTCTTTGTACAGATTCAGAATGTAGAGTTTGACCTAAATCCCCAGGAAGTCCTAACAAAGGGAATGTTCTGGATCCCAACAATTAATCTTTAAGGCTAAGTAATGGTATTATAATTGTATCTGGAAGCATATTAACAATTTAAACAAGTCAGATAATTGGGTGGACATCGATTATAAAGATTCAAAATTAATATGGAAACAAATCATTTCTACAGTATTATGACTTTCCACTGTGAGTAGTGATCTGGACTCTCTCCAGGGGACTTAGGTTGTCACCACAACAAATGAACACAAAGGACAACTCAGGGAGCAGCAGTGTATGCGCTACCCAACACCCATTGTGTCGTATAATTTTCAGAGTCTCACGTGAGATGCCAACCTGAGAACTATATTATCAAGTCAAGGAAAGAATTAATATTTCTTGATTGTATCTGTTGTAGGTGGAAGTTCAGTGGCATCTCCAGAAAGAGCTTTGCTTTTGGTGCTGTTTTTTAAGTCTCTGCAGAGAAGCAGGTGAGAAAGCAGACACTGAATGGGTGTCTCCCTGTGAGTTTTCCCTGGAGTGCAAAATACAAATATTCTAAAGTTGAAGAACAGAGAGGACCACACATGTCAATGAAAGCAACATCGGAGACGAAAATAAAACTAATTGTGTATGCAGAATTCTTTCTGGCAGTGTGTGCTTTGTAAAGGGAGCGCCAGGCACTTTCATGTGTGAGATGCTGCAAGGCTGCTCCTGTCTTCAGCCAATAGGCGTGTGTCAACTATGCCACGTTTCCGCTCCACATCAGTGGTAGAGCGAGTTTTTTGGTTCTGAGTTAACCTGTACAGGAAACAATTGTGCTTCTGAAGATGAAAGCCTGGCAGAGGTCCCTGGGAACCAGCCAAACCCACTAATATCGCTGACAGGAAGTAGTGGATGACTTTTTAAAAAAAATGCAAAGAATAGAGATGTAATCTTCAGTTAGTTAACTGATCTTTTGAGAAGAATATTTAAAATATACATAAGTATATAAAACCTTGGGCGTTTTAGCATCCAAGAATAAAGAATTTATTTCAGTGGCAATTGTTACTTACCCAATTGAAAAGCAAATATGAGTGTCTCAATAATACAATTATCTTTAAAGTGGTATGCAGAATTCTTTCTGGCAGTGTGTGCTTTGTAAAGGGAACGCAGGCACGTTCATGTGTGAGACGCTGCAAGGCTGCTCATGTCTTCAGCCAATAGGTGTGTGTCAACTAGCCACGTTTCCGCTCCACATCAGTGGCGGAGCGAGTTTAAATAAGATGTGGCTTCAACATATAGTTAGATAAATGCTACACATGACTTTTAAAAGCTGGTATCTTACATTTCTATATCAAACTTAAAAGAACATTTCCCTTGGTAAATTTCATGAAATTCTATGCTAGCACTTGAAAACTGTTGTTTCTGAAATTTGGTCTCAATAACTTAAAGCACAAAATAATTTGTGTTTATGATCTCATTTTTTTCTTCATGTTTGTCATTAAGACAAACTGTGGCAATAAGGCCCTCCCCTGCCTTCTGAAAATAATCTGATCTTCGTTTTCTGTTGTGAAAATATATATTTTTGTATAGTATAATTTATATAAATTTATATTTAATATGCTTTATTAATAATATACAATATATTTTATATTTTTAATAATTTCTTTTCTTTAAAAAAGAAAACAAACTATCTCCTTTCATTTTACATACCAATCTCAGTAAAAATATGCAACGCTTCATGAATTTGCGTGTCATCCTTGTGCAGGGGCCATGCTAATCTTCTCTGTATCGCTTCAATTTTAGCATATGTGCTGCCAAAGCGAGCACCAATATATTTTACATTATATGCAAATGCATGTTTACCATGTCAGTGGTTTTGAAAGGCACAATTCAATGTTTCACAAACATTGCACAAAACCATGAGCCTTGCCTGCTTCTGAAACTTTCATATCATCTCAAGCAGTGACACGTAAGTCTCCATTCCCTGGCAATCTATGAATTTTACCATTCTAGGTACATATTATAAAAAAAAACCCAAATGGTACTTGTGTTTTTACATCAATGTCAATTAGTTTGGTTGTTTCAAGAGTCACCATTTTGTAGTATTATCAGCATATACTGTTTTCATGTCAACAATTTAAATGAACCACATAATTAAATATCAACTATACAGATTTAAAATTAATATGGAAAGAAATCGTTTGTGTAGTAGTATGATTTTCAGGTGTGAATAATGATCTGGGATTTCTACAGGGGACTTAGTGCAACCACCACAACAAATGAAGATCACACACACACACACGCACACACACACACACACACACACACACACACACAAACTTTCCAGTGTTAGGAATCAAACCATGTACATTCTCAACATGTGATCTACTGCTGAGCTGCATCCTCAGCCGTGGTACTTTTTTAAGACCAGGTCTTCATGTGTAGTCCAGTCAGACCTCTGTCTTGAGGTTCTCTTACCTCTCTCTCCCAGACTCCTGGAGTTACAGGTATGTGCCCCAAAGTTCCATTCCAATGCCACTCAGAAGTCCATTCCTTTTTCAAGGTTGAGTAATACCCCAGTTTATAAATGAGCTATATTATGTTTGTCCATCATCTAGTGATGAGCTTTTAGATCCTTGTCGTCATCGTCATCATCATCATCATCATCATCATTTATGCCCCGGCAATGCTTAAACAAGCACGGACAGCCCATTTATGGTGATTCTCCAGTTGTTCCTGTCCTGGGCAGTCCTACATGCTTGTGTTATTTTCATACCCAAGGTCCCACAGTCTTCTTTTATGCTGTCTGCCCAGCATTTTTTGCCTTCCTATTTGTCTTATCCCATGCACTCCTCCAAGCAGTGTTATTTTCAGACATCTGCCGTCATTCTTTCTCATAACATGGCCGAAGTATCTCAAGTGTCATTGCCATACCCTGTTTACTTCCTTTTGTAGGTGGAGCTATTTCTTTCACACAGTCTATCTCTTTGTGTGACACCTAGAATCCTCCTGAGACATGCCATCTCAAACACATTCTGCCGCTGTTCTAAGGAGTGTTTCGTTGTCCAGGTTTCGGAGGGGTAAAGAAGGCAGCTCAAGACAAGGGTCTCATACACTTGTAATTTTGTTGTTGTTGTTGCTGTTGTTATGTCTCTTGCCGACCAAACCTTTCCTAGTGCCTGGAATATATTAAAGAGTGGAAGGCATTCGATAGTGTTTGGAGAAAAGGACTTTGGGAAACAATGAGGTTCCACAGGTACCCAGAGAAAATCATAAGAATACTAGAAAATGACTATAAAGATACCTTTGCAAAGTCTGTGGAGAACTAAGTGATGAATTTAAGGCAATCGTAGCAGTGTTGCAGGGATGCGTCCTCTCACCACTACTCTTTAATATATTCCTGGAATTCATAATAGCAACAGCCCTGGAGGATGAGGAGATAGGCGTGCAGATAGGTGATGTGAGAATCAATAATTTGCATTTCTGCTTGCTGAAATAATATGGCACTGCTTTTGCTGAAAGTCCAAATGAGCTGCAGGCCATGGGAAATAGAGTGGTAGAAATAAGTGAAAACCTTGGTATGAAAGCAAACATCAAGAAGACTGAGATACAACACATGGGAAGGGCACACAAGGATTTTAACATTGTAATAAAGAATCAGAACCTCAAGAAAATACTCAACTTTGTCTATATTTTCATCCTAATTTTGCATATTTTTTACTATCTTCTCTTTCTTCTTTCTTCCTCGGTCTTAAAGAAACCACTCAAAATTACTATGAAGAAACATTCAATTGCTACTTTAATATTTATCTCCTCAAAGGCTAGTGAAGTTCAACATAGATTTATGTTACTGGACATTTGCCTATCTTCTAGGAAGAAAAGTCTTTTCGTATCTTTTACTCAGTTTTTAATTGAATGTCTTTTGTTGCTGCTTTCTAAATGTTGGTTTCTAGTATTCAAAATTTTAATCATCTCATATCAGATGAAGGCATTATAAATTCTTCCTTATGATTTAATGTGAAAGGTACCATGTTTTGAGGATGTTGCCTTTGCAGTTAAAACCTTTTTGGAAGCTTTGGAAATTTTATAAAGTAGGACCTAGTGGACCAAAATGGGTCAGGAGGGGAGAAATTCTGAAGGATTCACTCGGCCCTTGGTTCCTGCTTTGCTCTCTGCTCCCTGGCCCACTCTGCCACAAACAGTGTCTACTACAGTCCTCCACCGCAGTGAGCTCAGCTCTTCCTCCGTGCCTTCTGCACCATGTCTGAAACTGAAACAAGAGTCAAAATTAACCTCTGGTTCTTTAAGTTGCTCCTGTCTGTATCTTATCATGAAAACATCCAATGTGTCTTCAACAGTCTATCATTTAATTTGTCTTTTTTACTTTTATAAAGAACATCCTTTCATGCATGCATGATTTTGTTTTTTTTTCCAGAGACGGGGTTTCTCTTCGGCCCTGGCTGTCCTGGAACTGACTCACTCTGAAGACCAGGCTGACCTCAAACTCAGAGATATGTCTCTCTCTGCCTCCCAATTGCTGAGATCAAAGGCATGTACTCCACCCTACATGGCTCAATGCATGAAAATTTAAAGTTTTGCTTGAAGCCATTGCCTTTTCTTACAGTTGCACCTTTAATGTCACATCTGAGGAATTTTGCCAAAGGCCATGCCGTGGGAACGTTTCCCCATGCTCATGAGACATTTCTGTCTTACACCGCATGTTTATGTCTCTGCTCCTTTTGGCTGACTTTTGCACATGGTGTACAGCAGAGGTATATCTTCTTTATCTTCATGTGAGCAGCTAGCTTCCCCAGAACCAGGTGTATGATGGCCAAAGACAGGAAGTCCCTGTTAAAATAGTCACGTTGTCTAGTGCAACTTCCAGAAGCAGTGCACTCCCTGTAAGATGCCTGTCCCCCACTGAGTAGCCTTGACACTTGTCAGCCTCAGCCCCTCAAGCCTGGATGGCTGTCCTTGGCCCTCACTGCTCTGTGTCAGCATGCCATACTGCTTTTCTTTCCCTTTAAGAGGTGGTTTCATTCTTATTGGTTCATGGCCAATTTTGAAATCAGGAAACTAAGTCTTCCAATATAGTACTTGCCCCAAGACTGTTTTGTATTCTCCTGGTCCTTCCCTATGACATAAGAATTTTAGGACAGATTTTTAAATGTCTGTGGAGGACACCCTCAAGGTGTTGATGGGAACTGCTGAAGCAGGCTTTGCTGAATCTGAAGGTTACTTTTGATAATACTCCTGTTTGAACAGTATTGCCTTCAATATTTGGTCACAAGTGCATTTTTATTTACTCTTGTCTCTTTAAATGCATCTCATTTTTCTTGTGTTTTCCAGTGGACTAGTCTCTTACCTCCTCATTTAAACTTATTTCTACACCTGGCTAATATTTTATTCTTTCTAATGCTGTCAAAAATGAGATCATTTAATTTTCAGATTGTTCATGCTTAGTAAGTAGAAGTTTAACTGCTTTTTATGTATTGATTTTGTAGCCTGAAATCTTCCAGACCTATTTATTAGCTATAATAGGAGTGTGTGTCTGAGAGAGAGAGAGAGAGTGTGTGTGTGTGTGTGTGAATGTGTGTGTGTCCTATTTCCTTACCTACATGGTGAGCAAATCACTTTATACACTAGTGTATTAAATAATTTATGGGACAGAATCTCCACCATAACTGTGATCATAGAATAAATGTCAAGCATTAAATATGCTTCAAGGTGCACATTAAAGCCTTCTTTAATTTGATTCCCTGAGCCTAATGCCAAGAATTCCAATGGTTTTTATCACCAGAGGAAACAAGATGGCCTATTATCTTTATTAGCTCCACCAGAAATGAAGTGAGATTTAAAAAAAGGAGTCAGGAGTTTGGGTTTTATCTACTGAATTCTTAGAGACTCAACTAGAGAGTTAATGATAAGAGCACATTGTCCTGCTCGAACAACCAAGTAATTTCCCTAAACCAAGATATGGAGTTGATAAGAAGCCAGGCCTGGCTCTAAAGTTGAGACATCCTGTGCCTCTAAATTATTTTCCATTCTGTCATTCACTTATTCACCAAAAACTTATTGAGGGTAGGTTCCAGGCTCCAGACTGGGTACCAGGAAGACATATTCATCAAAGAACTACAGGTGTCAATACAAGATCAATGGTGTGATAGGCTAAGGAGGGCACGGTATACTTGGGGAGCATCCGATTCAGCAAAGAGACAATGTCACATGCTTAGGAAGAGTTTTCTTTCCATGATGCCAAATATACAAGGAGAGAAATGTAGTCAGGGTGCTTGTAGTCAACTTGTAATGTAGCCATTATCATATCAAGCTCTGAGAAGAAAAGTCGACTCTCAAAATCTCAGATGTACCTAGCAATGATGCAAGCAAATGAGCCAGGATTTGACCCCGTGACTCTGTGATTTGTACAATCCAGTGTGCATGTACCACACCAGGGGTCTGTGAGTCCCTTTCTTACTTCAGAGTTCTCTAGATACACCTGTTTTCTCCATTAGACAGTGTTATAGTACAGAATTCAGACTGTACTGCACATCATGTAACCGAGAACTAGGTAACATTACTCTGCAAACTGACTAAGTGATGAGTGTATATTGGATAGATAATAATAATAATATATTTGGTGTTGTTCGTTTTTCAAAAGTATACTTTTAGACAGAAGTGATTTGGGAGAATTTTTGTTGAAAGTGTGATGCTTCTCTCCCCGCCCCAATAAGAGAAGTACTTATTTCAAATTTGCTCTGTGAAACCCAGGCTGGATATACATTTTTCTTATTCTTCAAAAATGGCCTTTGTGGCCCATGGGTGTTTGGTGATTCCCTCTTTCCTTTGCTGGGGAAATCAAAGCCAAAATTATGACCTATTTTAAAACAACCACCACTCTGAATGATGAACTTTGGATCTATTTATTTTCTTACGTATTTATTCCATTATCTTGTTTGGTACTGTCTCATGAATTATCTTTCACACTTCTTGGCATATGGCAATATATAAGTGAATAAATAATCTCTTCAAAGACCTCATGAGAGAATTTAGATTTGTTTTTAGAACCAAAATTCCATAAATTAGATTCAGTTTAGTTTTAGAACTGAAATTCCATAAATCTGTTTCCTTTATGATCCTAATTTCAGTTTTAACCTTGTTGTCTAGAAAAACTAAGGGAAGTCATTCAGAAGAAAATAAGACAGCAAAGGAGAGAAGTGATGCATGTTGCCAGAGCTTCAGACGCAGTTAAACCGCTGTGTCTGAGGGATGCTGAGGGTTATGATGCTGATGGTAAGGACAGGGGTTTATAACATCAGCGTGGGGATATAGCCCATAAGACCTCTGTCCCAAGAGCAAATGGTTCTGTCATTCAAATCCTGATTCACTGCCAAGTGCCAAAATTGACTGGGTGAATAAAGGCAATAAAAAGTGAGCTATGTGTGTGCTGTGACTGGTGAGTGAGAAAAATGAAATGAGAAAAGAGGCAAAGGTGGGAGACAGAGAGGACAGCATGATACATGTCACACTGGGGTCAAAGGGGACTTTGCTTTCTTCTTGTTTTCCTAAGAGAAGTATGGAGTCTACAACTTGGGTCCCCAGCAGAGGAGCACAGAGCAGCACATCCTAAAAGTTCACTTGTGTATACAGTTATGTGTTAAGAGTCCCAAAATGATTCTCTCTAAAGTCCCCAGGCACTTTTAAATCCTAAATGGGAACTCATCAATTTTCAGAAATCACAGTCTCTTACTTTAGAATGCATGACTTGGTCTTAACCAACTACAAAGACCACTTAGATAAGAAACCTGGAGTAAGGTGGAGTTCCCACGGCAGATGCTAGATTTTATAAAGTGGGCTCTGCACAGCGAGACAGTTTGAGACACCAGTGTTCTCCAAAGGCATTCTTTCAGATAGCCCAGAGCGGCAGACAGTCCCAGTTTGAAAAAAAAAACACTTGAATATTGTGAAAATATTTCCTCTGGACTAATATCACTGTCTAATTTTGTACCTAGATATAGACATCTGAAACAAAGAAAAAGTCAGGGGACTGTAGAAATGGCTCCAAGGTTAAAAACATTTACTGTTCTTGCAGAGGACTGGAATTCAGTCCCCAGCACTCAGATCAGGTGATTCACTACCGCCTGTAGCTCTGAGATCACATTTCTAAACCCATGCACAGACAACACCACACACACACGCACACACATGTACACACATACACACACGTACACACATGCACACACATGTACACACATACACACACGTACACACACATGCACACTCACACACATACGTGCATGCGCACATACACACTCACATGCACACGCACACACATCAAACACCTGAAAATTAAATAAACATTTTCAAAGTCAGGATTTTCTTTAGTGACTGTTATCTTACTATGTGTGCAAGCAATCAACCTCTTCTCAGGGAAGATTCAGCTTGATTCTTCACCAAGATCAGATAGAGCTGTTCTTAAAGAAAGAGTGTTAGTTATCAGTCTACCAAACTAAGTTACTCATAAGGCAAAAGGAGGTAAAAAGGAAAGGTAAGCAAATCAACTTCTGCATCATTCTTTCATTCTTTACTAGTAAGCTGTCATCCTGAGACCATGAGAGAGATGGTAAGGACAGAGCCAAGTGACACAGTCCTTCCAACTCAAGCCTGCATGGCAGCTCCATCAAGATACATTGTGCTGTACTAGATGACGTCAGTAAGAATTTAAATCCCTTGTAAGTTGCAATGAAAATTAACTGATACCTTTTAAAGATGTATCATCTTTTGCCTGCTCTTTTACTTTGGTCACCACAAGGAGATAGGACCAGAAATCCTTGGAATTCCTATCTATTTCCATAGAAAGGGAGGGCAAACATCCAATAGAACTCTATGCTGTAATGTAATCCAATGGTTCTTTTTTATATAGTGCACACTAAATTGCCCAAGCATGCTTTACATGAAGAATGCTTTCACCTTTGAGGGGACAGGCTATTTTTTGCTTATTATACAAATATGTATTGATTAAACATAACACATGGATGCTGGCTTAGGTTCTGGCTATAACATCTACCCTCATTTATTTTACTCTTCCAGGGTCTTTTTTTTTTTTTTTAACAACACACATGACAAATTTTGGAAAATTTCACAAAGGAGTTCAGATTTAGGGATTAGGCTTCTTAAGAATTTAAGTTATTTTTATTGTGAAAACATTTTGAATCTAAAAAGATTTTAAAAGTTTAAAAAAAAATTTTGTTAAAAGGGATCTCTGAATTGTGTGGCCTTGGCAGTGCCCAAGACTGAGAAGGCTATCCGGAAAAGTATAATTAGGGAGGGTTATTCATAGTAACAGAAGCAGTGACGTTGGCCAAAAAGAACAAGGCCGTCAGACAGTGAGAGAGAAGCAGACAGGACTAGAAATGATAGGCAAGCCAGAAGAGAATTCACTACTGTGTAATTATCTGTTACTCAAGCACGCGGTCCTCGTGGTTTCGGGTAGACTTGTTTGGGGCATGTTTGTCTGCAGGGTTGGACAAGATTGAAGGTGGGGACGGGAAGACAAAGATTAATCCACTCTGTGAAGTCTTCCACTTTTCAACATTTTCAGTTGTCTCCCAGAGTGTCTTGTTGGCAGCTACAGGAACCACACACATTTGTGAAGGAGGAAGGAAACAAACAAATGAAAAATATCTTCATGCTATTTCCCTGAGAGCAAAAGGGCTGTACTTTGAGAGGCTTCATGAAGCTCAGCTCTGGACAGGTGAAGTTTAGAGTCCACCACTTCCCTCAATATGCTTTCTGATTCTCGGGTATTCACATTAGCAAGATTTTTTTTTTCAAAGCCTATTGTATTTCAACTTCATCTTCTGGGAACCGCTATTAATAATTCACTAAGGGAAGATGTTGACCAGACTCCCTCACAGTGGAATAGACAGTGGTTCAGTCAAGCGGAGTTCCATGAGCCTCCTTAATTCATGTTCTTACCCTGAATTCACACGAATTACATGAGGTTAAGAATGAAGCTACTCTTCACATGTAGAATATCTCCATGTCCCCTAGCTGTCCCACAATGAAGTCTACTCTTGACCCTTGCAGTCTCCCCTTATATAAGAGACCTGCTTCTGGCATCAGACTACGTACTGGTGAGACCATCTGAAAAGTTCATGGGATAAAAGGTCCTTCCAGAGATTTCTTTCCTCACCCCACCCAAGACTTATCGTAGTTTAAACGTATCTGCTTGCTTTATTACGTATTCACTTGAGGCCATATTAAAAACATCCTAGATTATTTGTTTATTTTTCACATATAATTAATTATATTACATATTCTGTTTTTGTAATTATCCCTGTCTCCCTTTCCTAAATCCTGTGTTTGGATATCAGATGCTAAGTTTTCTTCTCTTAGCTTTGGATGAACAAAGCCATGCTGTGCCATTCCTTTCTATTTAAGTGGGCTGCTATTGGAAGAGAGAATGAAAAAAGCATTCTTAATGTTCTTATTCACTTAATACATATATACCTATCGAGGGCCTTACGCATTGTAGGAATCATGCCAGAAACTTAATTATAAGGGTGAATAAGACAATTACATGTACAGTCAATACCCTGGGATACACTTCATGGTATGGGATACCTCATGGAGCCAAATAACAGGAACATTTAACCAAATTGTATGGACAATGGGAAAATATCTGGACTAGTCAAATTAATGTTGAAATATGGAATAGAAGCTTGAGTTTGCCACATAGATCTGGCCAACCACAGGAAAACCAAATAGTGTTAACAGCAGAAGAAACAGCAGACGCGGATGTCAGAGACAAGGAGACAATACAACAGGGCCTTACTTTGTCTCTCTATTAAGCCAAGGAATATAGAACATACATTAAAACTTTACTATTTTATTTGAGAGGAAAAAGAAATCTACACTATGGCTATTATAGCATATAAAGAATTCCATTCTATAGAATAATGGTCTATAACTTTAGGACACCATTATGACCCACTTGGAAGCTCTGTCAAGAAGGACTAGTAAGCCACGACTCATGTGCCCCAAGAGCTTGAAGAGTTTCAAGAAACTTCTGTAGCTGGAGCAGAGACTACAGGGAGAAGGATGGGAAGAAGACTGCGGCATGAGGAGTCTGTGCTGAGGAGAGGAGGTGGGGAGGGCTGCTGGGCCTTACGGTCCCTGCATGTGTTTCCCTGTCATTGTAAGGGTGATGAAGGCACAATTTCAGGTCAGCTTCTGCCGTTGTACTAAGATGGGCAGTGGAGGCCATTCCATCCATTCCTTCTCCAGTTACACCCACCATTCTCCATGAAACAGCAATAAAAATAAATGGATACAATAATACATTTTTATTCCCAGTTTTATGAGAAACAACCTTGCTGATAGTATAATTTAATTGAAAAAAAAAGTCTATGCATACATTGTCGACCAAAAAGAATTTTTTGGCATCTGTATTTGACAAGTACTATTTAGAGGAACAGAAGCTTTAGATGTGTACCTTATAAAGGGAGATTTAATACTGGCTTGCAGGCAAGTGGCTGGGTAGCCCAACAATAGCCATCTAGTCTGCATCTACAGAGAATTCAGTCGCCTCTCAGTCCTCAGAGCCCGATGCCTCAGCGGTCCTACCCTGCTGCTGGAGGCCTGGAACTCCCTGAGAGCAGCTGGTCTTCCGAGTCTGACATCAGAAACAGTGACTGAGAGACACTTTCAAAACAAAGTTCCAGCAACCAGGCACAAGACGGTGTTCTGGAACTTCCAGTTTGAAAGCGCTAAAGTGCCGCCGACTTCCAGGGCAGGTATTCTCCTCAGCCCCCAGCTAGTTCTCCCTGGAAAGGCCCTAATAGACATGTACAGAGTCGCGTCTCTTTGGTTGACGCCTCATCCCATCAAGTACAAAATTAAGACTTTCCATTACAGCATCTAATTGTGAAAAGCACTTTAGTTGGTTGAGAAAAAAAATAGGTCCATTGTCTGGAAACTCATCCTTTATAGTTTCGTCTATTGTCATGAACTGCCGTCATTTCTCCACCTTTACCCACAGCCTGTTCTGTCAAGTTATGGAACTGGAGCCATGCCAGGAGACTCTAAGAAAGGTGCTTCAATATTGCGAGCTTAGAGGGATTTTCCTCCCACTTCTCTAAGGTTTCAGAGAAAAGACAACAGTAGCCAAACTATGAGATGGAGAACAGTCAGATTTTTTTTTCTTGGATTTTGGGACTCTTCTTTGCCATCCGTTTCCAGACCTATGGAGCTGGAAGAATGACTTGACAAATCTGAATGCCCTTTTAAGAATAGAGGTGATTTTTAAAAATTATTTGTTCTTTTGATGTCAAGTTTCTTGAGTTCTTGGTATATTTTGAAGATCAGTCCTCTGTCCAATGTGGGGTTAGTGAAGATCTTTTCCCATTCTGTAGGCTGTGTTTTGTCTCGTTGACCATGTCCTTTGCCTTAAAGAAGCTTCTCAGTTTCAGGAGGTCCCATTTATCAAATGTTGCTCTCAGTGTCTGTGCTACTAGGGTTATATTTAGAAAGTGGTCTCTTGTGGCAATGTGTTCAAGTGTACTTCCCACTTTCTCTTCTATGAGGTTCAGTGTGGTTGGTTTTATGTTGAGGTCTTTGATCCATTTGGATGAGTTTTGTGCATGGTGATAGATATGAATCTATTTGCATTCTTCTACATGTTGCTATTCAGTTATGTCCACACCATTTGTGGAATATATTTTCTTTCTTCCATTTTATATTTTTAGCTTCTTTGTCAAAAATCAAATGTTCATAGGATTGATGTCTGGGTCTTTGATTCTATTCTATTGGCCTTCCTCTCTGTTTTTATGCCAATACCAGGCTGTTTTCATTACTGTAGCTCTATAGTAGAGTTTGAAGTCAGGGATGGTGATGCCTCCTGAAGTTTTTGTACAGGATCGTTTTGGCTATCCTGGATTTTTTGTTTTTCCATTAGAAGTTGAGTATTGTTCTTTTGACATCTGTAGCCATCAGAGGAATGCAAATCAAAACAACTCTGAGATTCCATCTTACACCTGTCAGAATGGCCAAGATCAAAAACACTGATGACAGCTTATGCTGCAGAGGATGTGGGGTAAAGGGAACACTCCTCCATTACTGGCGGGAGTGCAAACTTGTACAGTCACTTTGGAAATCAGTATGGTCATTTCTGTAAAAATTAGGAAACAATCTACCTCAAGACCCAGAAATACCACTTTAGGGTTTATACTCAAAGGATGCCCAATCATACCACAAGGACATGTGCTCAACTATGTTGATAGCAGCATTGTTCATAACAAGCAGAACCTGGAAACAACTGGATGCCCCTCAACCAAAGAATGGATTAAGAAAATGCATTACATTTACACACTGGAGTACTACTCAGCATTAAAAAACAATGACATCTTGAAATTTGTAGGCAATGGATGGATCTAGAAAAAAACATATTGAGTGAGGTAACCCATACATAGAAAGACAAATATAATATGTACTCACTCATAAGTGACTTTTAGACATAAAATAAAGAAAAACCAGCCTACAGTCCACAACTCCAGAGAACCTAGACGACAAAGAGGATCCTAAGAGAAACATGCATGGATCTACACAGGAAAGAGAAAAAGAGAAGATCTCCTGAGTAATTTGGGAATGTGGGGGTCATAGGAGAGGGGAGGGAAGGAGGGAAGTAGAGAAAACTGTATAGAGCCATAAAAACAATTAAAAAAACACAATTTTTAAAAAAGAGTAGACGTGATTTATTCCTCTGGACACCCACTTTCTCATTAAATCAGTATTAAAGGAACTTTCCTCTGCCCTCATATAAAGATTTAGGGAATGTGGAAGCTACTGAACAGATCCTGCTGTGTGGACTAAGAATCTGCCATGGAAAGATAGCTTTGTTTGAGAAGGAAAACGTCATCATGTGGACCCTTCCCATGGGACTAAGGGTTGGCTTGAACATCTGGCTTCTGTCCTTTCGCACACTTCAGCTGTCACCCTTAGGCTGCTTTTAGTTTCAGTGGCTTCTAGCATACATACAAGTATTCTCCTTTCTCCATCAGTATAGATGCAGGCTTTCATGTGTGTCATGAAGAAAATGCTTTGCTCTGTTCAGTACAGACTATGACCATTAATACCTTCCTGCCACTATTTATGGTATCAAGAGAATACTGCAGTTTTTTGTATTTGGAGTAAGCTTTCACTACATAGCCCTGACTGGCCTGGAGCTTGCTGTGTTTATCAGGTTAGCCTTGAACTCACAGAGGTCCATCTACCTCTGCCTCTGCCTTGTGTGCCGGGACTAAAGGCACGCTCCACCATTCCCTGGTCTCCTCCGTTTTATCTCAGAGAAAATCTGAGTTTGTATTTGAAACACAGGCACATTTCTTTCATAAACAGGATTAGATATAGCTAACCACAAGTTGAGACATAAACACTTTTCTAAGTTTAAAACAGCATTGAGTTGCTGATGAAATCTCACACTGTCTAACTCCATCCCAGTTGACATGGGAATTACTGTTCCATTCAGCTCATCTGAGTTGTATATGTCACCCACCCCGAATTACTTACGTCCATGTTGCTTTGCAAACTGCCTATGAAAGTATCTTTGTAATCAAGTAATATTTATTTTATTGAATACTGGTTCCAAAGTGCTAAGGTGGTGATACTGGCGATTTTATTACAGTATATTATTATAATTGTTCTGCTATTATTTCTCATGGTTGATCTCTTTATGTGCTTGCTTCATAGATTTTTTTTCAAAGATTTATTTATTTATTATGTATACAACATTCCTTCCATGTGTGCCTGCAGGCCAGAAGAGGGCACCAGATCTCATTATAGATGGCTGTGAGCCACCATGTGGTTGCTGGGAATTGAACTCAGGACCTCTGGAAGAGGAGCCAGTGCTCTTAACCGCTGAGCCATCTCTCCAGCGCGCTTAATAGATTTTATTCTGGCAACTATGATAAGTCAAGTCTATCTTTGGTTTCTGATGGCCGCTCCGGTTTCTAGGAGGCAACAGTGTCTTTTCAAATTCTGTCTTTTTCCTAGCCTCCCTTTTCCATCTTCAAAGCCACCAGCATGACATCTTCACCAATCTCTCTTTCCTCCAGTCTGAGCCTCTGGTGTTACCCACCACTGGCTGACTCTGACTCCGCCTACACGACTTCTATAATGAGTTGTTAATGAGCCCAAGCTTGTTAGCGGGTGTCAAGAGCCAGTCTCCTCCACCATAGAAAGCGGCATTCGTGTTTCAATTACATTCGATGATGGGCATGATTTGGAAGCCATTATTGAGCCATCTACAATACCTTGAGCTTGCTTGCTTTTGCTTACTTAATACTCTACAGTTCTGTATGAAGAGTTGTGTTAATGAATGCTAAGTGGAAAGAAGGAAAACGCAGAAAGATAATTTATGTGGCTGGGTATATGAAGAATGGTCAGAAAAGAGGGCAGACTGCATGTCTGCAGGTTGAGTTTTTAACAGGTCACCCACTGACTGATCACATAAAAAATAAAGGAACCTCTCCCACCAGTGAGTTGTCAGACCTCCTGTCTCTACACTGTTCATATGGAGGCCTGAAAAATTGTGAAGGGTTTAAAATAATGATCGTAATAAAGTTACAGGTTAGAATAGAATTATACAAATCCTATAGTTGTACAAGGCAGTGAAAGGTAAATGTTTAGGAATGTGTTTACATACTGCTGAGTCCCTTCGTGATGGATATAATAATGGAACATCCAAGAATGAGGAATTTATAAAGAACAGAAATTTGGTTTTCCTCGTTCTTGGAGCTTAGAAATTTAGAGTCAAGGTACCAATGCCTAGTAAGACCCTCCTTACTGCATTTCACAAAGAAGAAGGCAGAAGGAAAACAGAAATTTTGTGCTCTCCCATGTCAGAAAAGCCACGAGTGGACCCACTCCTGGAAAGCCGTTCTTGTGCTATTAATGTAGCTACCTGAGCGGTTCAGCCAAACCCCTCCCAAAAGGCCCACAGCACAACAGCACCACGCCGCAATCAAATCTCCAGCATACACTTTTGGGGACACCTCCCCACCACCGCAGTTGATAAGTGCTAATATGACGTGTATAAGGGACTGGCGTGGAGAGGGAGTACTGAGGTTGTTCAGGTGCAGAGCAGATAGCAATGTGGGCACCAGCCTTTCCTACTCTTTCCCTTCTCCTTAGGGGATTTCTGGGTCTAATAAGCTTCTGGGTAACCACAGAGAGCACTTCAGGTGCTGAGTGCTAGAGAGAAGCAGATCAGGATTGGACAGTCCTGGATGCATCCTTTGTTTTCCTAGTTCAAGTCATTCATTCATTCATCAGCTTACAGCCTACTGCAGCCGGTTTCAGGATGTAGTGATGACTCATCCAGTCTTCAGCTAAGTGTTGGGAATCTCAAACTACCCTAGAGCATCTGATATCTAGGAAGAAGAGAATTTAACCTGTCCACAAACTGAGAAAGTTGTTACCAGAAGCTGACCAAGAAAGTCCAGCTCAGTTTTTTTTTTAAATTTCAGATCATTTTAAAACATAATAAAGGTCATATTGGCTGATTGCTTTTGGCCTTGTTTCGAAAGGCTATGTTTAATTATGAATGATAACTCATGATTATATAACAACAACAATGATGATGCTGATGATGATAAGTCTTAGAGAGTAGGTGAATAGAGATTAGGACTGAATGAGTTGCATACTAGGAAGGCAAGAACAAGGAAAGAAATATGCAGTGTCTTAAGAGGGGAAAGCTCTCACTGAAGAACCCTGATGGTGGCATGCAGCACCTCAGTCTACTGATGGCACTTACTTAAATCGCTCAGGAGACAGTCGACTGCTCAGTGGGAGCCACTCTATTGTTTTAACCGACTCCAGTTTTCTATTTCCTTCCCTGTTCTCTGTGATTGTGTGAGACCTCGTGAAGACAAGTAGCTGACTCTCAGGTAGTCCTCAACATGTCAAATGGCAATTTATTGAGGACATGCCTTGGAGAAAAAGAAGCTGAATGAGGCAGCGTCCTCCTCTAACTGGATTCCTGGAAATAAGGAACATGAACTCAGCATAATATGGTTAATGCATCTGATGGCCCCATCACTACTCATCATATCCACCAACAATTAGGCACAAAGCAAAAGATTTCTAGCAGTTAATGTCAAACCTTTTTCTTTTCCAGTTTTTATTTCAATGCTGGTATCCGCAGCCTCCGGTCTGGTTGGATTCCAGAATTATTGCTATGGAATTCGTTAGTTCTTGCACAGTTCCAGGAGCCCTGGGGTGTGGAAGCCGTGAATGTTAACCATTGGTGGGGCTCCTTCCGTCATCTTATAATGCTCCCACCACTCAAGAAGCAGGGACAAGATAGGGATGAAAGAAGGGAGGCCACAGGTGTGAGGATTCAGTGTGAACCAGAGAAGGTGTAGGGAGCATGAAGAGCTAGGGAGGCCAGGGGAGATGAAACCACATCCTGTGGCTCACACAACAACTCTGTGGCTACGGCGTTCTTCTTTCACATGTCCCAACACCACACCACACTCGTGGATTACTGTCAGTGACAACAATATGGTACCGTGGAAGAGCATTGGAACTGTAGTATTCTCCACTGCTTGCTTGAGTTCTATTCTTGGGTCTTCCAAATGACCCTGTAGATGACCAGCCACTACACCTAAACACGGATTAGATGGTTCTTCACTTACCACATATATTTGTGTTGGAGTGAATAGTGTGAGATTGCTCAAAACTATATTTTAGAATGTCACAAAATTTATATTTCAACACTAAATAATGAAGCCTCTACTTTCAAAGAAAGGATGCCTATAATTAATTTATATTATACCAATGCCTTAGAAATAATTTCAATTTTGTAATAGGATCCTACAAAGTTATGGCAATTTTAATTTTTATTCAGCAATTTAAGATCCTACAGGAGAAAGTTCCAGGTACAAAGCCAGTACATTATATAACCAATGGCTCTTTGGAGTGTGTTCAGGCTTAACTGAAGAGGATTGTCTCCTAGTGACTCTCTAACAAGCTACTAAAATTTTGGTCATTGTGCGGAGGATGCAATGATGACTGGCAATAGATCATTGTTCTTCTGTCGTCATTAAATGGAGCCTCGCCATTAGGGTGCACTAAGAATTCTTCCTTCACACTGAGTTACAGCACTGTGAATGTGGCTTAGCAGGAGAGCTGGCTACTCACAGAAGTGTTTATTTACCAGCAGTCCGGCACCCATGAGTCAGTTCATGCCAGTGTAGATTAGCCTATCTTGGTGTGATCTACCTGCCTGTCCACCTTGACAACATTTCCTTATAAATTCTCCCTGACTCTCCATCAGACAGTGAGTTTTAATCACACTAGGTGCATAACTCAGCAAAGCGCTGAACATACTAAGAGGGACTCAAGAAACGCCTAGTGAACGAATGGGAAAATGATCAAAATAAAGACCGTACGGTTTGAACCATTGTTGATGTCAAAATAAGCTACCCAAAAGAAGATAAAGCACATGGAGAGTTTCAAGGGTCTTCAAGAAGGAGGTCATTTAAAGCTTCCGTCCCTTACACCCAATCTCCAGGCCTGTTTTCCAGTTCACACTCAAAACATCCTCTCTGTAAGACTAGAATCTTCTAAGCAACTGCTTCTGAAGAAGATTAATAGAAGTGAGAGGGACACAAAGTCTCACTCCGAGTTTGAAGACCACCTTTAAGTATTTAGAAAGTTCTCGATTGTAGTCTCTAATAGATTGAAAGGACCGTGCACACAGTTAGCAGATTATGTATGCCAGGGCCTGAAGTCAGGGTAAAGGTAGACCAATGAAGTCAGTGGTGAAGACACACTTTTTCTCTTTTAGCTTCAATAAATTAAAGTGACTGAGAGCTGACCAGGAGGGACATTACTGCCAAACCAGAGAAGCAAGCAGTCAAGGTCAGCAGAATTTTTCCTCTTCCCGGCTCCCTTTCTTTGGTAACATAGATGTTGAGAAACAAGGTTTTTTTTGTTGTTGTTTTGTTTTTGCAAGTCTGACTTAGATGTAGGCATGGAAGCTCCCCAGTGCTAGGGTTGGAACAGTGCTTTTATTTCCTTTAGTCCCTGACGACAGGAATGAGTTACAAACATATTCAGTAAATGTCTGTGGTCCCAAATCTTTCATCCAGCTATCCCATGATGCCCATGCTCTTAAGAGCCTCTGGCTTCCCCTCTGCTTTGTTCTTCTGAGAATTCTTTCTAAAGACGTGACTATACCAAAAAAGATTTCTAAAGCCATTTTTCAAAGCCACAGGATGCAGTTTTTATATGAAATATCTTAGCTATGTTGAACCATAGTTTGGAAGTCTTACAGAATATTTTTAGGCTTTTATGTAAAAACGTGCTGACATTTTAGCTGAAGACAATCAACTGGACAGATGGGACCTATGCCCCCCTCTCTCCCCTACGCTGTTCCATGTGTACTTGACAATCTTCATATCAGAAAGGATGTCTGCACCCTCTTGTTCTGTATCGAACAATGCCTCTAGCATAAATGGGTCTAGTTTTGTTTTGTTTTGCCTCCCCTAAGTTCCAGTAGCTGGATCCTGAGCTAAGCATGCTGCTGAACAAGAATACGCTTTGCAAGGGGCATCTCTAGGTCTCCAGGTGACACAATAGACGCTAAGGTCACATTAGATCTCCTTGCCCAAACTAGGCCTGCACCATTCATTTCTACTATGAAAGACCTCCAGGGAATTCTGCTACTTTTTACAAATTGATCCTACCCACTATTGTGCCTCGTTTTGTATATGTCCAAATCACTGAAGTATGGCCCATTTTCTTGTGTGTTTTTTTTAAACAATATGTCAACATCTTCTATACATAGATTCATCTTTTTCCAAGAAAGTATTGCCAAGACTCAAATTCTGAACTTTACTAATTCCATAAATCTTAGTTCGGATTCTGCTGTCACCTCGGAAGGAGCGTAGCTCAACAGTTAAGGAGGAGGAAGCATCCCAGGTGGACAGACATGGTTACTTTTTTATTTGAAGAAAAAAACAAAAACAAAAACACATACGTTTTAATAAATACTGTGGAAACACTGACCAAACAAACATACAAAGTGACTTCAACATTAAAAAAAGAAAAGCAACAAAAAGTTCTGCTTTATAACAGTTATATAACTTATTTTCTTTTTACAATATTTAAATACAGAAAGCACTCGCCAGCTATTTTGTAATACTGCCCAGAGCATAACACCACACCAGTCAAAGCACATTATGTTGGCAGAATGTCTGACTGCTATGGGAAAGGATTGAAATGGCATTTTCTTGCAGAGACAAAGTGCTTGTAAGACACAGAACTGGGTGCTGTAATTATCTTAATCTCCCCTCCTGCCACAGTTTAATGGAAACACAGCTTCAAGGCTTCAAAAATGAAGCATTATCATTGGGTTAAAAATAAACGTTTGTTTTCAGCAAGTACCACCTAGAGGGTCATATCTGACATCCTCTCTGGAAGGAACTGCTCAACTGTTTTAAATGTTGATTCTCACTCTATTGATAATCAAGTTTTGAACCTGGCCCCGCCTGCATCTGGTTAAGTGAAGTTTAGCAGTCACTTGAGAAATGCTCTAGGCACATAGCAGGGCTGACATTATAGGTTGTTTTTTTCTTTCTGTCTGGGGTTTTCAAAATCTTGGGCACATGGGGCCTTTGCCAGGACAATGTTCATTCGAAGAAGGTGGCATAAGGCAACAGCTCACTATCTGCTGCCAGTCTGGGGGCATAACAGGTGCCAGAGCTTTTTGCTCTGTGTATTTAAAATATGACTTTCTTCCAGACACCCTCACTCATAAACTGTGCTCTCTGCGCTCTCTGCTACGACCCCTTCACCTTTTATCTCTCCTGGTGAAAACAGTATCCATCTGCTTGTCTTTGAATTCACTCTATCACATCAAACCAAGACACCTTTTATTTGACTTCGCCGTTTTTTTTTTTTTAATCAGCGATGGCAAAAAAAGAAAAACAAAACCACACACTCTCTTTTCTAAACAGCGCACAAAATATTACATTGAGCAATTTACCACTTGTTAATGACAACCACAAGGATGAACAAAACCATCAGACAGAATATAAAGCAACACTCTTTTCTATTTGATCTACGCGATCTTCGCAGTGCTGGTCCAAGCATCCTGTAAGGCCAAGCCGAAGCCTTGCTTTCAAACCATCTCACGCAGCCACGACCTTCAGGAAGTCAAGAATTTCAAAGCCTTGTGAAGTTTTCCTCTCGAATCCCACAGGTCCCGATACAATTTCCATTTTAATGATGAGCTAGGAGGAAATTAGATCACATCCCCTAGAAAACTAAACGCTAAGGTCACAGTGCGAGTTCCCCGACGAGAACGGTATACTAATATATACTTTTTGAAAATGAGATTAAAACATTGGGAAAAAAATCAAATCGAAGTAGAGATCCATGAATAGGTTGTAACAAAAACACAAAAACAAAACCGAAAACAGGCAAGCACCATTCAGAGCATGGATTTTCTTCTCGGAGGTACTGGCGCTCCTCTTCTTCCAGCCCGTTTGAAGCTCCCTTTGTTTTTGGCATTTTCGTCAAGTCACACCTCAAAACTCTTCAACATATTCACTTCTCACCACGCGGTCTACATGCCCAACCTAAGGACAGGATTCCAAACACTGGGTATCCTTGCAAGGGCCTCCTAAGCCTGTGTCTATGTGACTTTGGCTGTGCACTTCATTGGACTCCATCTTTCCGCTTTGCACTTGTTTTTTATTTTTTATTTTTATCTTTTTTTACACTAGATGCCCGCATCCTCATTAAACACGGAGAAACTTCACATCACAGTGCAGCTCTTCGCTTTGTCCTTTCGCAAGTCTGTAGCAACTGCTGAGAGTTCTGGTCGGCTAGGCATGTGTGAAATCCGCTTTGTGGCCCTCTGTGATTTGTTCCGCTTAACGTTTTTATTTGTCTTATTTACACACGCCAAGGTGGCGACGTGAAAAATGTCCCTGACACTGTTTTCTGACTGTAACGCCGAGCATTCGATGTAAGTGGCCGCTCCAATCTGCTTGGCCATATTTGCTCCCTGTGAAGTAAAAGAAAGAATTTCCATCAGTAGGGAGACTTTGGAGAGATGTCTGAAAGTGTTAAAATGCCACGAAACAATCTTGCATTGGAAAATATCTAATATGCCAAATGGATGTCCCAAGTGGTGTAAAAAATAAAAATTAAAAAAAACAGATTTTTTTTCTTAATCAGCTACTTTGTAACTTTTTAAATATTCAATATCCAAACCTAAGACCCTCAGCTACTTTACTCTGTAGAAATTCCTCTAGCTCCCCACAGCTTCCAAAATACTGATTTGCCCAAACAGTAGAACCCTGAGCACTCAACTCCAGAGAGGACGGCTCAAAGAAACAACAGAGACGCTAGGGTATCCTGTGACCCTCAACTTGTAGGTCACATGCAGGGCCACTGTGAAGCACAGCCTCATACTAAAACCATGAGCGCTGTGTCTTCCACAGAGATCTGACAAAGGTGCTTTGGCTCCCAGAGTCCATTCCGGTCCTTCCTGAGGCCCTCATTCCTCTCTTACTATGAATGACCCTCAACCCCAGTCAATAGGCTGTACAAAACAGAGGGCTGATGAAAGTTAAGTAATCAGTTGCTATGATTGTATTGAGATTGTTAATAAGAAATGAAGAAACAAGCTTGTATTTAATTAGTAAGTAGACTAACTTAGAGTGCCCATGGATATAATAAGAAGGTGATTATAGTAATTTTTCTTTTCTTTAAGTTTTTGTCTTGCTGGGTACGGAACCCTAAGCCTTACTCTTGCTGGGCAAGTGCTCTACTACTGAGCTATGTCCCCAGCTCTAAAACTGAAAACCTTAAACGATACATACCACGTACAGCTGTAAATATTTTGCCATGAACAATCTTAGAATCTGGTGGTGAGTTTTAAGAGAAGGTTATTTCTAAACGGATTTTCTTTCCTTTGGGGCCATCCATGCAGCATGATGAACCTCCGAAAGATGGATGACATCATGGAGTGGTCTACTTTACTAACCACTTGATTTAGGATTTCATTGGGCATCTGAGGACATTAAGCTCTCTTCAAGAGAACCACTGATTTTGACAACCTTCTCTCTTAAACACGCTGAACTTTAAAACCATGGGTGAGCAGAAGCATCCCAGGGTATCAGCAGCGTATGTGCACTAATTCCTGATGATTTTTAGTACAGAATGGCAAAACATCTCATATTTCAGCTGACCGCTGTCTCACCTCTTGGAAAACTGATATGTTTTATTTATTACCAACCATATTCCCTTCCTTTCACGTTTGTTGAGAGGTGACTTTTCTCCACTGACAGCACATACCTGATCATACGACACGGGCGTCTGCCTGTGATTGGAGAGCTCCACTAATGTACTGACGTCTGTCCGCAGGTCAGACTTACAGCCAACCAAAAGCATCTTGGTATTGGGACAGAACTCCTGGATTTCACCTTTCCACTAGGGAGGAGGAAAAACAAAAGGAAATTTAACAAAGTACTGACATGTATACAACGAAAACAATTTCCTCACTGGCAGACATTGGAGTGCAACCTCAAGTGAAGAAGCAAGCTTGTATTTAATTAGTAAGTGGATACTAAACTTTAGAGTGCCCATGTATATTGTTTTATATTCTGTATGACTCATTGGTTCCTCCCACAATGAATGTAGTGGAAATCAACAGGAGGTGGCTTCAACAATGTCTTAATTATGGAGGGATTTAAAAGACAAAAGCACCTTAATAATGACATATCCAAATGGATGACTACATCCTCGGATATGCTGAGTTTCTTCTTACCAGGTGTAAGGCTGGGCATAAGAATTAGCCCACATCAGCAAAAGTATGCATTTCACGGACTCCATCATGAGACTGGGCCATGCTACCATGTGCTGGAAGCTCTGTCTTCCTATCTGGCCTACGATTAGTAAAGCAGAATGTGCTTCAAGGAGCGTCCACCCAAGTGGCTGAATGGACGCAGCCTGTAGCTTACGCAGAGAACTAGGGGAGGACAGCATCTAATTTTGTAGCCCGTAGGACTTTGATTTTATTTTTTAACTGTTAAGCACTGCTGTGTAGTCTACAATTTAACTATTTCCTGTCCTAACCAGAATTATGAGAACTTCCAGAAGTCCCTGGCATGGATTCCAGCTGTTTCCTTTACAGCACGTAAATGACTTTTCATGGTTTTGCATTTTCTAACTTGAGTTCTCCATCATCAGGATGGGAGCCACGTACCCCAAGAAAATCACTGCTCCCAGAGATGAGGGGATAGAGGGCCGGAGGCCCCATCTACACCCATCCGCAGAAGTCCTTTGTGCTCTAAGAAGTACTGTAATGATGATGTAGGTATATCCCTCTGAGGATTCACAGGGCAGAAGGGACAATAACATTTTCTAAGTGTAATACCATAGAAGAGGGACATTCTGGAAGAAGGATGTAAGAGGTCACCAGAGGAGGAGGCCTCCAAGTCTCAAGGTGTAGCATAGGTAATAGCATCTAGTACCGAGCACCCCAGAAGGACAGAAGACTGTAACCCACAGAGTGCCTGATCTGTCCACTGAGGTTTTCTTTTGCTTACCTCCCACAATTATCTAAGAGTCTCTACCACAGGCTCCTAAAAAACTGAAAAACAGAATAAGAAATCTTTTCTACCTTCAGTCACTCTAAACTCTCCAATGTTAATGGACTTCAAGCCTCAATTAAGAAAAAAGGCAGATGAAGTTACCATGAGCCTTAAGCCTCATACAAATGTAAAACACTTGTATTAATATCTACAGGTCCAATGTCACTATTTGTTTGAACTTAAGTAACAAAAGCAAAGTAGGGCAGGAGAAAAACGTTCTGTCATAAATTATGTATAACCCAATACTGTATCAAGGACAAACTCCAGTAAGTAAGTGCCCCTTTTATCTTCAGACTCAGCCAGGCACACTGTTACATTGTTATGAGCTGTGTGATGTTTCTGGCTTTCCCCCTGTACTTGTTTATAAGTTCTGAAGACAGGGAAGGTGTATTCCTAGCAGATTTCAGCAAAAGTCAACATGTGTTTCATATATCACTCTGAGTGGAAAGGAGCGAAAAACTAAGAAAGGACCCTTCACTCTATTAAGAGTGCAGAGTCGCTGAACTGCTTGCGAGGCTCTGGGCGGCGGTGGCGCACGCCTTTAATCCCAGCCCTCGTGAGGCAGAGGCAGGCGGATCTCTGTGAGTTCGAGGCCAGCCTGGTCTACAAGAGCTAGTGCCAGGACAGGCTCCAAAGCAACAGAGAAAACCTGTCTCAAACAAAACAAAACAAAAAAAGGCCAGGACATTTACACAGGTGCCTCTCCCTTTCTCCTCACTCTGACATCCTCTGCTCTTAGACACATCTGCCATACACAGAAAAAAGAGGGGTAATGCAGCTAGAGTCTCACTCTCAAACCCCACAGCACCCACAAGAGTGGGTGACTAGTACGCTGCCCCATCTACTAGCACTTATGACCATCAAGAACTACCAAAGAGGGGCCTGGAGAGATGGCTCAGTGGTTAAGAGAACTGGCTGTTCTCCTAGAGGACCTGAGTTCAATTCCCAGCACCCACATGGTAGCTCACAACTGTCTGTAGCTCCAAGATCTGATACCTTCACAGGATATACATGTACACCAATGCACATAAAAGTAAAAATAAGTAAGTTATTTAAAAAAAAAAAAACTACCAAAGAACAAAGCCTAGGTTGCTACAGGCCAAGCAGACTCCCTGCCCCCACTGAACTCTGTGAAACTCCTTGACAACAAGTTCCTATAACTACCCTGGGGGCCAAGTCTGCCAAAGATCAAGCATCAGCCCTGAACACATACACAGTGGTCTTTTTAGGCCTCAAGACCCAACTGCAAGAGGTACCATCCCTCTTAGCCCTGGTTCCTTCTGTCCATAGTTTCTGCTAGTTCTGTCTCCACCTACAGGATCTGACCCACCTTTGCTTCCAGAAACCAGGGCTCTGTGATAACAAACATGTTCAGCATAACTGATGGTTTACTAGTATTTGGTATGCACCTGATTATAATTCGCATTGTCTCACGTCTAGGGGCAAGCCCTATCACACATATTTCTCTTATACTAACTTCACTTATGCTTCAATAAATTACTGAAATACAACTACCTTGTCAAAATAACTTCTATTGAATTAAGGTCAATATCTGAATTGAGATCAACAGCAAACACATAAGGAACAGTCTAGCAAATGAACAGAAGGCTCAGGTAGAACCTTATCGTACGCCTACACCATTTCCTCCCCAAAAACAAACAATGGAAGATCATAAAAAGCATTTTGTTCTGAGCTTTATGAAGCAGATTAACTACCCAAACTCGTGGCATTCGTGTGTGGGAACCTTGTTTCGGTGTGGAAGTTCCCGGGGTTTCATCAGAGAACAGAAGGCAAAAGTTCAGACTGTGCTCCTCAGTCCCCAGCACTTACCTTTTTTAAGACACTGTCCAGAGTCTCCGGTCTACTGATGTCAAAGCAAATGAGCACGGCATCAGAATCCGGGTAGGAGAGGGGACGGACGTTGTCATAGTAAGGAGAACCTAAGAAACAAAACACAGGTCTCAGACAAAAATCTCCATCATCTTTCAAGTATTAACTCTGCCCTCTGAGACAAAGCCCTTCCCCGTTATAATGTAACACCTGCTGTACTTGTTTTCTTTACTCCTGACCGCAGCACATACCCCTTCTTGTAAAGAAATGCAAACACGTACACAAAAGACAGTTTCATTCACTTCTACTAGAAGACCAGAGCGTCCTTGGGACTTCAGTTCCTGGGAAGGTCAGGAAATTAAGGTACAAATTGATAGAGATCAAGGATTAGAGTCAGAGGGAACCTAGATGAAGTGGGGAGGGTATGGGACCAAGTGATCTTGAGCACAAAGCCATTATCACCTCTAAACGGGGAGAAGCCCGTGCTTTAGGACTGGGTGTGCCTCTGATTCTTCAATCCTAAGACGAAGAGAGTGACAACCTATATCCGTGGGACCTGAGCAAACCCAGGTGGCTGCTGGAATTTAGGGAGAGATGTGTACATATTAACCAGATGTATTGTGGCTATGCTATTGCTGTGGTCAAAGGCTAAGGGGCAGCGGCCACTAGAAATGGAGCCGCTTCCTAAGAAAAAGATCCAAACTGAAGATTAGTCCAATAGTTGAATGGGGGTAAGTGGGGGGGTGGGGAGGAAGAAGGCAAGATTGCTGATGCATAAAGAACCACAGCAAAGAACATGGGTGTCACTCTGTCTCCGGTTACAAGGCTGGCTAAGCCATTGACCTTTGAGCTTGCTTACGCTTAACCCCAAGCCCTGTGTAAGTCTGTTTCCTGCTACAACCAAGAATGTCATAAATGCCATGTTTGGACAATGTTACCTTTTCCGCACAGTTGTCCCTGCCACACCATAATACACAATCCGAGGACCTGGCCTTGGTCAAACCCAAAGTCGTCTAAAAGTGCAAGCCCGCACCCAATCAGCTGAACCACAGAACTTTCTGGTCATTTAGAACTTTCTTTTTTAGGCACCTTTATGAATTCCAAGTGCTGGGAATTCACACAAGGCCAATAATTATGGATTATGAAATAGTTTGACTATAAAGTTGAAGATAACTTGTCAGTTGCTGCTTTGAAGAACCGATTTCTATCACACAGCCCTTTCACAGACAACACGGAAATCACTTACTAGGCAAATGCAAATACACTCAAACTTCTTTTAATTTAGTTTTGACATAATTTTGCATTTCTGGAAGAAAAAAATGTAGCATGTATTCCCTAAGTCAAAACTTTAGTAGTCAAAGTCAAAATGAGAAAGGGGGGGAGCTTTAAAAAAATAAATAAATAAACCCTTTGTAGGCCTGGTGGAAAAGGTTCTAACAAGCAGGAGGATTATAGGTGTGAGGCCTGCATGAATGGATTGAGCTGGTCTCACTCCACATGAGGACATTGGCATCTCCATATTAGTTTTCCATGGAGCAACTCAGTGATACCGTGTCTCAAGGAAAAAGTACAAAGGCAACTGACCTTCTGGAGCCTGTTCTCATGTCCTAGAAGTGAGTGTAGTTGGTGCAGGTGTTCTGAGCCCTGGGACTCAACTGCAAACCCTGGCCGCAGAGTGCCTGCTTCACCAGCTTGGTAGAGATGGAGACCGTGTGTCTGCTGAGCAAGGGACAGGAGGATGTTCTAGGGGTCAGGAGGGAAAGTGCCACCAGGGAAGGCAGTCTAAGAAGTTCTCAGGGAAGGCAGCAGCTTCCCACTGGCCACTGGAAGGCGGAAGTGCACTAACTAAGACTGCACGAGAAGGTACTTTCCCACAGTTAGAGTTCTGAACAAGTCTTGTCACTTGAAATATCAAGATGCACAAAAAAAGAAAAAAAAATGAGGCCGTTGCCAAAAATGGTCACCCTTTCAGCCACTTGAAGAAATTCGAGGTGATGAGAATAATTCACTTGAGTTCAGTGTAAGCTTTTCTTGAGAGGGGTCCTTTACCCTACACGAATATATTGCTAATTTACATTAGTTCTGCAGTTCCAGCTCACTCCACTGTAGCTTTCCTTGTTTGTGTGTCCAAAGTCTAACTTCCACCCAGCTCTGGCTGTAAGCATTAGAATATCTCTTTTCTGATAGCCAGCCACAAAAATCCCAGACAGGAAGGGAAGGAGAAGAAAATTCAAAGGAGGACAGAGGAGTTTCTCTTCTGCTCTTCAAAGCTGGATTAAATGACCTGACCTGACCTGCACAGTCAGGGCCAGCCTGTGTAAGCGGAACAGGTGTCAGAAAGCTCAGGTCTCATGCTTTCCAGTCTCCAGGCCTACAGGACATGGCTAGCATCCACAGGTGCCAGGCTCCCTCAGGACAGGATGCTGCACGCACTGCACGGCAGAGCGGGACTATTGTACAGGACAATGGAGACCATCTTTTCCAAAGGTGACTGAAGAAAGTCAAAGGGGCAAAACTAATTTAATTAAACTTGGGACTGCTGGGAAAAATCCAGAGACCCGGGTTGCAACATTCCAGTCACCATGTGGCTGCAGAGAACACCCTGCCCTTTGTGGGCTGTTTCCCCTCCCCCACCCATCTTAAGGCCACAAAGGGATCTGGCTTTCTGCTCAGCCCTCTGTCACAGGCAGGGGATTGCTTGCTTATGAGAAGAAAGAAAGAAAGAAAGAAAGAAAGAAAGAAAGAAAGAAAGAAAGAAAGAAAGAAAGAAAGAAAGAAAGAAAGAAAGAAAGGGAAAAGAAACCAAGGCAGCTTTTTGTGCTCAGTGGCTATATGCAAATAAGTGAGAAATTGACCCTCTTGATTGACTTTAAAAAGAAACAGTTCTCTTCGCGTTAACCAGGATTCTCACGGAGGCCTGATTCTGCTTTTGTTTGCATTTGGCTTAGCAGTTTGGATGAAAATACATATGTAGTGTAACACTCTATGAGAAACCAGCCACTGAGCTAGGAGGTGAGGCTGTAACTCTGAAGTGCTTTTAACAAGGTCTAATTAGGAACAACACTTTGATATGAGCCTAGTGCAACCCCCTACAGTAAAAAAACAATGCAGCTTTTTGATCAACAAGTGCCCAAGGGCACTAATAAAACGGATCCCAAAATTCATTAGTCATAACTGTAATGTGACCACCAATGAGAACTGTAATTTGACACAGAAGATGAGACAATTTATGTTTTTTGAGAGCTTAAGGTCAATTTCTTTTTCGGGAAAACAAAACAAAACTATTGTTTCCATTTTTCTTTTTTTTTTTTTTTTCAGAATAAGAAAGTGAACGATAGGATTACAGAACCGGCCTAACAGGAAATGTCTAACAGCTCATTGGGTAAGAGGGATCCTTTCTTCTGTGTTCTTCCCTATAGGGCCCTGCAATTGCACAAAGGGAGGAGGCATGTGTGGGAAGAATCCTAGGAATGCCCTGTCAACTGAGGAGGCCAAAAGACAGGAGAGACTCCAAAAGGAGAGGAGAGTAAGCCAAGAAGTGAGACCACTGCCAGCCCATGACTCCTGTAGCCTGCTGCATTCCCCGAGAACCCGGGAAGGCAGGCTTCCACAAAGACTCATTTCTGTAGACTCTAGTTAAGCGCATCAGGCACTAACTGAACATGTCTTATGCTAAAAAGACACTAGGTCCTCAAGTGCACGCAGTCTGTACTTCAGTACCTAAAGATGGACTATAGATAAAGCCAAATAAAACCTAGATTATGAAGCTTTGCTTGTCAAGTCAAGCTTTCTCAGCATGTGGAATAGGCGTCAGGCACAGGGACATTTTCAGGGCAGCATTTCCTTAAAGACAGCACTGTTCTTAAGGTCCTTGTTAAGTAAGTAACCTACCAGTCTCTCCATAGGGAAATGGCAAGGAGCTGTGTGGTGTAAATAACTGGACTACATGTGAAACAAGTGTCTCATCCTGTCCACCCCACCGGCCAGCTGAAAGACTTTATCCATAGATTAGATTAGATTAGCATAATATTAGCATAGCATAGATTAGAACAAGCCGGCTTTGGGGGCTCTTCGTTGTCCAAGTTTGGCAAACATTGCCAAAGTTCTAAAAGACTTTTGCAATGGCATGTCTACACGCCCTTGTCTTCAAGATCATTAATTTGGGGTGAGAGGCAAATTTCCAGCCCAAGAATAGTCACACAGTGCCTCACCTTGAAACTCCCTCTTCAAACACATACCTGCCTGCTGAGGTCACCCCATTGCAGAGGTGCAGCACACCATATATGTACATAACTAAACGCATGTGGAAGAAGAGGTATGCCTAAAAGGGAGGCAAAACCAGTTCAAACACTGAAGTTTTAGAACAGTCTGCAAGCTGGAAATCCTTCTCACTGGGCATTTTCAAAGCATAACCCCTTACCCATGAAGTAAGATGGACACTCTCCCTAAATAAATTCCTACCAAGAACAGGAAGTTGGGAATAGTGGATGTTTTGGGCAGAAAAAAAATACAGTAAGTTTTGGTTCTTTTAGGGTTCACTAAGGGCACAGGGGTAGCAAGCCCCATGAGGGGCCATCTCCGGAGGGGATGCTGTAGAAGAGCAGCAGGCTCGGGAATGTGAGTCGAGTCTAAACAAGACCTTGAGACTCCATTTCAGTGTAATGTTCTGCTGAATCCTTCCCCCAAATGACTGTATCACAGACACCAACACCCCCAAAATGCCACCACCACCCGCACATTAATGATATTTTATTTGTGTCTTCTACTGAATCAGACTCTTGGGGATTATGAAGAGATCTTATGAAAACATGTGAGCAGTTATGTGTGTTCCAATTCTGCGGGCTGTACAGGTACACAATTGGATATAAATTCAGAGGGGTAAAACTGACATCGCTATTTGAGGGCTCTAAATAGCATTTTGATAGTAATTCTCAATCTCGAGATACTTTAAAATAATAGGAATCCTCCCATTTGACTGTCAGTGGATTCACAATGAATCAGAGCTTGATGGGATAAGATTACGTAAGTTTTAAAAAGTCACATTATCATTCAATCCAGTCTAACGCAATTATGTTTCCACAGCTATGCAAGAGTCCAGTATCTTAGCATGGAGTCCCTCAAGTGCGGTCACCTTTCCACATGCTATAACATTAGGCTTGTGCTCAACATCTGCCCGAACTTTTGAAGCAGCTGGCATTCTGTGTTGGAAAAGTATGAATTTTTGCCAAAAAGGACTCTCTGACTGTTGCCAATATGTTTAAGCCAGAAGACAGTTCAAGGATATCAAAATATGACAGAGGCCCAGAGTATTCATTTGGCACACCCTACCCTGCATCATGAGCTACGTGGAGAAACTGGGGGTCCACGGTGTCCTATTTCCATGCAAAAGAAATACTATGAATGAAGAAACACCTGGTTATTTCAGGAGCATTAGAATGACTGATCCGGACACCTTGCTCAAATGTGCAACTTAGGAAAAGCCAAATTAGAAAAGAAGCTAGCATTGAATGGGGTAGGGGAGGGAAAAAAAGAAAGTCTAGAGACAGATGAAGATTTGCCTCCAGTCAAGCTGTGTCTAGCCCGAGCCCACAGTTCAGTGCATGAAGCCTCAGTTTAACAACTGGGCATGATTTCAACACCCTAGGTCCCAAGGATCATCATGACTGTGAAATACCTGGTTCTGTGGAGTGTGTTCTGCTGTTCAGGTCAAAATCATTTTCTGATGAGTTTGTAAATTCTTAGCCTATCCCGAATTCTTAGCTACCTCTGAGAAGCTCAGGTCGGAAATCTCAACTTCGAGAATCTGGGTTTTCCCTGATCACCATTAAGTGTAAGCATGATTTAAAGAGCAAGGGACTTTAAGGACTTTGGGAGAGCTGAGTCAACTTGTAGAGGAGAGCTGGAATTATGGGAGCTTTAATGGGCAGGAAGATCTGAGTTCGGAGGGTGGACTTGGCACAGGCATCCAACGCCTCTTGAGTCTTGTTGCTGCAGGTGAACCCACCATTCCCACCGAGGTGCCTCTTCCTGTAACCATGGTTTCCATGTTCCTGTTTGACTATGGAGTGTTCAGAAAACATGCCCTGGGAAGGATTCCTCGTTATGTCCAAGTCCACAGGCCTTTTCTCCTGGCTGCACCCCATACTTTTTCTGGGCTTTTCATTCAGGTTTCTTACTTTACCCTGGAGGAAGTGTGGGTATTTTAAATTTTCACCTATAATCACAGCATTTTTGTTTTGTCTTGTCACCCTAAGTAGACCGGAAGTAGCCTGAGGACAGGAGACACCCCCACCCCTCCCCCATTACAGCACCAGCAAGGCCACAGACAGACTGGTTTACAATCACAGCTTCATGTCCTCCCCAGATGTGCTCATTTATATTATATTATATTATAAATATTAATTAAATATAATATAATATATCATATTATATTAAATCACAAAAATGAATAAGCAATCTCCTTTAAACTGCTTCCCTTGGTTAATTAATACAAAGGTGAGTCTCCAAAAACGGCTGAAGCATTTCCGTTCTTGCCAGGGACTACTTCGTTAGGGCACTTGCCATCAAGACTGGCCTTCGAATTTGATGCAAAGGCTGAAATATACCTTTTTTGTTAGATTTGTATTTATTCTGAAGGCTGTCTTCAAAGTAAAGTAACTAAGAGTTTTATCTGTTGCTTTGAATATAAAATGTAGGGAATAAGGTGGTTTTTAATAATACTAGAAACAAGTATAGGAAGTGTTAACTTTAGCATTCAGAACCAGAAAGGTGTTCATAGCATATTAAGATTCAAAAGAGTTTTTTACTGGACAATAACACAGTTATTAACTGGGAATCAGCAGTTGAACTGAATACTTTAATAATATGCCTTAAACAAAATGTGCATTACTTGCCCTGGTTAAAAGGCTATTACTTCCTAAATCACATATGTGGAAATTACCCTGCAATCTAGTCCTAGGAAAAGATATGGTGATCTTTACATGACAAACTTTCTATTATTAGTAGGCATTTGGCTTCATGTTACAAATTGCTTCTATGTTTGGCAAGCATAGCAGATTTTTCAAACACAAACTATTAGAACTACTTTGGTTTTACTTCTTACTTTAAAATTCCAAAACTCTTCTCTCTCTCTCTCTCTCTCTCTCTCACACACACACACACACATACACACACACACACACACACACACACACACACACATCTCATTTGGGAAATTCTGAATATTCTCCAGCACATTTCTGCAGTCATTAATAAACTCATTTACTAATGAAAAGAAAATATTGATCCCCTCAATTCTACCTTTAGAAATCCCTCATTTTAGAAGATTTTCATATTTATAGTAAGATTTTGTTAACTTTGGAGTATTTTAGTAGCCCTAAGAGTCAATTGGCCCCATGCCACTGTGGCTGCTGTGATTGGTGAGTGCGTGGGGAAAGACAGGGAGACCATTCCTCACCTAAAGCAGTGGCTCTCAACCTGTGGTTCATGACCCCCTAGGGGTGTCCAATGAATCTATCACAGGGGCCTAAGACTCTCTGCATATCAGATATTTACATAACGATCCATAATAGTAGCAAAATTGCAGTTTTGAAATAGCAACAAAAATAACTTTATGGTTGGGGGTCACTACAACATGAGGAACTGTATTAAAGGGTCACAGCGTTAGGAAGGTTGAGAACCACTGACCTAAAGACTGTGTTGACCTCCACAAATTCCTGGGAAGCCTCACGAGGAAACACTTTGGTAGCCAGTTGGAAGAGGTCACTAGCGTTCAAGAATGAAGTGCTTCATAAGATGGAATCATCCTAGGTCTAAAAGAGGACCTTCTTATAGTAGATACAGAAAGCAGGAAGAGGAACAGAGAGGAAGGAAATAGTAACTGCCTGGGCCCCCAAAGAGCAATGAATTCTCATATTCTGCTTCTATCTGGTATCTTTCCTTCCCCCTCATTCCAATTGGCAGTTTTGCTTATGCATGATCACATGACTGCTTCTGGGGGAGGCAAACATTTAGGAGCTGTGGTTCATGCATAGGAGGCCCGGAAAAGAATTGCTTCTGTTTCCTTAATGTTTGTTCCTCTGTTGGAAGACTGAATACAATAGCAATACCACCAAAGGGCACAGATTATATTCTCTCCCCTCCCAATTTTCTCAATAGTAATCTCTCTCATATAGTCTTAGAAGAGAGTAAAAAATTATATTCAGGGGTCTATGAACTTGGTTTGGATTTTCTCTCCAGAGATAAGACAGTAGCGTGGGGAAAATCAAACATAAGAAGAGGCATAAAGTATATGCAACTATTTTCACATCTCAACAAGATAATGTCTTTGTGGGTGAGAAAATGTTAAAAAAAAAAACCTTCAGGAGCTTGTCAGCAAAAGCAAGTGAATAGGAAAGATAGTAAGATTATTGGGAAGCATGAACTTCCACTGGAAGCCACTTTTGGTAGAAACAACCTACTCCTAGAATTTAAGCAATGTTCTGTAACTGTGTTTAATTAACTAACATCTTACTTCACAAACAACATAGTGTAACCCCAAATAATTTCCTATGTCTCCTTTTCCATTTGTATAAATCTAAATTTTAAGTAAGGTTTCACAACTGGATAATTATGCAATACAATACTGCTGCAATCAGCTTTCAAACCATCACATTTTACGGAAACATGCATACGGTTTTCTTTCACTAAATAAAAACATAAGCCATTATTTCACTACTGATTTCATTTCAGGTGATTAATTTGATGAAAATCAATATTTATGAAGTTGCCATTCTTAAGGCACAGGTAATTCAGTGATAATTAATGCCAGGAGCCCTATCTCCTTGGCAACTATGCACATCATTATTAATTTGCTCATTCTTTAGGTTTTATTGGGTGCCTATTGCATGCAGAGATTGTGAACTATATAGTTCTAAGACTTGAAAATATCTGGTGATATTTGCAACAGCCTCCCACTATAAGCTGTTCATACACATTCGTTTATTTGCTAGGCCTTGAAAGGCTTGTGCCTTTGCTCTCTTAAAAGGAGAGAGGTGGCAAGATCAGCCCATGGGCACCTAATCTAAAATCTCCATTGGTGGTCTTGTGACTCTTGGAGCTTGAGACAGGGATGTACAACCCAGCATTCCTAGGAGTCCACCCATCCCCCTTCTTATCCAAATAGTCTCATTCCTAAATCCACCAGGAAGCCTGGCTCAGCTGAGAATCTGGCTTGGTTTGCAGGCTGTGAGAACCTCAGCACGGGATGCCAGATCCACTGAGACTAGGAGCTGAAGCCAGCCAATGTCCTGTGAAACAAAAAGATCTGCCTGTCCAGACACTAAAGCCAAGACGTGATAGCTGAGAGGGGGGGGGGTAGGGGGGAATCTTGCACATTATCCAGCTCAGCGACTATCCTCTTTATACAGAGGATGAAAATGAGGTCCAGGGAGGTAGAGATTTGCACACAGAAATCCTTGGTAACCAGGAGCTAAGACCTAAACACAGCTTTGTATCAAAAGACTGTATCAGACCCTACTGCTCCACTGCACGACTAAATAATTCGTATCGAGCAGAAGTCCAAACAGGGCTGTCCAAACAGGGCTCGGTGGGAGAGAGGGAGTGCTGGTGCTAATTACCGGTACCACACCAGCTGTTCTGCCCACTAGGCATACCAATTACCATGATATGTCTGAGAACGGGAGCCTAATAAAATACTACACTGTGCAGTAATTCTGATGATAGAAACTAGTAGTAAGCCACTAGAATTCCACCAGCACTTTCTCTATAGTAGCAAATCTGTGTATGTAACCTCAACACCACCAAAAAAAAAAAAAAAAACCATAAACCGCCCTTGGCGCGGCTCAAGGGAAGAGCCCGCTCTCCAGGGGGAAACTAGATCCATCCTTCTTACTGCAGCAGTCTGAGCATCTGGCACCGACCGTGAGAGGCGCCGGTGCGAGACTTTCCTTTAGCCTTTGTGCCGGAGCTGCCTCTGGAGACCTTGTGACTCTGGCCCCTTCCTCCCGCTGTCTAATCCCTCAGGTCCCTCAGAGGTTCCAGCCCAGGGTGTGGGAAGCTCGCTGAAGCTCCACGAGGCCACTCCCAGTTGAGCGCGGCTCCTCCTCGGGGCCCCCGCCTGACAGCAACCCTGCGTGTTGGCGCTTGTGCGCTCCTCCTTGCCAGTTTCGCCCGAATCTGTCTGGCAGCCCAGTTCCCCACGCGCACCGGTCTTTCCCCTCCCTTCCTGGTAGCTTCTGCTCCTCCAGAGGAGGTATGATTTTTACAAGCAGCACGCCTTCTCCCGGGGCGCCTCTGGCCTGGCTTGCTAGAGCTTGGGTACCAGGAGATGCTCAGTGCTGTCCTTACTGTCTCTACCCCGAAGTCAGCCTGGGCGCCAGCCTTCCCACCCGCGGAGATCTGTCCTCCCCACCTCCGTGCCACGTAGGTGGGTGGGCGCGTGGGAAGGCAATAACCCGGCCTTGAACCCTAGACCTCTGGACAGAACCCACCACGGCGCCAATAATTCAAGTAGACAGGAAGGTCAAAGGCGAACGATGCTGCCTGCGGCCCAGCGGGCGAGCGAGGCCGAAGCAATGGGGGTAGGGAGTGGCATGTTCCGAGAGCTGGCACAGAGTGATCCCCGGGCGGCCGCGGAAGCAGCTCTGCGCCGGTGACACGGAGGCTGCGTGGGCGGAGGCTCCGCGGTGGCCGCTGCCCGCACCACCAGCACATTCCTGGCAGTAGGCGTCACTGGGCGCCGCCGGCGGCCGTTCACCCTTCTCCCGCAGCGCGGAACCCGCACCCAACCGGATGGCTTCGGGGATCTTCTCCCAGCTCAGCCTGAGCCCCTGCCCCCTTCCCATGCTCCGTAACCAGATGGTTGGTGACACCCACGAGGGGTTTTCTCTGCGAGCGGGAGGGCTCCTCGCTGCTCGGCATGCTCCAGCACCCGGCCACCCTGGCGGCCTGCTCCGGCACGGCCCCAAGGACGGACAGCACAGGCCACGCGGCCACAGGAGGCTGCTCCAGCAGCGTCATCCCCGGACACACTGCGTCCTCCTGTCCCCAAGGCTACAATCACCCCCATCGTCACCCCTACCCAGGAAGGATAGCATTTTCCCGCGGCCCGAGTCCTGGAAGTCCCTCTAGGGGCTACGTTAGCGGACAGGGCACCAGATCCCGAGCCCTGCGGCGCACCGGCCCAGAGAGCCACGCGGTGTGTTCTTACCTGAAGTGTCCCACAGGCTCAACTCTATTCTTTGTGTGTCGATTTCAAAACTGGCCGTGTAATTCTCAAACACCGTAGGGACGTAATTCTGGACAAACGAAAGGGACAGAAGAAGAAGGAAAAATGGCAAAGTGATTATTAAAAACATTAACATGCATCGAACACTTTATCGAACACCCCAAGTCCCCAATTTAAAAAAAAAACGCACCCCCCGCTACACACTAAACCCGCAACCCCTTCCCGAGAGCCCACCCAGGTTTCCCCATCCGGCTCGCCACTCTGGAACCAGCAAGTTTCCGGGGCCAAGAGCCCAGGTTGCTGGCACATCCCAGCCCAGAGGTTTCCAGGGCACTTTCCCTTCCGAGCAGTGAGGCAGTGGAGACCGGCTCGGCGTGAGGGCGACTTTGAAGAGGAAAATCACAGCGAGCGGACGCTCTCTTCCAGACTGGGGACCCCACCGGCCGCTCCCCTCAGAGCCGTGCAGGTCACACTCACTTCGGGGAAGCAGTCCTTTGCGAAGACGTGAAGCAGCGCTGTTTTCCCACACTGGCTGTCGCCCACTACTACTATCTTGCATTTCACGTTCTGATTAGGATCCATGATAGATTTACTAGATAATTTCTGGCTGGCTCTTCTCTCCTTCATTGATGTTGCCTTATTTTCTCTTGGAACAGGAATTTTTCTCTTCAGAAGAAAAAAATATATATATATACTTCTCTATATAAAAAGCAGACTAAAAAAATAAATCGCAAGGCCCGTGGGAACCCCTTAAGCGCAGCACAACGGAGAGGCAGCGGCTCTTAACTCCCCTCCAACAAGTTTTCTGCCTTACTCCGCGCCTCCTCCTCCCAAGTCCAATTCCAATCGGTCTGCTTTGTTTCACGCTCTCTGCGCGGCTTTATACGCGGAGCCTTCCAATCCCCTCTGCTTTCTCAATGAGAGAAGGAAACTGATCCGCCTCCTCCCCTTTTATGGAGCCTGGGAGCCAGCGCGGCCGCCTAGATGGCGAACGTGTAGGCAGTGCGCCCTCTAGGGTAGAGTGCAGGGTGGCTCGCAGGCCCACATTCTGGCACAATCAGAAGGCGCTAGGCAGGCTTTGCTGGTGGACAAACAGCTCAGGACCAGGGTGAGGGGGAAGCGGATATCTGTGCACGTGGGCTCGGCGCTGGAATTCTTTGCAAATTGCTTTCCAAGGGGCGCGTCTCCAAGAAGCCCCGTGATTATCTGTGAAAATAAAAAAAATTTCCCACTCAAAGCCTAATCATGAAACGGAAGTAAATCTTGGAATGGGAAAAAACTAAGAGGTTATACCGAAATAATATTAATAAAGTTCATATTAACAGAAGAGATTATGTTAGGTACATAATATAGAGGAAGGGAAGTTTCCTAAACTGACTTATCTCAAATACCACAACTGGTTTTCCTGAATCTGTGCAGAGGACTGGCTATTCAAACTTGTTAGTTTCAGTCGTTCCAGAGGAGGCAGAAGTCTTTGCGAAGTGGATAAAGCAAAGGGGGGCTAGGGGAGAGATGATAAAAACTATCAAAGACTCAGTCCCACCTGCCACTCTCGCTGTGAGAACGTTAGAACCGGGGGTCTAAGTGCTCTTCAGCCCCTTCAGCTGCAGCCTCCACCCCCAAGAATCAAGGAAGGTACTCTTCACTGTACCCAGAAAGCATGCATGACCACACTTGAAAACTCAAGGACTTCCCCCCCCCCACATCCATACCCCAACCACCCCGAGTCTCCCTCCCCACAAATCTTAGAAGGGACAGCGTCTTCATTGTCTGTAACTCCAATGGTCAGGAGGCTTCAGTTACTCAATTTGTTGTGAAGGTGTCTGGGAACATAGGTCAGTCTGTAAGGTGCTCGTGCTACAAGCATGACTTGGGGTTTATCCTCCAGCACAGGTTTAAGGAATTGTGCATGGAGGCACTGCTGAAATCCCAGAACTGAAGAGGCTGATTCAGGGGATCCTTGGGACTTGCTGGCCAGACAATCTAAGCAAATTGGAGAATTCAAGATTCAGTGAGAGACCATGATTCAAAACTGATGGAAAGAATGATTGAGGAAGACACCTAGTGTCACCCTCTGGATCACACATATAAGCATGTACACATATACATAAGTTTACACACACACACACCTCACACCTGACCCTTTCTGGAAACTTTCAGACATGTAGTAAAAACTGAGGATTAAAATGAAAAGCATGGTAAGCAGTAAGCAGTGAGTTGCTAGGACTATGAATTCAGGGGACCCAGAATGCTTATTTCTTCTTTCTTTGAGAGCCAAGAAATCTGGATCCTTCCCCTCAGGGACAGTCCTGACTCTATTGTCCTGGATAGGTCTGTTTCATATAGGCTGACCATGGAAAGGGGAAGGCTTGCCAACGTTCATATGGCTGCGTTTGCCAAAATTTGCTTGGGAGAGCTCTATTTCCTTCTTCACATAGCTCACAAAGGAGGCACTGGCTAGTGTTTTCTGAAGACTTGCTCTGCACTTTACTGCTACAGAGGTGAAAGCACCTTGTAAAAACTTAATGTGGTTGAACCTATATTCAACTTCAATACAGTTGAACGTAACATTTCCCTAACCTGACTAAATGCAGGAAACATCCATCAAGTTATTTGTTTGGTGGAGAAGTAATGGGTATAATAGTGGGGGCATGCTGTCAGAAAGAGGTGTATTCAGGCCCTGACCTTGATGCCTTCTGGCTAAGTGACATTGGAGCAATTATTTCACCTCCATAAGCCTCCATTTCATTCTCTTTAAAATAGGATTCATGATGGCATCTATAAGGAAGTGCAAAGGAAGTTTGGAAAAGAGTCTATGGCAGAATAAAAGCTCTGCCCTTATTCAGTATTTCTTCCACTTGCTCTCCCAGAACCAAGACACATACATATCTTGGTGAATCCTGGATTCATTAGTCAACTTACTGATAAGAAATGGGCACATCCTTTCTTTTCTCCTGTTTTTAACCATAACATCTTCCTGCTCCAGAGATACGACTTGATCTTCCACATTCCTGAATTCATGTCATTTATATAGTTAAAGTCCCACTAACTAGAATTAATTATTAGTTATTTGAATTGACTTAATGAACTGGACATCAGATAATTTGTCATCTGAGCTATATCTGAGAGCAAAATGAGACACCAGCAATGATCCTGTAGGGCCTCCCTCCAGGTATAAAGGAGTTTACTTCACCAAATAGTAGTGTAGTCACTTCCCCAGAGAATAATCTAGAATCATAGAGGATAGCTATTTTTGGAAATCAGGTGACCCGAATCTCCAGAAATCTGCCAGCTGCCAAGTGAAATTTACTGGATGTACGACAGAGTAGAAAACCAACCTCCCGAAGCCAACCAGATTTGATTATTTCTAGGAAATGAATTATTTCTTTTTTTCTTTTGAACATTATTTTTAACACCCAAACACTTAGCTTAGCAATTATTTATTAAGTGCCTCCTATCTACCAGGCACTGTTCTAGGAGTTTCAAATAAGTAAATATGCAAATTTCCTTCTGCTCCCACAGCACATACACCGCAGGCTGTGCTCAATGAAACATAAGGAAGAGAGTACACAAGTCAGAACAAATGTGTTAAACACTGTAAAGAAAACCCGGATCCTTTGAGAAAACCTACTAGTGGGGATTTCTCAGTGTGCCTGTTTGGAGATGGCTTCCTTGATGGGGAGGAGAAATCAGCCATGAGTGGATCTTACACAGGCTGCTCCAAGCAGGAACACGCAACAGAGAGGTCATAAGGAGGGCAAGTTTGGCAGGTTTCAGGGACAGAAGGAGGACCAGACTGAGACGCACTGAAGGGAAACCTTCAGGAGTAGGAGATCCCAGCAAGGGCGGGGGCTAAGTAGCTGGTCTTAGAATTTGGATATATTGGGAAGGGCCCCATGAAATCAGTCACAGGAGCACTTGAAGCAGGGTCACAGCGTGGATACACAAATGAACAAATAAGCAAATGGATGTCTGGGGATCTGGGTCTGCCATGAACCCCCATTTAGGGGATCACCTCTGACCTACTGATCTTCCTGGTGTGGTTCTCCTTGTTAGTGTTTCCTTGTCTACTGATAACTCCTTGCTTTGCTAGTCCTTGACAATCGAGAGAAAATAAACAGCAAAAAAATTCTGTATCGTTTTGTTCATTGCACATTCAGCTGCTCCTAATGGTTTGAGCTGAAACTTCATTTCTTTCTTCTGTGGCTAACCCTTTAACCTTTAATACTGGGGAGGGGGAGTCTTCCTTCCACAGCCAATGCTGTAATTTTAGGTGATTTTACACCAGAAGAGAGACTGAGAGCCAACATCAAGGAAACAATAGTTCTGGGTTCTTTCTATCAGGAATTTTCATTTTAGTTCTGATTAACCCAACATGCTTATTTTCCAACCTAGGATGGTCTCTGAGTTCTTTTCCTTACTTACATGAAAGGAACCATCACTATGTGGCTCCTTTGCATTGCACAATAAAATCATTTAGGAAATCACGAGCCTTGCACTGTAAGACATTCCTCTTTAGAAATACCCCACAGACCACCCCGGGCTCCGCATTCCAAGCCCAGTGTGTTCACGGATATCTCACAAGATATACCGACGGAGTGATAAAGCATCATTGTTTCTATGGATTGCGTTTCCGTCTTCAGAGGTCAGCAAATACATTGGAAAACTGAGTGCATAGCAAGGAGAAAGCCCAGGTCACCTGCAGGCCTAACCCAGGAAAGGAGAGAAACTGGACTTCAAAACAAGAAAAGAAACTGCCTGCCCTCAAAGACATTATGTCAGAAAATATGGACATGACTCATAGGCACGCTCTCTGAGAATTGAACAAGGTGGTGGATAGTAAATAGGTTTCAAGTTGTGGAGAATAAAGGCAACAATATAAACACAAACTTTCCTATACTGGAAAGTGTTGATTTCACTGCTGTCTCTTGGGAAGTATCCGGAAAAGGATACTCGCTGGATTAGTCTGACACATTAACAGCATTTGTTTTTGTTTTTCTGAAAAAAAGAATTGAAGAAAGTTTCTTGCCATTCAATAGGTTAAACCTGCTATTTGGAAAGAACTCGTTCTCACTAATCTCACCAGTCTCACCAATACCAATCTTTTTCTTCATTTTCCCCTAAAGAGTTCACCTATATGCCTTGCCCAAGTGCACTGGCCAGTTTTCTAGGCTGTGTAGTAAGAATGCTCCAGTCTGGTTGAAGTAACTGGTCTTGTTTGTCTTCCTTAATGCTAATACAGTTTACTGCTGTGCCATGTGGATTTAGACCTCTCTGTGGTCAGCAGAAGACACTGCCCTGAGAACGCTGAATGATAAGCCGTTGGCAACCTGATCACCCTTCTCTTTGTTCATAACACATTTGAGAAACAACTTCTTGTCTTCTGTAGAGACAGCTAGATAGATTTAGGTCTATGGATTTTAGAGCACATATAATCCTTTCCAACTGCCTCCCCCTAAGTCCAGATTCCTAATTTTTGACTGCTGATGGCATTTTCTATACTTCAGTATTTCCCAGAAAAGACAATGAACAGCAGATTACTACAAAATCGTCCATTGAGTGCCAAATATTCAATCAAACTTTGTGCCGGTTGGAAAATAGAATATGAAATATATATTTGAGAATGACCTCTAGGAGAAAACATTTTTAGCCTGTTCCTTTAGATTGCTTTCTTTGAACAGAGCAGGGTGGTAAGTTCTAGAGAAGTACCCTTTTGAATGTCTTAGGTGCAGTCAGAGACTAGCAAAAGTCTTACTGGGAGCAAATCAGATCACCTCTCAGTTTTGCCTGGGCTTCACTGTCAATGTCAGGAGATATACTGAGTGAGTTATTGATGGCTATGTCAGTGGTCAAAGCAGCAGTTGATATTTTAATCAAGACTTCAAAGATGCAAAGAGAGAGATACTATTAAAGGTTTCTGGAAAAAAAAATTCCCCTTAGGGAATCCCGGTCCCTTATGCCAAACCACTTACCTAGTTGGTATGTAAAAACTTAATTGAAGTTTGTGCTTGCTTAATCCAAAAGAAATACCTATTAGATTAAAAACTGTTAGTAAATGAAAGCATCACACAGCTATTATTTGGCCAGTTGACTGGGATGGCTTGAGAATACTTACTAGCTTATACAGAAGCCTGTGGAGAAAGGGAGCGCTGGGGTACTTAGCCTTGACCTGCTCACTCACCCCCTTTTTCTTCATAACGATTAGACACAGAAATTGTGGCAGTGGCTCTCATATGTATTAGGAGCTGTGAACCTCATCTCTGATCAACAGAAGCAACCAACCAGCAAAGGAAAACGTGCAGATGTGCGCCAGAGTTGTTCTCTGCTCAGAGGGCAGGTGGCAGCAACCTTGATGAGAAACCTAGGAAATTCTGAGTCATTTACTCTTCATATAATATTTCTATAAAAGTTGAACTATATTACAGCCAGAATCTTCATGGCACAAAAGCCAAGGTTCACTGATGTATCCTGGCCCAGAGTGTGATGAGGGCTGTGGACCCTTTGGAGAGGGACAGACATGAAGAGGTGGGGTGGATGGATGGGTTTTTTCTTTTGACACAACCAATTTGACTCCAGTAGAGCTAATTCCCAGCTGGAGCAGGGAGAAGGGAACGCAATCACCAAGCGTGTGGCTTACAAGGTAAGGACAGCAGAAAATGACAGTGCTGGCTCTTTCCTGCACACAAACAGAGGCATATTGGTATCATTTTGCTTTCATTATATTATTCGAAATACATTGATTTTGAATCATAAAAAATGCTTCTAGGTAATGTTTGCAGACGTCCAGGCTGTCAGTTGAGACACAGACTCCTATTGTTTCCACTCGGAGGAAGAAGCCATACATGAAATATACCAAAGTGCTAAAAATAGCATAGAAGGCTATCTAAGTAATATAGGCAAGGTCTGACAAGCACTGACTTTTTTTTAAAAATTATATATGCTTTTCTCCATCTACCATGTGGGTCCCGCAAACAAACTCAAGCCATTAGGCTTCACAGCAAGTGTCTTTATCCACTGAGCCATCTTTGGGGCCCCAAATACTGCCTTCTAAAAAAAAAGATTTCTAAGAGAGAAGGAATGACCCAGGTCTATTGGCATAAGTCTGAGGCAAAGGGATTGCAAGTTCCAGACCTACTTGGGCTACAAAGTCAGTTCAAGCCTGGGCAACTAAGTGAGATTCTGTCTCAAAGCACAAAGCAGAAAAAGAGCTTGACATGCAACTTACTAGTAGAGTCTAGCGTGTGCGAGGTCTGGAGTTCCGCTCTTAAAACAAGACAGAAAGAGGGAGGGCCAGGAGGGAACATCCTGGGTGTGGCTGGCTCGACTCTTTCATATAATGTGCTGCAAGTCTAATGACCCGAGCTCCATCCCCGGAAACCACAGAGTTGAGGCAGAAAACTGACTCCTGAAACTTATTCTTTGGCTCCTGTCCCACTGAAAGAAATACCTAAGTATCTAAAATTAAAAACCAAGAATCTTGCCTCTTAGAAACATCTCCTGATCTTGGCAGCCCCTCTGCCTTTTCCTGTCATGGCTTCTGTGACTAGCTCTGAATAGGACGGCATCTCTAGTGCTAGCTGAAATATCCTTTATATGTCACTGGGGGATGGATGACAGCTAGCACCTTGGAACCTGCCACATGAGCAGAGGACAAATGACTCAGTCTAATCCTTCTCTTATGTAATATTTTCTGTAGGTCACATCGCTGTCACCAAAGCAGGGCAGACTGACTATAGGTTGAATGAATATGTAAGTATTATGATGTAATGTCTGGTGGCTAACAAGGTAGGTGGTACTGGGGGCGGGAACTGTCCTGTCCTTTAAAAGGAAAGAAGAGGTCTCAATATATCCATAATGTCATTCATCTTAATTCTGACTCAGAGCAAAAAGTTGCCATCAGCACATAGTATGCGGCCATCGATCTTAATAAATATTTACCAAGCTTTATGCCGGCACAGTTGGTTCTCATGTACAGTTTCATAGCGTCTCAAAAATGCATCATAGTGCATCTGCATTATCCCAGTAGCTCCGTGGAATCAATCAAATGCCTGCTTTCGGGGGTATCCCATGTCATCAGGCTTGGCTGATATTGGATAAGGTTACCTGAGTCTCAGCACACCGGCAGCAGGGCACACAAGGTGGTGCATACATAATTAAAACTTTGAATATATAGCACAAGACGTCCTAAAGGGGTCGGAGAGACTAAAGTTAGCATTTGAAGTGAATGCTCTGAGAGATGTTTTGTTTTCAAAATGATGAGTAATAGCTGAGAAAAGCATTCAGATATAGTGACTTGACCCTGTGCTGGGAATAAAGGCATTGCCGTTTTGGTTTCAAACTGTTATTAACTGCCTCTGTGTGCCTGGGCAAATACTGAACTTCTCTGGATGTCAAGTTCTTCTTCTTACATTTAGAAGAATGGCCTGTAAGACTCTGAGCTCTTGTATGGTTATTGATACCATGTCCTATTACCAAATTGTTTTGTTGATCAGTAGAAGAAACTATATATCCTCAGTTGCCAGTCCCTGAGAAACCAAGAATCCATGCTTCTAATCCAGGATTATGGCCTTTCCTAAGCCCTTGATCCTTTATATATTTGTACTTACAAACTTAACGTTATGAGTGGCTAATAGTATTGTCAAATAAGGATCAGACTCCCATCTCATATGATTGATACAATTTATGAATCATTGTAATTGATAATCTTTGTCTACTTGCCTAGATTTAGAATCACAATGGAAGTACTCACCAATACATTTATGAAGATGTTTCCAGAGAAGTTTAATCAGTGAGTGAAGATCCATCCTGAACGTGGGCAGAACCATCCCATGACCTAGGATCCCGGACAGAATTAAAAGGAAAAGTGAGCCGAGCTCCAGCATTCAACTCCGTCTGCTAGCTGATTAATACGGCAGTGTGAGCAACTACTTAAATGCTCCTGCTGCTTCTTCCCCACTGTGATGGGCTGACCCCTCGAACTGTGAGCCAAAAGAAACCCTTCCTTTAGTCACTTTTTGTGTGTATGTGTGTTTGTGGCGCAGAGCTGAACTTAAGACATTCCACTTCCAAGCTGGGAAAATGGTCTGCCCCATAGCATCAGTCACATCCAAGCTGGGCAAATGGTCTACCCCATAGCATCACTCACATCCAACCTGGACAAATGGTCTACCACATAGCTGCATCACCCACATCGAAGCAGGGGAAATGGTCTACCCCATAGCTGCAACACCCCTTTGGTGTAGGAGGTCCTTTTGTTGTTTTCATTGGTTAAATAAAGAGACTGCCTTGGCCTTTTGATAGGGCAGCCCTTAGGTGGGTGTAGTAGACAAAACGGAATGCTGGGGGAGAGAAGGCAGTGTGACAGATGCCATGCTTCTCCAGCCCAAGATGGATGCTGGTTAGACTCATGACGGTAAGCCACGTCCCTGTGATAATACACAGATTACTAGATATGGGTTAGAACAAGATGTGAGAGTTAGCCAAAAAGAGGCTAGAGCTAATGGGCCAGGCAGTATTTAAATAAATACAGATTTCTGTGTAATTATTTCAGGTATAAGCTAGCCAGGCCCCGGGAACACGGCCCACACCTCATTACTACACCCCTCCCCCAAGCTTCTCCTCATCAGTATTTTGTCACAATAGTAACAACAAAAATTTCATTACATGCAAAGAGGAAAACCCACTCAAATCCAAATGACAGAGAAGATTGCAACCTGGCCAAGCAAATGGCTCTGTTATGTGTACACATAAATATTTTTGCATACATATGTCACATCACACATGTTATGTTGACTTTATTGAGGTTTAAATCCAGAAGAAAGCACAGAACCTTAAGTATATACTTGAATATATTTTGGCAAATAATATGTGTTTGTGTCTTCAGTGTTCAAAGGAAGTCTAAACATTGTACTAGAAGTTTTCTTCGTGGGCCTGCTCTATCTATCTCTCTTCCATTCAGTCCAGTCAGGATGCTGATTTCATCTCCATGGGCTAGCTTTACTTATTCTTTGGGTTTGTGTGTATATATGCACACACACACATATCCTATCAGATTCATATATGAGGGGGCAAGTATTTGTACTCTGTTTCCATTTGCTGTGAGCAGTAACCTACTGGATGAATATACCATAGTTCACTATGTGCATATTTTGAAAGATATTCGGAATAATTCCATTTTTAGGGTTATGAACGAAGTTGCTATGAACATTTCTATCTGTGACTGCATGTGACTCTTTACAGAAACATTTTGATCTTGAGAAGTAAACACATAAGAGTAGACTGTCAGGGACAAGCTTTATGTGAATGCTTAACTTGAAGAGAAATTATTAAATGATTTGTGGGAGGGTTTTTCTATTCTACAGCTCACTGGCAATGTGTGAGCAATTTCATTCTTCTACAGTCTGACAGGTATTTCATAGTTCATGTTGTAGCCATCCTAATGGACAGATAACAGAATTTCTTTACAGTTTTGATTTCCATGCTCCACTCTGCTTATTACTCTTTTATGTGATTATTATTCGTATCCTCTTATGAAGTGGTCTAAGATTTTACCCACTTTTTTCAGATGCCTGTTGTAGGAAGGCCACTTGTTCATTTCCCGGCTACCCAGACTGAAAAAAACACACAGAAACTATATTATTTAAATCACTGCTTGGCCAATCACCTAAGTGTGTTGCTAGCTAGCTCTTACATCTAGTATTAACCCATTTCCAGTATTTTATATTTTACCACAAGGGTTGTGGCCTACTGGCAAGGTTCCAGCATGTCTCTGGTGACAGCTGCATGGCGTCTTCTTGACTTCACCTTCTTTCTCCCAGCATTCAGTTTAGTTTTCCGTGCCTAGCTCTGCTCTACCCTATCACAGGCCAAGACAGTTTCTTCATTAACCAATGGTATTCATAGCATTCAGAGGGGAATCCCACATCAGATGCCTATCTTCTTATTGATAAATGAGAAGTTAAAAGTCTAGATTCCAGTTATATGTGAGGTATTCATATTGATATTTTTACCCAAATTGTGACTTGAATCATTTTTAATATTATTCTCCATTTATTTCAGTCTTTCATTTTTGACAGTATTTTACCACTTTCAATGTAAGAAGTCTTGTAAACATTTTGTTAAATAAATCCCTAAACATGTTCTGTTTTGTTCTCTTATATTGTAATTTCAAACTGCTCAGCAATGCTCCATGAAAAGAGAATTGGTGTTTATAAATTGGTCCTGAATCTTCAAACCATGCCTAAGTCACACAATTACTATGTATATGTATAGTGGGTCTATTAGGTCGTTTTGTGCTTCTCTCTCTCTCTCTCTCTCTCTCTCTCTCTCTCTCTCTCTCTCTCTCTCTCTCTGAGTGGAGATTCCCTAAAATTTTCCTCATTTATATGAAATGTTTTCATTATTCTTTCCAAAAGTTAGTTATTATTGGAATATTAATGGAAGTACAATGTTGAATAAAGTTAGCAAAAACTAAACAGATTTGTTATAATCTTAGAGGACAACACTCAGGATGTGGCAAGTCCTTCAGATTCCCCCTGTTAGAGCCAGGAAATTCCCCACTTCTCAGTTTGCTAGGAATTTGTTCCATATTTACTGAAATGGTGAGTTTTCTTCGTATCATGGGAATATATTGATACTGTGTTTAAAACACAAGCTCACTCTTATATGTGGCTTGATTATGCTTGTTAGCATTTTCTTAAGGATCCTGACCTGTAAATCCTCCTGTGCTACCCATCTCTGATTTTAGCAAGAGGGTTACATGGCCTCATAAACTCACTAAAAAGCACACCCCTCAATACATTCATTTCCTAGATACACATAGAGTTTTAAGAAATGCTCAAATTTAGTCTCAAGTCATTTGGATACACTTTCTTACTGGAAATTACCTAAGTAAAAAGCTTGTTGCCCAAATTATATAACTATTAAACATGTGTTTTATATTTATCCTTTTATCACATTTGGAAGTGATGTTTTAAGGAATTTGTCCTTGCCGTTTGTGTTGTCAATTTTTCTAGTTTGTTTGTGGTATTTTATTCTTTCCCTTCTAACATCTGTCTGTGGGTTGGCTCTTTTTCATCTTGAATTTTTCGTGACTTACTTTATTCTGATTAGTTTTTTGAATGTTTGTAATTTTTATTCATATTAAAAAGAAACAACTTTTGAATTGACTTATTATGTAGTTAAATATTAAGAATTAAATATAATTGAAAAGATTTATCTGATTGATGTCTGCTCTCATTTTTGTTTTTTTTTCTTCTATTTACTTAAAACAATTTTATTTGACGTCATTGATCTAAATTTTTATGATCAGGCAAGAGTGATCACTTTAGCACTTGGTGCTTTCTACCCTGAACGTTCAAAGCTATCCAGTTCCCTTTAAACAATCATTTATTTTTCTTATTGCTGTGATAAAATATCCAACAAAGGCCACTTAGAGAATGGTTTGTTCTGACTCATGGTTTGAGGAGATAGTCCACCATGACTGTTAAGTATTTTCTTGGCCAACAAACCTTTCCACTGATGCAAATAATCCCAATTAGACCAAATCAGACAGAATTAAAAGATGCCCAGGTTTAATACATGACAATACTCCTGGGTGGACGTGGAGAGAGGAAGAGAAAGAAGGGGAGGCCACGTGGAACCGGGAGACCACGTGTTCATTCTCTAAGGGACAGTTTAAAAAAATCTGTGGGAGTGGTCTTGACCTTCCCCAGGAAGGGATTACCGTTTAGCTGGCTTTCTTGACCCTCTCTGGAGAGGGGTCACCATTTGGTGGGCTTTCTCAGAGTATGGACTGAGGCAACTTCTAGGGGAGGGAGCTTATGTCAGGAGCTGGGGTAAAGCCAGCAGCTAAATATTCCAAGACCAACTTATATAGTGCTTTCCAGACAACGCCAACACCTGCACCAGCTCCTGGGACTTCACCATTGGTACCAACTCTCCTGGCTCAAGGACAACTGCTAACTAAAATCTGGTTTTATCTGCTCTTGTGTCCCACTTATACACCTGAGTCTCACCTGTACAACCAGGGCACTTCTCTGTCCCATTCTTTCTGGCAGTTAATGACTCTTCCCATGCCTAGCCCCATTCATAGGGCCATTAATAACATATTTTTTTCTCCTAGCCATCTGCCTTCTCATCTCCCTCAATGAACAGATGCCTGACATCTCCAGGATGACAGTAAACCAGATGCCTCTACAGCTACACCTCTCACTGAGTGTGAGCCCACCAACTCCCAGCTCTCCCCTCTCCCACATTGCCCCATGCCCACAGGAAGTAGCCAGACTTGAGCCAGAGCCTCTGTAGTCAAGGAGTCTAAAATGTTTGATTGAGAGTCTTCACCTCAGCTCGCTAGCACCCCTTTATCCAAGAAGTCTAAAATGTTTGGTTGGAAGCATCACTTCAGGTCCCTGGCACCCCTTTATACAAAAAGTCTGTAATATTTAGCTGGGGGCTTCACCCCATCTCCTGGCATAAGCTCCCTCCCCTGAGAGTTGCCTCAGTCCAAACTCCACCTCTGAGAAAGCCTGCCAAATGGTGACCCCTCTCCAGGGAGGGTAAAGAAAGCCCGCCAAATGATAACCCCTCCCCTGGGAAGGGCAAGACCACTCCCACAGGCTATTTAAATTGCCCCCCCGAAAATGAACAGGTGGTCTCCTGGTTCTACGTGGTCTCCCCTTCTTTCTCTTCCCCTCTCCATGCTTTCCTGGGGCCACCCAGGAGTATTGTCATCTATTAAACCTGGGCATCTTTTAATTTGGTCTGATTGGGATTATTTGCATCGGTGGAGAGGTTTGTTGAACAAGAAAATACTTAACAATGACAGGGAGACATGTCAGCCTGGTTGTGCAGCAACTGTCCCCTTGTATCTGCAGTTAGGAACCAGAGGTGAATGCTTGTGCCCGGATGGCATTTTACTTCCGTTTGACCCAGGCCCCAGTCCATGTGACAGTGTTGCCCATATCAGGGTGGGTAGTCCCACCTCAGTTAAACTTTTCTGGAAACACCCTCACACACACACTCAAAGGTGTGTGTCTATGCTATTCTAAAGCCAGTCAAATTGACAATGAAGATTAGTGACCAAAACCACAGTGATAGAACACATCCTACAAATGGCAGTGCGTTGTATTCACTATTGTTCAGACCAGATGTGAGTTCTTCCTTGACTGGCAGGTCATTTAAAAATGTATGCTCTAGACCTGCTGGCCCAAAGCAGCAGGACCTCCACAACACAGGGCAACAACAGGATATTCAAGAAGAGTCCTAGTGGGGCGGGGGCTCAGCATTGATAGTGTTGTAGAAACCAGAGGCCTGGAACCAGACCAATGACTCTTTGCAATAAATATTTGCAAGTAAAAACATATGAACCAAGGGGTCTATGGTGTGACTTACTGCAGCATCCATGACAAGATTTCTAATTCCCCTTTTTTCTCTTAAATTTGTTTTATTGGTGGGGGCGATGTAGGAGCAGAGGGTGGATGGGATTGAATGGAGAAATGAATGGGATCAAAATACATGATGGAAAAGACACATACAATAAATAAAAATAAAAAAACTCAGTACCAAGTATAAAACAACAACAATAGCTCAATTTCCAAGTATGTGGAGAATTTATTCAGTTTTTTGTTTGTTTCATTTCTCTGAAACCTATGGAAATTTCCAGATTTATTTTCTTCTTTTGGTTACTAGCTCATGCATTCTTGAACATCTGAATCAGCTGTATATAAAATTTCATTAAATTCATGAAGTCATTTGCTGCCAGCGCTGTCCAAATTTAACAGAGTCCAGCTGATTTTTTTTAAAATGTACTTCTATTCCAAATGCTGTGTCTTGATGATTGTGAATTTGTCTATTTCGCTTTGTTAATTTTTTCATGTACTCTAGGTGAGTCCCATATAAAATTGTCACTTTAAATGAATGCAGCCTTTGCTACAAAAAAATAGTTTCTCTTTTCATTGTACAAGGTTTTGTGTGTATGTGGTGCTAGCGAGAGAATTCAGGTTTCACATGCGTTAAGTACAAGCTCTTCTACTCTCTAAGACACATCTCAATGTTGTCTGATACTTCTTGATTGACCCCGTATTTCCTCTTATATAAACAATGTCAGGTATTAGTTCTCTGAGATTAACATTTGAATGGTGCCGTTCTTTACTTCTATGTAAACTATCTGCGTCTTGTATTTAGATATCTGCTTTTGACAGCATACAATTAGACCTTGTATTCTTACTATATCTGCTGTGAAATGGATCTTTAGCTGGTATTTAATATTTAGACTGAATATGGTAATTGATTCAGTTTGATTAACTATGACTTTTTATTAGCCCTTTCTTCTCTTTTCCATGTTGCCTTCTAAATGTTTCTGGAAGTTATCACCGAGCTGCGACTACTTTCTGTCTCTCAAGAAAAATAGATCAATAAAATATAAAGTAGACTAAATAGAATCAGCTGAGCAAAGTAATGGACCAGTACCAACGCTGGTGGCAGCACTGGCCCTGGCAGTGGGAAACACTTTGTTTCCTCTTTGTAAAAACAACAACTAAAGGCGTAAATAATGTACTGTTATCTGGAACAGTTGATCTGTTTAGATAGCCCAGATCTTAATATAATGTGATACGTTGAAAAAGCAATCAGTAAAAAAGTAAAATAAATGAAATGAAGTACATCTTCAACAGATATGCTACAAAACAATGCTAAACACTTTAAATTATTGAGTAAAGTTGAGAGGATGCAAGAGATAAGCAGGACAAAAAGTCTTGGCCACAGTGGCAAGGCTAGGATTCAGATTCAGTAATACAGCATTTCAGAATGAAAGATGCTGCATCCAGTTCTAGAGTTCCTGATCTTCAGAATGAGTGGATTTCAGTAGAGAATTGGAACTTGATATAATTAGAGACAATTTTGTCCACTCTACATTTCACTGTTCCTAACACAGAGAAAGGCTGAAGAAAGTTAGACAAAGGCGCAGGGTTCATTTGTGTCCAAGCTGTGTTGAAAGCCTGTCCTATATTGATCTCTCATAGAGCATCTTCCCGTTCTCAGTGTGAGCTAAGCATTCTGAAATTAGAGCAGATGAGAAACAACACAGATATGTGATACAGTTCACTTTGGGGGGGAAATACTGAGAGAAAATATCTATCACGAAGTCTGTAGAATACAGAAAGAAATAATTCCATAGTAACTATTACATAATGATAATAGCTCCCCAGATATTTGAATTTAAAAATTCATTATTGCATATATTTAAAGTAGAGAAGTTGATTTTATGGGACACACACACACACACACACAGAGTAAGTTGGTTCCTACTGTAGAATGAAAGCATATATCATTTTGCATAAATTATGTGGTGGTTTAAATGAGAATACCCCCTCTAGCTCATATATTTACATACTAAGTCTTGAGTTGATATGCTGTTTGGAAAGGATTAGAAGGTGTGTCCTTGTTGGAGGAGGTGTGTCACAAGGGGTGGGCTTTGAGGTTTCAAAAGTCCATACCAGGTCTGATGTCTCTCTGTCTTTCTCCACCTGCTGTCCGCGAACCAGGATCCAGCTCCCAGCTACTTTTCCAGCATCATGACTGCATGCGATCACATTTTCTGTTAAGATGATAAGGGACTAAGCTTCTGAAGCAAGCCCCAGTTAAACATTCGGTCATGGCTTCTCTTCACAGCAGTAGAGTAACTAAGACAAAGAATTCATATTTTTGTGGCAATAGCAGTTATATTATGATCTACCCATTCAGAAAAAATTCTGAACGAGGCATTATTATTAATTATAGTCTGCACACACACATTAGGTGCTTATAGGTTCTTTGGTCTAAGGTGGTATTTAGAGTTAGGTGGAGTACTGGTGCAGTGGAATAATCTTTTTGTACACTGTGAAGATGGGTCACTCTGATTGGTATTAATAAGGAGTTGAATGACCAATAGCTAGACAAAATTTCCAGGCACAGAGGATGCTCAGAAGAAGAACAGAGATGCCAGGAGACACAGAACCAGTGGAATGGGCAATATGGAAATGAGGTAATAAAGCCATGAGACAGAAAGTAAATTAATAGAAATAGGTCAACATAAGTTATCAGAGATAGTTAGAAATAAGTCGAAGTTATCAGCAGAGCTTTCAAAATTAATAATAAGTCTCTGTGTCATTATTGCAGAACAGATGGTTCCAGCAAAAAAAATCTGCCCACATACTGGTTAAAGTATGTTACAATTCCATGCTACACATTATGACTTTCTTGTAACTTTTGCTTGTTTCTTATTCCTCTTGTAAAATCACTCTAGGAGCTGGAGCTACAGCGTGAGGCCAACTAAATATTCTTTGTCATGGTACAACCCAGCATCATTGCCCCAGCAAGCGGACTGGGTGCTAAGCCTCACTTGGGGTGTTCCCATTTCTATCTTATATTAACTACGAGCTTATGGTATTAGATTTAATTTAATTTAATGATGTACTCATCTTGACAGGCTGAAATATGTTCACAGATGCGTGGGAGAGCATGCCACTCCTTGTCATTAACAAATGGAATCTTTGATAAAAACTAGCAAAATGTTAAATGGTTGATTGGTGATATATTTGGCATAATAGCCTATTGTTGGTTTACCTGAATACTGCAACATATGCAAAGCTATAATTAATATCATTACCTATGGGAGGGTTGCTTATTTGTTCATAAATGAAAAGCATGCCCAAGTAACATTAAAGTCTGCACCACATTACTTCAAAGAACCATTTTAATGGCCCTAGAAGTTCAGAGGTTCCTTTATACTGTTATTTATCTCCTCCCCAGAACACTCTATTCTATAAATAAAACAATACAGACTTTTTGATAGCTGAAAGTGAAATGAAATTCCTTTTTAGACCAGTGCTTTCAGTTGAGAAAAATCAATATATTTCAGTTCATTTCAAGGTTGATTCTTTTCCATTATGGAAGAGTGTTTACAAATGTTTCTGACAAAGGGCACACCAGCAAATCATTGTTCTGCTCTCAAGAGTGCACCTCTGTAAGAGATAACAAAATAAGAACCAACCAAAGAAAGCAAATCAGCTTGCTTACTGCTTTTGAAGGGCTGACTTTTTCACATCCCACCTAATTTACAAGGAAGAAAGACAATGACTCTGTAATAGATGGCTGATTAGAGAGAATAGCTTTGGTGTTTTGAAAGAGCAGCTAATATTTAGGTGGGCTTTCATTAAGTCATATGTTGGATACTTTGGAATCTGCAGCATACACTTTAGGTTCAGTGGCTCCCACATAAAAAAGTATCTGTGTATATTGGAGTGCGTAAGGGCTTGAACAATGGAAGTTGGCAGACCTGGTTTCAGATTTTTGCTTTCTCTGTATTTCCTGTGAAGGAGCACTCTGGGAAAGCCCCGGAACCTCCCACTTCTTTGAGTTTGTGCATGACAATATAACCTCTCTGTGCTGTAACTATGAGGTTCATGCTCCCCTCTGATTCCCTAATGTTTTTCTTTGCTCTAGTGCTAACTCACAATGGACAAGCAGAACAACTGCGTGGTGAGGAAAGTTCTGAGTGACCCTTGCTGCCCTGTAATATGTACCTCTGAGTCCATGCTCTCAGAGGTAGCATTTGTGTCTTTCTCTATCCTCGACAAAAGGAGACTTAAGATTTCTCTTGCAGGCAAATGTACAGAACTTGCCATCATTTCGTTCAAAACTACACATGTGGTATACATTACCTCAAAAGTCATTCTTATGTGAACTCATGATAATCCTAAATGTATTGGGATCAGACCTTCCCTACTACACCACATAGGGTAATTTGTTGTTAATATGACTCACGTTTTCAACAGCCAAGTGTTTCATTGCAATAGAGCTATTCTGAAAACTGCCATGGCTTTAACAGCACAATACTTTATTCTTTTCTAGTACTTTTATTGTATATATATAAAGTACCTTTATCAGCTCAGAGGGCCATAACAAAATATTGCAGACTCTGTGGTTTAAACAAGAGATTGTTCTTTTTCTGGTTCTGAGGGCTTGAAAGTTGAAGATTAACTCTGGGGCGTTTTAGTTTCTGGTAGAGTCTCTCCTGCCGGCTTTCAGGTTGTCACCCAATAACAGGGTACTAATACCAACTTTCTCTGTGCATGTGCAGAAAGGGCTATCACTGTTCCGAGAAGGCACCTGTACCATCTGGAAGATTCCTTGGATTTCAAACCTCATTTAACCTCTATTACTTCCTAAAGACCCTTCCTCCAATGTAATCACATTGTGAGTCAGAGCTTTGGCATTAAAATTTGATGGAAGTAAAAATCCATCCATAGAACAAAATAAATGTATAGATTCAGTAGCAGCAATTCAATCACTTTAATTCATTTTTTTAAAAAATAAGTGACTTGACTTTTTAAGTTTTTGCTATGTTTTCAATGTTTAATCTTGTTTTGCTTCTGAGACAGCATTTTATTGCAGCCAAGATTAACTTAAAAAACTTTATCTAGCCTAGCCTTGACTCAAACCCATGGTCTTCCTATCTCAGGCTTGCCTTACCACCATGAGCAGCTACTCTTGGCCAGGGAGTTTAAAGCAGTAGATTTGCAGTGGTGGTTTGGATGAAATTGGCCCCATAAGCTCATAGGTAGTGACACTATTAGGAGGTGTGACCTTGTTGGAGGAACTATGTCACCAGGGGTGGGGTGTGAGATCTCAGAAGCTTAGCTTAGGCCCAATGGCTCACTCTCCCTTCCTGATCTCTGAGGATACAGATGTAAAGCTCTGAGCCTCTCTCCAGCACCATGTTTTCCTGCCATGCTGCCCTGCTTCCCACCACAATGACAATGGATGAAACCTGTGAAACTGCAAACCAGATCCAATTAAATGCTTCCCTTTATATAAGAGTTGTCATGGCCCTAGTGTCCCTTCATAACAGTAGAAACCTTAACTAACACACTTTCATGCATTTATTCCGCTTTGCTAAACATTTTATGAAATAGCAAATTATCTTATTACATTACAGTTTGGGGTTCATAAGATCACTGTAGCCTTCATAAGAACTTTGTGGGGTGAGAGCATTAACATCACAACATTGGGTCAGTGAGATACAGGTCAGGGCCTCTACTACAAAGATCACAGAACAGAGTTCTGGAAAAGCCCAGACTAATTAGCAGCCAGACACATATGCAACCGCAATCACTGACTCTCACTTCACTCCCCTCAGTTCACTACTCTCCTGTGCAGATTCGTTAGAGCCTAGAATCAGTTTTAAAATTCTCTTCAAGAACTGGTTCGAAGTGTTACTGGAGTCTGTAACTAAGAAGAGTCTCGTGGCTGTCAAACAGGAGCACACTTCTGACGTTATACACGGATGCGGTAAATCTGAATTTCAAAGAAAATCGACTCTGAAGATGATCTCACATAGAAAAGCAGGTAAGTATTGTTGGCATATTAAACTACTGCCAGGTAGACTAGCATAGAGATAAAACCATGTACAAGCTACTGTATGAAATGCATTCCTAGCAGTTAACTAATCAACAAGTGCCATTTACCAAGTGATTTCTGGGGAAACAGTGCTAAATAAGAAAATGGCACTACAGCTCTGCTTCCCGAGCCACAGACAACATTCTAGTGGCTCTCGGAACATTTTATGCTAATGGAAGACATTCTCAGCCGTTAAAATCTGAAAGGCAAAATCATAGAGAGTTTGAAGCATACATACTGATAACTATTTTATTCTATCTAAAGAGGAAGTGCTGCTTTGCAGGGACAGCTACCAGTCAGTTGTCACTGAAGGGCAGACACAGACGTTGAAGGAAGCCAAAGGAAGGGACAGCACCCACTAAAGAGCAGCTTGTCTGAGCTAATGCGCCTTTGGAGTCTCTTGCCCAACCAGAGGACACCTGACAGCAGGGTGTTAGCTTGCTTAACCTCCCTGGTCTCTTGCCCTAGCTCAAGGTCCTCAGTGAGAGCCCAGAAAAGTAACTCTACCTTAACGATGAGTTGTAAAATGCTTGGGACAATAATAGTGTATGTAGTTGGATGCCTGGTTCAGAAGGGGTTAAATCAAGGGCGCGGAGCATTCCTGCTTTGGGTGGAAGAACCGCCAGTGGGGTCACTGAGCACCAATGTCACACTAACTACTGAAGAGCAATAATTAAGCTCATACCTTTAACTTTGTCAAATGACTTATCTACAATGCTCCACCCCTTCCAGAAAAAATAAATTAAGCAGTATGAGTCTGCTGTTAGCAACTGCAGTGATTATGTGGGAAACGTCCCTCAGGATTAGTTGGTTTAAGAACAAACTGTTATGTATAGAGTGTTAGAGCACTCAGGAAACAGGCTGTTTCCAGAACAGGTTCAATCTTCTAGGTTGTGAATACATATCAGATAAAGTCAAAATCTCCTCCAGATAGGATTCAAGTCTCATTTCATGGTGATACTATTTTTTAAATATGGAGGAAATGTGTATATTTTCATTCAGTTCTTAATAAAGTTGTGCATTGCAAGATTTTTACTAAATGCAGCTAATAAAGGGAATGTTTCATATAGACCAAGTGAGAGCGATTGAATAGACTGCAGTGAGAATGGTCTAGATTTTTCATAATACAACAAATTCAAGGTAGTGGCAGTTTGATAAATCAAAGAAACAGAGACCTCATTCAATCTAAGAGAGAAGATTGAGGGATGAAGGCAGACAGGTGCTATATTTGTCATCTTCCACTGAGGTTACAGAATTGAAAAAATAACCCTGTGTTTTGCTGTGAGCTGGCTAATCAATGTGTGTGTGTGTGTGTTATTCTAAATTCAGCACCTTTCTCCTTCCTCTGTGTGGTTTATGTTTTGAATCTTCTAAAGCAGACAACACAGAACTCTGTCTGTTGTGATATGCTGAGGGGACCACACACTGGAAGAGCTGATCGATGAATGACTTTCCCCGTGGAAGGTCACCACTTACTAATTGATTGTTACTAAAGAAGAATAGAGGAGCCTTCCCAGGAAGATTGATTCCTCTGACCTAGAAGAGATCATTTTCCTAAAGAAGAGTTTACTTGTTCTGTTTTCTCTGCTGAACTGACACCAGAAAAATTATCTGGAGATGGGCAAAACATCTGTAGACTCCGGTTACCTCATGTTCTAGAGATGTACCACACAGATACCTAGAGGCATCTCAGCTAAGTGGGCATGACTATTCCAATTAGGCAAGAGTCCTCACCATTAAAGGTCATTAGATTTAATTTGATGCCCCGAGAAAATTGTTGATGAAGCCCATCCCATGACGGGCGGGGCTTTGTGTACTTAAACCCAAGCAGGATGCTCAGAACACACTTCTACAATAAAATTCATCAAGTCTCCAACAATAGCATTTGGCAACATATCAGTTGCATCCAACACTTTTACTTTACAGATGAAGGAGGTGTGGCTAATTAGGAGAAATAAGACTAGGTTCTGAGCCTCACTCATCGTCCAGCCAAGAGCTCTTTACACGATACCATCAAACCTCCTAGACATTGCCTGTGATTGGAGCATATCTTTAAGACAATGACCTCTTCGCGTGCTTGTATTGTTGGTTGTGTACGCTAATCATGAAATCACTGTGCTGTGAGTTCTGACTAAGGCTTTACCCTTGAGGAAGTCAGTCTTGGACCAATGAGACGGCTCCTCAGACAGACACACTTTCCACCAAACCCGACGAGTGGAGTTCAATGCCGAGGACCGATATGGTTGTCCACTGACCTCCACATTTGTGCCATGGCTCACGAGTGCTCACTTGTAGATAAACATGATGTTTTTTTTTGTTGTTGTTGTTTAAAGGAAGTCAATCTCACTGCATCTGCTATTTTGACATTTATAGAGATAATCTTTTGTATGTCATGAAGTCAAGGCAAAGAGGTCAAGTTTTATGAAAGTAGTACATAGCATGGTGCTTTGCAAGTAGTACCTATGTCTGAAGATATGTTGCTAAACTGGTGATGAGAAATTGTTTTTTAGAACCTTATTTGTGTCTTTTAATTCCAGGGAGTGGATTATATGCCTGTTTCTTCTCCTACTCCCACCATCCCATTCTCACATGAAATACCACTAGAAATAAGTGAGAAGGAAGAAGACAAAATTCTACAAGGAAAACGGATAGACTTTAACATACTAGTGACTTAAAATACTCATTTGGAAGACATACATGGATAGATGGTGGATTAATAAATGATAAAGTTGGTCACTAGAAAACTCTGCTGTAAGTTCATGTAAAGCCCGGATTAGTATGTATCGTTCCTGAAGAAGATTAAGATGAAGAGGTACCAGGTAGTGATGGACAGAAAGGAGACATGTGGGATGATGACAGTAAAAAATTCACAGTTCAGTTCATCTCCACTAACAAGATGCCCAGCGTCAAGCTTCTACCCAAGCATGACTACCACAACCCCAGCAGCCGAGGAGTCCTAAAGAAACTGAAGCCACTATACAGGGGAAGTTAGCTCAGAGCTGACATTCCACAGAGAAAGCCTCTGGACTCTGCCTCTTAGAAGCACCAAAGCAGTACTGCCAATTCCCTGCCAGTTCTCTGCAGAAAGATTATTGGTAGCTAGCTCCTCTACTGGAGCTGTCATGGACATTATGCTGCCTTTGCCATAAGTATGATAAAGCAATTAAAATAAAGAAGCAGTAATGGGAAACTTACAGTGTGACAGAGAAAGAAGCAGATAAAACATATAAGTCCAAAGAAAACCAAGGTGATTGAGGAAGTCGATGATAACAAGAGTGCAGATCTGCAGCAGCATTCTCCAAGTCAAAGGGATCTTAAACTCATGAAAGCCACACTGGAGATCTGGACAAAGATGAATAAAGAGCTCCTGAAATTGAAAATACATTGTTTAAACAAATAAAATGTGCAGAAGAGAAAGAAGATAACATCTTTTAGAAAATAGAGTCAAAACACTCCGTGTAAAGGAAAGGAAATATGTGAACGATAAGAAAATAATCAATTGAGCACGTGCATAGTCCAGGTAATGAAATTTAGCAAGAAAGAATCAAGGTCAAACAGGACCACATCTTAAAAAACAGACAGACAAAAAACAGCAATGACTTTGCTGGGAAGATATGAGCCTTCAAATTGTGACCTCAGTAACACATACCTGAGTGATGCTTGTTGGGAATGTCAGGATTTTTAATAGAAGTGAAGCATGTAAAATTCACAGAGAAGACATGAAAACAGCAATCTGGATACTAGAAGAAATAAAATCCCAACATACACACATACACACTCACTCACACACACACAAAACAAACAAACCACAAAAAGCCCAAAGTTCAACACCTTCAAAACCAGGACATGGCTTACAACCCAGTTAGACTATCAGCGCCATGGTGTTACAGTCAGCCGTCTACCACAGCAACAAAAATGTCGGAGATGAACAACGTCTTCATTTTGGTTTATTTTGGCTCACACTTTTGAAACCGTTAGTCCGTGGGTCAGCTGACTCTGCTGCTTTCTAGCCTGTGGCAAGGAAGAAGATACCCCCATACCCAGCCTCACTCCCCACAAAGACAGGAAAGGGTTAGGAACCCATTATCCCCTTGAAAGGTGCCCTTTTGGCACTTAACTTTCTCCAATTAGCCTACACATTTTAGAGCAGATGGTTCTCTACCTTCCAAATGCTGAAATCCTTTCATACAGTTCTGCATGGTGTGGAGCCCCCACCTTAAAATTATTTTTGTTGCTACTCCATCACTGTAATTTTGCTACTGTTATGAATTGTAATGTAAATACCTGTGTTTTCTGATGGTTTAGGTGACCCCATAAAAGGGTTGATTGACCCCAAAGGTGGTGTGGGAGGTCCTTCTTTCTATGTGTTGCTTTCATTGGTGAATAAAGAGACTGCCTTGGCCTTTTGATAGGGCAGCCCTTGGGTGGGCGGAGTAGACAGAACAGAATGCTGGGAAGAAGGTAGTGTGGCAGATGCCATGGCTCTCCTGCCCAAGACAGTCGCTGGTTAGACTCATGCCTGAAAGCCACAGTCAAGTGGCGATACACATTAATGGAGATGGGTTAAACTAATATGTGAGAGTTAGCCAATAAGGGGCTGGAGATAATGGGCCAGGCAGTATTTCAATGAATACAGTTTCTGTGTAATTATTTTGGGGGTTAAGCTAGCCGGGCACCAGGAATGCGGCCCGCACCTCTTACTACACAAAGGGTTGCAAGCCACAGGTTGAGTATCCTTTTTTAAATGTCCCACCACCTCCTGACTGTATTAAAGGCCATTACCTGTCTTTTAGCACCTGAGTCTCTGAGGGACATTCAAGAACCACAGAGTTACACACGGTTTTGGAACAAAATTGTTCTTAAGAATCCAACATTGCCAGCAAACTTTCTAGGAAATTTGAGAGGAAATTTCTTGGCAAAGTGAGGAAACAAACTAAGAAAGAGAGAGATAAGCAAGCACTCTAGTAAATGGTATCCTCAAGCCAGAGTAAAGAGTTGAAAGTGATCTTAGAAGGGCAGCTGGGCAACCTGGATTGTTTTGAGTTTGGGTTTTGGTTTCAGATTTAGCCTTTTCTGACAACTATCTCTTCTTTTCACTCTTTGTTCTGTCACTCTTTGTTCATCTGATGCAAGAATTTTCCCACATTGAGTTGCTTCTTTGAGACTTGTTTAAATTTATAAATATTCCATCTGAGGATGCAGACCTTTTACTTGACCTCTCTTTACCTTCATCAAGAATAAGCGAGAGCATATAATAAACTACTGAGTGAATCTTATTGAATGTTCACTGGCCAATCATCCCAGAGCAATCCAGTGGGGAGACCATCTTTGACTGCAAAGGCACCTGCTATGAGGAGCCGATGGGCCTCTAAAGAAAGAGGTTATAACCAAATGCATCCCGGGACATAAGTGTTATGGGAAAAGATCTTACAAAACTGAAGCAAGATTTGCTGTTTCCCTGGATTCTTACTTTATTTAAACACATCGATTTGACTTGAGTTCTAAGTAGACATCAATACAGTATCAGAGAAACATGCTTAGTAGGTACTTAGCTGATGTCATATATGGTGTTTAAATTCTTCTGAACCTATTCATCTTACCAAGCCCTTGTTTTAAAGAACAGTTGAAGAGCTGACTTGGAAACTTGAGAAGTCAATTTCTTTTGTCTTTAACAATTTCGCCTAATGTTTTTATTTCTATTTTTTTAACAGATTGAAGCTCTTCATTTCACAGAAATGTGAGTCACCCAGCAACTTTCTAGAAAATATTATATTTGGCTATCTCAGGGATAATTTATACATTCATGTGATTATGAAAAATAATGTTTCCTTTCAACATTTTGCCCAGCAACTCCATCCAACCTACCACTTTTAACCAGAAAAGGAATAAAACACGCAGCTGAGCAAATCTTCCCAACCTCCCCTGGCTCGTCCTCGCCACTGACTGGCATTTGAGTTCTGCATTAGTCAACAGTCAGCCAGCTGGAAAGACAAAGAGGAGCACAGAGGGTTACAGTCTCCCGACACCCCTTTCGTTTTTAGGGCACTAAGTACAATTGGCAAGCTGTTCTGCAGCTCCTGAGAAACCTTGGGGCTTAAAATGCTTGTCAGTGCTAATACAGAGCTGGGTTCTGTTGACCCAGCCTTTACTCAGCCACCTACTCAGCACAAGCTTTTCTCATTCACCAGGAAGGCACAATTTTTTCCTCCAAATATCTTGCCTGTATTTTCCATTCCAACAAACATCCTGCATAGTCTCAGAATACCTTGAATTTTCTAGTGGGGGAAAAAAAGCTCAAGGAAATTGGCTCTACCTGCAGGTCTAAGCAATCAGAGATTTGTTTCTGAATAGCTCTGAGGGATTTCGCCATATGACTCCCATTAATGAAATTGCTGGGCTAATCTCTCTGTGTGACATTACAAACACCAGCTTCCTGTCCAACTTCAGCTGAAGCTTTCTCTATGTTTCTTTTGCTGTTAGAACCAGAACTGTGAGCCTGGAAAGGATTTCCAAGATCAATCAATCCTGTCTTCCAATTTTACAGATGAAAAAATTGGGCTTCCAGGGGCTGTGCCTGGCTGTCAAATGGCTGTATGATTGAGCAATTTGTTCTATGGACTATATGAGCTGTCATGGAATTTAGGAAGCGTGTTTTAAGGCATAATTTGCACTAAGTTAAGGCGTAAGGAAGGAAACGCGGGGAAGGACATAGGTTACTGGACACTAAAGTTGCAAGGGTTTGCTTTACCTTGCAAGTAGTCTATTTAATGGTTGTGTCAATATCTGGAAGGTTCTTATTTAAAAGATTATACTGTAGAAGTAATGTTAACATTCATCTGATCCGTCAACTACAGGGACCCATTATTATTACCAGTAGAGTTGATACAGTAGGATGATCTCTCTCAAATATGTGCCTTGCCACGATTACCGGAATTTGAAGTCTGTAAACAGCAGGAGCATCTTAAAGTCAGATGCTAAGAACTGGAGAGACAGCTCGGCCTTTAAGAGCATTTGCTGCCCTCGCAGAGGACAGGAGTTTGGTTCCTAGTACTCACGTTGGGTAGCTCACAAGGGCCTGTAATGGCCTGTAACTCTAGCTCCAGAAATCTGGTGCCCTCGGCTGGCCTGTTTAGACACCTGTACACCCATAGCACACAGACAGACAGACAGACACACATCACAACATGCATACACCATTGGCTTTGCCTCCGCAGGTTCCTATTACATAAATTATTATAAATTCTTAGATTTTTTAAAAAGTGAAGTTAATTTTGAATAACTCTGAAGTGAGTTGTGGACAAACCACAAGAGGTTGCAAACCTTCTCTGTGTTTCCCCGAAATCATTATCTTTCTCAGAATTGCCACAGTTCTAAGCAACTTTTGGTAAGTGAAATTCTTTTATCTTCTACATTCCAAGATTCAGTCCATTTATTTAGAACAATGAGAAGATACCTGTTTTTCTTTCATTAGTTTCTGGGTTTTTTTTTTTATTTATTTAGTTTTCAGTATGGAAAAGCATTCTTCTATACATTTTAGTGATATTGTCCCACAATTAATACTAGAGTCACTCAGACATATGGTATACTATAGAAGCAGTGACTTCCCCATCATGCATCTCATCAGATGGGTCCCAAGCATTTGATGTTCACTGTGTGACTGAGGATGCTCTAGCCCTGTATTTGTGGTGACTCCGGTGACCTGGTGATCAGTGTCTTAGAGGTGTACTCGCCATCTCTATTCAAACAAGACTTTTATGTTTCTCTCTCTGGCTTCCGCTCCAATGAAACCACAGCTTCTATATCGAGTTTCTCCTCAGGAGGGGGCAGGTGTGAGCAAGCTAGAAGAAAGCCCGTCTGTGTCCACATCCCATGCTCAAACCCAATGCCTACATTTCTCTCCTGGCACTTAGGATTTCATCAAACTGTTCTGAGACATGAATGGCCGCTTATTTGGTTCACAACTGTCACAGCACGCTTAGCGTGTGGGAATAGCTTGCCTTACTCTTTTCAGATCTTTATTTGCTCTTGCCTTAAAGCAGATGACTTTCAACTCACATGTACGACACTTTATCATGGCGGAAAGATGTTTCCGAAATTGCAGTATAACTATGCAAGTTGTTATACGTGGCCCTTTCTTGGGAAATACTTATACTGACATCAAAAGCCAGGTTCTGCAATTAGAAACAGGTTATTTATTGGATTTTGCAAAAGAGGAAACAGAATTGGGCCTAACTCTTCAAACAACATGAGGATGATACAGAGCCCTTCGCTTTCAGATCCTGGGTTAGGGTTAGGGTTAGGGTTAGGGTTAGGGTTAGGGTTAGGGTTAGGGGTTAGGGTTAGGGTTAGGGTTAGGGTTAGGGTTAGGGTTAGGGTTAGGGTTTGCTTACCCCTTTAGTTCTTACTCCTTTGTGAAATATGCTGGGAGGATTGTCATCAAAAGACCCTAGCTGCAAAGAAGTCCTCAGGATTGAAAACGAAATGACAATGTAGCTTAGACAAAGCCTTTGTCTTTATTTATCTTGGTCTTGTTCTGCCCAAATCCTCATTCAGTCTCTTTATGTAGCAAGTACACCTGAACTGTTCCGCTCATTATATGGAGATTACCAAGCTCACGGCAATGAACCCAATACACAAAAACAAACTTAGACGCTCAAGTTATGAGGCAGAACTCATGTACAAACAATAATTTAAAACATCCTCCCTAGGTCTGTGACAGTTTTAAAAGAGGAGTCAGTACTCAAAAGCTGGGACCCTGAATTCTTAGAGCTAGTGAGGCATTTGCTTTCGAAAAGACTCAGAGGCCTGTGGAGGAACGCATTCCTGGGATATTGACAACAGGTGAGTCTTCTCCTCTTTGGGGGCATGGATGGAGGACTATGATCTATAGCTTATAATTTTCAAGTGTCAAGGTTTTTATCGAGGTGGAAATCATTATTTTAAAGCCCATAGTTTCAATGGTGCATACTTGATTTATGGCTTAAGAATTGATTTTTTTTTCCTCCTTATGCTGTGTTAACATCCTCCTGTAATAGTTTCCATCTTGAAACTAAGATTGGGCCTGTTTATTATAATACTGATTGTGAAATTACCAACTCTCTCTGTGTATGTATGTATGTGGTGGGGGGAGTAGCTACATGGTTTTGAAATAAGCACAGAATTGAGATAATTATGGGGATCGCTTAAGGCTAAAGCCACCAGCAATACAGAAAACTGAAATGTTTCATTTCATGGACTTGAGGTAAAATTCCCTGTCCTACACTTGGCAGACATAGCTATACAATACTGGCCTAGCCGGGTTGGAGAATCTTGCTTTCCTTTGCATCTTCATCTCGTCATAACGACACAGGTGTATGAGCCTGGTTAGATTTAACTCCATCTGAACCGGAGCACGTATTTCAAATGCAAATCAAGCCTCCGTTGTTTTAACCATAAAAGGCAGGAACATGAACTCCAAAGCGGATTTCGCACGAAATGACGTGGATAACAACATTGCTTCCTTTGTGAGTCTCTTCCCACAGGACTAGCCACTTCCTTACCTGTCTTGAGGCCTGTTGGGACATGTTTATAAACATTATGGGAGTAAACTTATAATTAAAAAATATAGCCCAGTCCTTCAGCAAGTAATTATATTGACTATTATTCATCCTTTACAAGAAATTCCTTAAAGATCTAAAGAGCGACAGCCTTATCAAGCTCTCGTGGCTTGCCTTGATGCATGCCTATATTTGGAAGCCTAGTCTCACTTTCAATTTTACATATAGGGGCACAAAATGAAACTCAAATAAAAGTCCCTTGAAAAAAGATCTTCATTAAAATAATTTCCAAATTAGAAAATTACATACTCAAACATCATGCGCATGCATAAAAGGATGAGCTATACATGTGTCTGCATGTTTGTATGGGATGCGCAGTCTCTGGGACATATAAATATGCATAAGTTTCTCATACAACATAATTAGAGAAAATTACATATCTAGCCAATTAGTCTTCAGAGCATCTTTCTCCCTCCTTGGCCTCAGTGCCCTTGATCAGGCCGCTTTCACTTTCTGTGGTTCCTCTCCCAATCCTTCAAACCCAATGCTTTCCCTGCAGGGCAACCTGCTTCTTCCCGCTCCCTATTCCCATTCACTTCCCCCGACTGCTTCCAAGCCTCAGATACTGGGCAAGACTCCAGCTGTTTGTGGGTGGACAAAACAATTACCCAGAAACGCTAATAGAAACTTTCTGTCTGATGTCATGGATGGCCCTAGACCACTGCTGGTACTCTCCATCTCTTTGTCCCCCGGCTAAACACCAAAGAATAAGTCATCCCTCTGGATTGCCCATGTATCTTTCCGCACCACTGGCTTACGGAAAACTCAATGCAAGCAAGAAAGAGGAGAGCCCTGCGGAGTTGGGAGAGACAGGCACTCAGGCTAGCTGCCACCTTGTTTAGGGTGACAGGTGAAGAAGCACAGCTCTTGACTTACAAGCTGAGCTTTCTGGAGAACCCTGGAAGTCCCCATCTTCCAGTTTAGCATGCCACTCCTGGGCAAGTCTGGGCAGTTCATATTTTGCCTCTGCTCGCTGAGTAGTTATCTTCAGCCATGGCAGAGCAGACATGCAACAGCCAGCTCCACCTGGCCTCAGAGGACAGAGTCACCATGGGATTTTCTCGCAGACTTAGCTGCTCTGCACTCCCAACACTCCTAGGATGAAAGCATGTCTTAACCCTTCTCATCATCGTTTCTCCTAAGAGCCCATGAAGGTATTTTCCATAATACATCTTTAAGTCAATAAAATATACTCCATGATGATTTGATGGCATGGATACACTTACCACATATCTTTATCTCTATATCTGTCATCTGGTCATGTATTATACATGTGTGTATGTGTCATATGTGTTATCCTACATATAACACCATTAGATGTTTTTACTCGCCAAGAATCAATCTCAGCGGTAAAGGCATGTCGAGTGATATTCAGGCTGCATGGATGTTCTATGTCTCTGAGGTAAGGCTGACACCAAATTTGGCACATCCAAGGTCCTTCTGAGGCCTCAAGGCTGCCTACCTTGAAAAACCTCCTGCCTCGTTTTCCTGCATGTGTTCAGCTACAGTTTATTTCATTGTGTGGCCTCAGATCACAGTGCTGCCTGGGCCATATGTAGGGCTGCAAAGGCGACGGAGCAGTAAGCTGTGGGGAGCATTCCTGGGGAGTTAGCAGTCCTGCTGAGAACCTTTCCTTCATCTCAGGCTGCTTTTAGCCTGGTGCTTTATCTAAACACCAAGAGGTAAAGAGGAGTTGCACAATAGGTATGTTGTTTAGGAAATGTTTCCAACGTAAACAAGGATTGATGCTGAAGGGCCTTATTTCAATGCCTAAGACAAGAGCTATCTGGGGGTGTCGGAAAGGGTGAGGCATCTTTGAGATGTGGGCACACTTGGCAAAGAGTACAGAAATGATATTCTCAGCATGGGAGTATCACACACCATATTTTGGAGACACAGACATGCTCACTCTTAAATCCCTTCTTTGTGCTTGTTCTATATAATATTTGAGGTTTCAGCAGGGTCAGGATTGCATTTTAGCAAGATCAGTCATTACATTAGACACCTCTAATGCTTTTAAACTATCTACAGATTGAAATGTATTCACACTAAACAAGCATGGCAAGTCCCCCAGAGAATCCAACTTCTTTATCTTTCAGTAGTTTCCGACTTGCTGTCTATGTTCTCCCTATAATGCTAATTCTAACATTATGGCCTAGGCGCTACCATGGGTCATGCTGTGTCCTCCACTTACGTAAGCTTCCGTCTATTGCCATCTGCTCAAATCCTGCTCTTTCGACTCCTTCCAGGTCAGCGTCTATAAAATGCCAGGGGTGTTTCCAAGTAGTTTTCCATTTCTCCCTCTTCTAACTTTTCTTTTGTTCCTTTGCACGGTCATTGGAGAGGAAACTAGGTTACAAAAAAAAAAAAAAAAAAAAAAAAGGCGGACTTGGGGTATTTAGCTTCTCCACCACACAGCCAGCCAGGGTCTACAAACACCGAACTTTAAACCTTCCTTCGTGTCTTGCTCGAACTGAGGATGCAGTAGAGCTCTATGTTCTGTTGTTTCTACTTGTGTTTTTGCTTGTGGCCAGCAACAGTGAAGGGCTTGGGTGGAAATACCCATCTCCAGTTCTAGCCTCCTGGGTTGTTTGTCTTTATTTCCTTCGAGGGGAAAGAAGGTGTTGGGACCAATGAGTTTTAGAATCTTGAGGGAATAACTGCTTGTATTTTAATATTGTTAATTAGCAAGGCTAAAGACAGCCCCTCTGCTGGGAGTTAATAGGTTCCTTCCAGATAATTGACAGAGTCCAACAACCGAGCTCAAAAAGCTGTTCACCCTGCCTTCCCATCTTGTGCTTTTGTTTTCTGGTTTTTCTGACACCATTTTCTGGGTGGCCCCTGCTGGCCAGTCTTATCAGATTATTTAAACAATGTGGCCCCAAACTCATGTAGGTGACAGTGCTCTGTGAAAAGTTATTTTGTGTTTTGAATCCTGCAGCAAGGCAGAGAGAATTTAAAGCCGATTGCTTTTATTTTTCCCCCTCCCTGCTTTGGTAACCATGGGGACAGGAGAGCAACATGTACCAAGCTGGTGGGAAGGAACAACCTGGGAAATTCTCCTAGAGAGGAATGAGTAAAAAGTTATTGTGACATAGGATCCATGGGTACAGCTTTCTCTCACCCAAACCAGAAAGTCCAGTATCTGTGCAGGTACTGCAGCTATCAGCACAGCTGGGAGATGGCACCTTCTCTGACAGTGGAATTTTTCTAAAATCCCACTGAGAGCGTGTGTGTAACACAGGGAGAGTCAAAAGATATTGTCATCCAGATAATTGAAAGGGGAATAGGATTAATATTCCTGTGTTGTATAAGCAATACTGTGAACGACTCAACTTTCATTTCTAATTCAGAGAATCAGAAAATAGTCAAAGAATTATTTTTACCTTCCAGTATCTAGGCATAACTTCTGATTGAAGCAATTCTGGTTATGAGTTTGAATCTTCAGCCGGCATCTCCTGAAGTAGATATGCGGATGCGCGTGTGCATTGGTGGGTTTTTAGTTCAAGACATTTCTATAGTTCTTTCAGAAATACTTTTTGTTGGGATGTTTACTTTGGATCACCCTTAAGAAAGAACAAGAATAAGTGTGGAGGATTATTTAACGCATCCTCGGAAGTATGAGAACTCAGTGGATTTTATTCCTTTAGTTAGAAGAGGAGGAACTGAGAAGAATACAGGTGTAGACGCCCTGCGGTTTAATATTTAATCTCTATTTGCTTATCTGAACATTTCATCCCAGATCGTTTTCATGTTTTCTTTACTTGCATCACAGATTTGAATAGTTGCATCCATATCACGCTTCACTTTGTGCTTGTTGACATGACTGAACTATTTATTATGCTCCCGACAACTCCATTAGACACCACAAAAGCTTAGCCTTGACGTATTTTTTATATACAACAGATAAGGATTCAATTCCTTTACCAATTACTGTGTTTCCATCATACCTCCACTAACTTTCTTTACCACAAGTCAAAGAGATGTTTATCTAAAGCCATGTTCACTGTCCAAACTGACAAAGTACCCTCAACTCTGTTCTTTGCACCCCACAACAGATTCCGTGTATGCTGACCTCACACTATTCCACAGAGTCACAGGGAACTGAGTTTTCTTAATTTGCTGTGTTCACATTCTGTCTCCTCTCTAATAATTACTCCATTAAAATTTAAATTTATTATTACTGTGCATGAGCGTGCATGGTAAGTATGGGTGATGTGAATGTCAAGGTCAGAGGGCAATTTATGGGGTTCGTTATCTCCTTCTGCCTTTCCCTGGATTCTGGGAGTGGGACTCAGATCACACGCACAGTGACAGTGACACACACCTTTAAAGCCAGCTGAACCGTCTTACTGGCCGTCCACATACTTTTGATACTGACTTCAACCTTCTGCACTAAGTGATTTGTTTGTTTAACTTGTACTCTCTCTTGCTTCAGCTCGGATGACTTTGTTTTTGTTTTTAGTTAATCTTTTTGCCGATTCTGGCTCCATACAGCACATTTAAAGGTACAGTCTGGGGCTGTTCAGTTGTGTGAACCCCATCCTAGGATCTCACGTACAGCCATGAGCTGACTGCACACATTTCTTTCTTCTAATTCATTTTTGATTATCTTCCATGTCCCCAGTCACTACCATTTATTGCAACTGGCTGGACTGTATGACTCCACTGTGCCTCTGAACTTGGAATACTGGCAACAGAGCTTACCTCCCAGCTGAGTTTTAAATTCACCTCACCTGTCAGCACCAGATATACCAAACCTTAACCACATCCTCGATTCCCTCACTGCTCAACCATCTTCGTTTCTTTCTATCCTTGCCATTCCTTGCAAGGCTCTGCTTCCTCAAGGACTGATCGTCGTGTGCTGGCCCAGACCTCCCATCATGCGCAGCGTGAGACACATGGCTGACGAGGAGCAAAGGCAGAGAACCTCTTCTCCTTTGCCTGGCAAATTCTGCCTTTAGTATGACTTTGAAACCATTACAGGGTCATCATAGAAAGTCAGTAGCTTCTAAATTGGTTCTATTTCAGAAATCGCTTCTAGGTTTGAATGAAGCATCTGTGGAGATGGAGCTTCAGGGATACTGCACGGTGATCCTGAGTGTGGTAGAGGGGACAATGTTAAATTGTCCCATGGAAATAGATGGCAGGGGATAATGCATCTGGGAGGACACAAGGCAATCTCTCTGGAACCTGTTGTGACTTTTCATCAAAATTCTAAAATAAGATTCATTTAAGAATTTTTTTAATGTTTCATTTTTATTTGCAATTGTCTCCCAAATCATGCTGTGTGCTGTTTGCCCACTCCCACTCTCCACCTCCTTGGTGACTGTGCCATCATTTACCTTCACTATGACAATTCTGCATGGGTGGGTGATGACAACGGCCTACATGTCAGGGCGACAGCTGCCGGGATCGTACCAACCTGCTTGGAGCTGAAAGATTAATAGCGTTTTAAATTCCTTGGTGGTTTGGAATGTGGAGTGTTTCCCCATGGCAAATTATCCTGGTTCTTGCCTTTCACGGGTCCCCACTTCACATTTGCACCCTCCGTCTCACATTCAGAATAGAAAATGTTCTTCCCATGTCCGTGTGATAGAGCAGCGGTTTTGTATGAAGGCGAATGCTGGTCCTGGGGGGGGGGGGGATAGGAAAGCTGGGAACCTGACATTCTGATGGATGAGTTTGGTTTTGCAGTCAGGAATGCATAGTATGTGGGAAAAAGTCGCTGCTTCCATCCCATCTTGGTCTCTATTTCAGTCTTTGCAGCTTAAATAAATAATCCCATGAAAAGCTTTGGTGGAGAATGTCACCCTCAAACTAGTTTTCTTTATCCGTCCATGATTCTAGAAACTTGACTATGTTGATTAGGTAAGGTTGAGTTTTCCTTGTTGTCTCCGGGGAGTTTCATGCTTTAGTCTTCGACAATTAGCATGCAGTTAGGAGTGAGAACAAGGCTTGGACATCTGAGGTTGCTGCCAGCTTCCTTAGAATCCACAGGAAAGAATATTCTTGGGGTCAAGGACATGATAAAAGGAATATATGAACTACAATGACATTACCTTCATTTCTCTCCTTTATAACTTATGTAAGTGTATGTGAAATCAAATAACACTTACATTTATATACTATATATATATTATAGTTAGAATTATACACGACTAAACAAACATATTTGTTTTTAGCTTTTATTTCTACATGTTGTACAAAATACATGCATGGACACATGTACCTACAAAGTGCCACATACATGGGCTAAAGTATAGTTGTTTCTGAAACACAATGATTATGTTTGAATGTAAGTTCCTCTGAAGGCCTGCTGTGAGCTCTGTGCTCCAATCCTTCAGCTGGAACAGCTGAGCAAGCACATTCCCAGGCCCCTCCGTCCTCAGCCATGTGCCCTTAATCCATAGGGAGTTGAAATGAAGCATGGGCTTTTTTTCTCATTTGCGTCTTGTTGACACATTCTTCCTTGCTCAACTGGCAGCCCTCTGTGGTTTCAAATGGAAGGTTCTTTGCTACAACTATGCTCATTACTGTAACTATGAGACGTTTTGCCCATGGTTGGCACATGCCTGAAGAGTCTATGCTGTGCAGGTACTATCACGAAGAGGTTATTCTTCATCTTTAGAGAGAGCGTATTCTGGAAAGAGCATGCAAACATGTTCTGACTATGTGTTCAGGTTTACTGACTCAGAAGTTCACAGAAAGGGCTGTGGTGTTTATAAGCAGAAATATTAAAATACGATAAAGGCAATTGTGTTTCTCCGTTGTATTCTATAATTCTAACTGAATATCTAGGGAGTAAATTGTGTTTCAAGAAGTTAACATAATGAGAATATTAAGTACATCTAGTAAGTGAAAAATAGAACTTTTGGCCTGTGAAGAAAATCATAGTAGTAAAATACATTTTTCTGAGAGTGAGGGGTGAGGTTCCAAATATAGGCGGCCCAAGTTATTAAAATTAAATAGTAAAACAATACATCTTCATAAGTCCTTGTGTACTTGGACTTTACAACGAACTGTATTATTGGTCAAACAGGGTTTCTTTTTTCTGAGAAAAAATAAAGGCCTTTAAAAAGCTTTCCTAGCTCATTGGTGAGCACCCGCCTGGTGGAGAGCCACATTCTGACGAGGGAAGAGAATGAATCGGAAACACGTGGATTGCATTACCTCTGAATAGGCAGGCTTAGCAAAGCTGTAAGGGAAATTCCTGGCAAAATGGGTTAGAGGATAAAAACTACAAAAGGTGGGTACTAGAAAATTTTAATATATAGACTCTGAAAGATTTCCCCTTTCAAAAATGTCAGGGGCTGTTCCAGAAATGGAACAGGAATTCTTGGAATGACTGACCTATTAGAAAAATTCAATCATATATCAGGTTTGGGGAATAGCACAAGAAGAGCCAACTGCACCCTTTTACACATATCCCCAAATAAAGAAACAATTTCTAATATGTGGCTTATAAAGGCCTGTATGAGTGGTGGAGGTTTATATAAAATATTGTACATTCATGTGTGCATAGGTGCATGTACGTAGAAAACATCTACCAACATGCCTTTGGAAAAAGATTTATATTGCAATAACGCATTCCCCATCACGTTCTATATGGTTGCAGTAATTTCATGTGCAATGGTACCCAATATAATTTTTTTTATCTAGTCAATCTAAATAACAATCTTCCTGAGAAGTAAATGTAGACACTTAAGCCTTTATAACCGGTCAGGGGAGATGAGAATATATTCTCTCTGCCACACAGAGTCAGGGGCGTTGGTCATCGGTTTCTCGTCTCCGCCCCACTTTCTTTCATAGGATGTGTTAGGTATTCCAAGATTTCTAAGAGCACAGTGAGTGTGCCCTTTCTCAAAAAAAAAAAAAGTTTCTCAGGGTGGAATGATAGCAACAGGACTCCAAATTTCCATGGAATCTCTAGGACTAGCTTCTCCGTAGGTTCTTCATTGATGGAATATTTTTTCTGTAAACCTTTATCTAACAGAGTTTTATAATTTATAAAATATTTTGTCTCTTTCTTTTGTGATAAGAAAATGTAATTAGGTCTGTTTGTTTGCTTTAATTTGGATTTAGAAAGGGCCAGCCAGTACAACGTTATTGGAATAGGAAATAGGAAAGTGTAACTTGGTTTCCCACCTGAATATCTTGCTCTATTTTAATCCCATGCGTAACTCCAGCACAAGAGACAAGTCCTTAAAGCATGTCCAAATTCCATCAAGGAACCCAATAGGAAAACCGATGCACTTCACGGTAGCACATCAGCTGTCAATCACCTCAGACACCTGGAACTGCTCTAGGGCATGTGAGCCTGTGGAAAGAAATTCCTGGGCCCTCAGCTCCATCATCACCCGGCACTGCATCATAATTTAACACACTGACAACATTCTAGTTAGATGTGAAAAAAATGCGTGAGATTCCATACTGTAGAATCAAGCAGACTCTGGGCATTTGGTGAGGCAGCCCTGAAAAGTGAATGACTCAAAGATGGTGATATTTGTTGATTTTGTTTTGTTTGTGCTGTTGTAATTGATCTACCCAACGCCATTAGTGCTGAAGATTCAATTATGGTGATTTTAAAAGCTATTTTATCCCTATGGCCAATATAGCACTCCTGGGAGCAAAAGCCAGTTGTGAGATCACACCTGCCCCTTGCTATTGTTCCTAGCTGTCCCATGGGCTCCCAGGATTTCGTTGTTTCTGTACTAGAATGGTTGCTAGAGGATGCATTGCTTTTCCCACCATAGAGGCTTAGCATCCGTTCACACTGTGAGGACTAGTCCAGTTTGTAACACACACACACACACACACACACACACACACACACACACACACACACCCCACAGTAACCATCTGTCTGCACTGTCCCTGCTCAATTCCTTGAAACAGCCTTCTCAACTGGCCAATATTAACAGGGCAAAATCTATATTAACAGGGCAAAATCTACTTTGGGTCTACAGCTAAGTGCTAGCTTATGGCCTGATTCTTGTTTGATGGAGCTCCTTGCTCCCAATCAATGACAGCCGAATCAGCAAATCTGGAGATAGTCATGGACATCAATAAAACTGAGTGCTGTCAACATTAATATAATCTAGATGTAACACTATTTTTAAAAATCATTTTCTCAAGCTTCTGATATACATTATATAAGCACATTGTATAATATATATTATACACACGTGTGTGAGTATTTATATATGTGTGTATGTATGTATATGGGAAAGAAGGTGAAAGAAGAAATAAGGATAATGAGGAGGAGAAAAGTAGTTATCTTTAAATAGAATGGGAATTATATGTACTTCCTTCCAAGGAACTCTTGTTCCATTGCGTGACTTTTTTGCAGGGGAAAAGATCTAATTATAAAAGCCAGTTCAGACCAAAACACCAATAAGATATGATCTGTAACAGGCCAAATGATCAGAATGACCATCAAGTGGGCAGCAGGACAGAGCTCTGGACTGCAGTAGAATGTTGTCCAGAACTGAACAATGGAGGTAAGAGTTAGGAAAATGAGGTGAGCAAGGGTGAAATCTAATTTTGGAGTCCAATGATCTTAACCTAAGTATATACCAGTAATTGTTACTATTAATTTTCATGTCAAAAGAACCAAGAATTACCTGGAAGATGAACATTTAGCTTTCTTGTAGGAGATTCTCTTGATTGTTTCAACTGAGGCAAAAAGACATGCCCACCGTGGGCAACACCATTCCATGGGCAGAAGATTCTGGACTGCATTAAGCGGAGAAAAGGAGCAAAATGGTCTCTCTCTCTCTCTGCTTCTTTACAGTGGATGCAATGTGACCAGCTCAGTCAAACTCCTGCCATGATGATTTCTCCATCATGACAAACTGTACCTTGAACTATGGCCTGAAAGAAAACCCTTCTCCCTGAAGTTGCTTTTGTTGCAATACTTTACACAGCAACAGAAAAATAAAATAAGATGGCACCCGGAAAAAATGTATAAGTTTACCCAAGACCAACTTCAGGGAGCCAGCAGATAATCCTGTAGCACCCAGTTGACAATATTGTCCTTAGAGTCTGACGAGAGAATTCCTGCATTAGTGAAGCGGGGTTTATTCAGCTCTTGCTCTTTCTCCTTATCCCTGGCGACCTACTTAGAGTGACACGGGGAAAATAAAAAACAAACCAGCACAAAACAAAACTCAAAAGCAGGCTGCGGGTATAGCTCAGTTAGCAGCATGTACAAAATCCTAGGGTTAATTCACAGCTTTTCATGAAGTAGGCATGTTGGTACATTGCTGTAATCCCAACATTCTGGAGGTAGAGGCAGGAGGATTAGAAGTTCAAAGTAATTATTGGCTACATAAGCAAGTTGAAGCTAATCTGGCTACTTGAGACTGCCTTAAAAAAAATCTAAAAAATTGTCAAAAGGATCTAAACATATCTTTTACTCTACTTTCCTTGAATTTCTTTGGTTCTCTATTTTAAATTAAAATTAAAGTATTAACAGAGCCATAAAAATAAGACTCATACACACTAATGATATGGGATTCCCCTCTATACACTATGAATGTTTTATTGCCATTGGTTAATAAAGAAGCTGCTTTCAGCCAGTGGCTTAACAGAATATAGCCAGGCTAGAAGAGATATAGAGAGAGAGCATAGGCAGAGTCAGGGAGAAACCATGTAGCCGCCACAGGAGACAGAGGCCTCTGCTGGAGCCTGCTGTGTAGGCCATAATCTCGTGGTGATGCACAGAAGAGTGGAGATAGGTTAGTTTAGGATATAAGAGCTAGCTAGAAATATGTTTAAGCTATTGGCCAAACAATATTGCAAATAATATAGTTTCTGTGTGGTTATTTCGAGCCAGGGTGGCTGGGACACGAACAAGCAGCCTCAGACCGCATACTAATGATAAATCATATAATATTTTGATACATGCATATGTTGTATGATGTTTAAATCCTCAGAAGGTTATCACTTTTTTATGATGAAAGCCCAAAAGTTACTTTTCCTAGATCTTTGAAATGTGCAGTTCATTGCTGTTATCTGTAATGACCGTTCTGGACAAGAGTACAGCAGAACTTCAGATTCCTATCATACTATCACTGTGTACCAGCTGATCACCCTACCCTCGTCTTCCTTTTACCCTGCTGGTGGTATCATTTTAAATTCAACAGACCATAAAATTAAACTTTAAAAAGTATTTATCCATTTGTTTTTTCGCCTGGGAAAGCAGAGTTCCCTGATAGGTCACAAGGCCACATGCCAACCATCTTTTCCCCTTTTCTTAGCCTATGAAATCCCCATCTTCTCCACGAGAGACTTATTATGATGAAACTTCTTCCACTTGTTTTTGAGGGGCCTACGTCACCAAGAATATCATGAATGATTAGGTCAGAAGGGCAGTCTCCAGAAGGCTGACCGTGTCTGTCAACCTATGCTTAAGTGAAATGAATAGAGAGTAGCCTCCCAGCCCTTTGCTGGGAAGCCATCCAAAGTAGCTCAGAAGCACTATCCAGAGCCTACAGACAGTGGCTATTAGTGGAAAATACTTACTGAAGATGGGTTTCTTTGACTTGATTGTCTAGCCATACCTACATTCATTCATTTTAAAGGCTCCTCCCAGAGATAGAATTGGGACATTTCATTGCTGGTGATGGTCTGGATAGGTCAGACCCTCCTAAGGGATCAGAGAACTGAAACCATCCAAACTCATGTAGGCTCTCCTTACCTCAGGATAGTTTTTAACTTCATTGAAGAATTTTGCCTTCCTTACCTGAGTGTTTTGCTGTCATTCCTCAGTTAACTAGAGCCATGTGTACATCTTGTCGCCTCACTTGTGAAATCCTTCAGGGGAAAAAAAGCTATGTTTTAAGACTGCTTGATGTAGTATGACGTCATATAAAATAAACCAAAACAGATTGTTCTAGTATATTACATATGACAACAAACCCTAAGATATGGCTGGTGGCCAACCTGTATTCTGTTCCGAACATTTAGTTGGAGAAGAAAAGACAGTATAATATAATGAAAAAGCTGTGTTCACATGAAACCTCAATTACTGAAGCTGAAATGTTATACTGTCTGTCTTTTAAATACAGGATGTGAGACGACTGAATGCAACATCCCTCATCCACGTTACTCGAGCAAGGTCTTGTGATGAGCAGGGACAGAAATCCCAGTATAAACAAAAACAAGTCCATGACCCTTACAACCATGAATTTTATTAATTTCACAGGGCTAAAACTTAACAAAGAAAGTGTGCTGTTGTCATAGTGAACGATGGTACTGGGAAGGAACGACATTCTTTCCATTTGAGCCATATGTGGAATGTAAACACTTCTGTTCCCTTCACCCCCGGGAAGTCTTCAGACCTGAAATTTCCAAGCATGAGGCAGAACTACTGAGTCTTTTTGGTCCTTTATCTAGCAATGGCCTGGGTGGACAGCAGCTGTACAAAGGGTGATGTCTACAGGTCCCTCTGCTCTACACTAGTCTTTCAGAACTTCCTCCTAAATTTTGAGTATCTGTGGTAAACTGTGTGCCGGAAAAAAAAGGGCAAGTTTAATTTGTTCACCATGTCATTGACTAAGCTTAGCAACTACTAAGCCCTAATTCTGTTTCCACACTGGAGACAGCTGGTTCTGTGTTGTCACCCAGGAAAATCCACACCCTGCTTAAGGTGGCACAGCTGAATAGCAGCCCCACTCGGCAGCCCTTGCTGTCTCTAAAGATTCCTTAAAAATGGAATTGGTGCTAGATATTGCTCAGTCCAATAAGAAAGAGAAAGATAGTTTTCCTATTCTTATATATGCTGTTACTTACTTCTCTGAGTGAAGAGTAGCAAATGTGAAAGGAAATAATTCAATACTTCCATTTAGTTCTTCCCACACTTCAAAGATGTGCATTCTAACTTGACAGTTAGTGCTGGGGTATTAAAACCTTGGAGCAGCTCGCCACTGTTTCAAACCACATCCTCCTATGTAAACATTTCCAGTTTAAGGCTTATCTTTAAATGGAATGAATCACTTTTATGTGTCTTTTAAACCATGTCATCATTTCAGTAGATGAGCTTATGTGTACAAAATGAGGAAGAATGAGAGGGAAGAAACGCTCTGTTAGGATTTGAGTCTGTAATTCTCCAAACAGGCTCATGTGGATGAACTCTGAGACCCTGGATGGAGCATGGAGCCTTTAGTACATGCCATCTCGCTGGCAGAAGCTAGTCACTAGAGGCAGGCTTGAAGGCTACACTAGTTTCTGGTTCTGGACTGAGTTCTCTAATTCCAGATCTGCCAGTGTGACAAGAGTCCTCGCCACATATTCCTGGTGCCACGAACTCTGCCTTCCTTACAGTGACGGTTGAAACCAGGAACCAAACAAGCTGCCATGCTTCCCACTATGATGATAATGGACTAAATCTCTGAACTTTAAGCAAGACAAACAAATTAAATATTTTCCTTTATAAGAATTGTGATCATCCTAACTAAGATAGAAGTGCTATCAAGGACTAGGATATTGCTGTGATAGACCTGACTACCGTGGGATGGTCTTTCTGTACACTGTGAATATGTGTTGCTCTCATTGGTTGATAATAAAGCCTCTTTGGCCTATGGCAGGGCAAGATAGAGTCAGGCAGGAAATCCAAGCAGAGATGCGGGAGAAAAAGGGTGGAGTCTGGGAGACACCAGCCAGCCACCCACAGAGCAACATGCCAGCAAACTGGGAATGCCATAGGCACTTGGCAATACTTAGATGAATAGAAATGGGTTAATTGAAATGTAAGAGCTAGCTACTGATAAGCCTGAGCCATCGGCCAAGCATTTATAAATAATATTAAACCTCTGAGTGGTTATTTGGGAACTGGTGGGCAGGAGAGAAACCTTTATTTACATCTGGCCATGCCTTTGTTTGAAGGAATATGGACCTTGGGGCTGTGGGTTAGAAAAGCAGTGGAAAACTTTGAGTGCTGCTTAATGGACCATGTTAGTAGGAACATGGAAAACAATGGTGCTGAGTGTGATTTGAACTGTGGGTGCCTGGATCCAGAGGTTTTAGAGGAGAAAAATGTTAGTATGTGGCCTAGAGTTCAGTCTTATATTTTGGTGGAGAATGTGGTTGCTTCTTTGTCTGAAGAGTCTGCCTGAAGCTAAAGTGAGGAGTTTAGGATGAATTCCCTTGGCAGAGGACATCTCAAAACAGCCTAATATAGACTCTATCATGTGGTTCTTAGTGGTGACTCTAAAAAAGATTTATAATGAAAAGGAGCAAGTTGAGGAAGGTAAATTACAAAATGTAAAATATGAGGAGAAAAGGAATACCAGGAAGTGGAATGGAGCTAAGGCCTGTGTCAAGGAAGTAAACAAATTAAGAAATGAAATAAATCTCCTCAGGGCAAGAGCCTACCCAGCTATGTTTTAAGCTTGTGAAAAGGAGTGGAAGAAAAGCTTAGAACTGGTGGTATACACCATTAGTCCCAGCAATGGGAAGGCAGAGGCTGGTGGATCTCTGAGCGAGACTGGCCTGGTCTACAGAGAAAATTCCAGAACAGCCAAGCTTAGGTAGTAAAGGAAATCAACAAAAACAGAAAGTTGGTGAAGATGTAATTGAAGGGGGCCATGTTCCAGCAAATAGCAGAATGTAGCCATGTGGTTCTGCAGTTAAGGATAGAAGAAAGGGGCTATGGAATTTGCCTCCGTGAATAAGGAAAGTTGCATGTGTCAAGGGTGTCCCTGAATGGAGGCCTAAAGAGGCCATTGGGTGAAACTGTGAAGTTGAAGCCTGGAATGCCCCGGGGACCCCAAGATGTTGAAGATGCTAGAGCCTGAGATTCTTGCCAAGGAGACCTGCTAACAGGAAGTAGAACCAGCCCAAGAGAAAGAAGTATGTGTAGTAAACAAGGAACTGGAGATCTGAAGAGTATTTTGACATCATATATGAGATGCAGAGTTTGGAATATGCCCAGCTGGTTTTTGGCCTTGCTTTATTTCAGTATTGACTAACTATGCTCCCTTCAGTACATTTTGGAATTGTAATGCATATCCTGTGCCATCATATGTTGGAAGTATGCGATCTGCTTTTTTGATTTTTGTTTTACAGGGGATTTAAGAGAGTGTGTGAATCTCAGAAGAGACTTTGAACTTTAGACTTTTAAATAAGTTTGAGACTTTTACAGACCATGGGGACTTTGAGAGCTGGACTGAACGCGTTTTTGCATTATGATATGACTACAAGCCTTTGGAGGCCAGGGAGTAAAATGTGGTGGTTTGAAAGAATATGGCCCCCAAAGGAAGTGGCACTGTTTGGAGGTGTGGCCTTTTGGAGTAGGTGTTGGCCTTCTAGAGGACTCATGCCACTCTGGAGACTGTGTTTAAGGTTTCATATATGCTCAAGTCATGCCCAGTGTGACAGACTACTTCCTGTTGCTCATGAGTCAATATGTAGTTCTTTCTCTGGTATCACGTTTGCTGGCATGCTGCCTTACTTCCTGCCGTGATGATAATGGACAAAACCTCTGAAGTGTAAGCGAGCCACTGCTTACAGTTTGCCTTCATTGAAGTCGCCATGGTCATGGTGTCTTTTCACATCAGTAGACATTGTGTGGTAGAAGCAAAGGAAATCACATTTGGAAAACTTGCATTTGAAGAGACTGCTGATGAAGAAGGACCCAGTGGGGAGAGTAGTCTTTAGTCTTTTCTCTGCTTCAGCCAAACAAGCTCTCATAGAGTCCACAGCCTTTGGGGGGGGTGAGGCTGGAGGTGGAGGGACAAGTATGGGGGTGGGGTGGAAGAGGCTGCAGCTCAAGCTGACAGCAGAGGTCTATTTTGATCAGCAATGAATAAAGGCATCGGTCACAGCAAAGAGACAAGTAACTAATATATTCTGCTAATTTAAACAAAGTCTTATGGGGACACCAAAGGAGGAAAAACCAAATTCATTATGGTTTGAGGCAGATAATTCCGTTTTCCAGTTTATTTCCACACAAATGAGTAATTTTCTCACATTCTTCATTTGCACAAACTAGGTAAATAAGAAGTTAAGACTCTCAGTTAAGCACAGTGAGGAAATTTCTAAACCTATCTTAATTTTATCGAAAGTCTTACTAAAGAGGTAGCAAAGTTGCATTATCAGGATTGAGCTGCAGCCAGCTTTTACTCCTGTGAAGATTCCATGGTTAAAAATCTGGACCCTTGTAAGCCATCCTGAAACTCTTGGTAGCCTAGAGTCAGCATAGAGTGAGCATTTAACTACTGATTTTGGCAAATTCTACACATCAGAGATTTTCTTTCTGTGCTTTTTTCTTTGGAGCCATTCACCAACACATCAATGAATAAGCCCATGAAGAGGCAAATGCAAGGGATGAGAACAGCAGATGCAACCCATCAGCATGTAGAGGCAAAGAAGGAGAAACCCAAGCTGTAACTAACTTGTCCGACTGTAGCAAACAAGAGAAACATCCAAAGGAAGCCCTCTTCCCTTGCCACAACCAACTACTGGGGAATGGGTTGTAGAAAGCCTGAAAAGGTTTATAAATTTCATCTCCGTTATCTGGAAAAGCAGAAGAACTGAAAACAGGAAAGAAAGTTGAAACTCTGTTAAAAGAGAAATTGGATCCTTACAGCATCTTATTAACTACCAGACCAGTTAGTGACACTCCTCTTGAAGCCTGAGGGAGACAGAAGAGTTTCAGCAGTCCATCAAGTGTGTACGTCAGACATACTGAGAGTAAGTGATAGCCTGTCCCGAAAACAGGGAAGTAGGTGAGAATTATACTAAATGCAGATACTCGAGATCTCTCCTCTCACAGAACTCGCAGGATGGTTCACAAACTACAGGTATGTGACTAGAGAACAAAAGTCTGTGTGTATATAAGCCTACAGGGATGAAAATGACTAGAGATGCTAACTGTTGGAGATCTCTTTACCATGGACTAAGACTCCAGCAGATTAAAGTGGTAAAACCCATTAGCCTATTACCCTTCACCCACTGGATAACCAAAGTTTCTAACTAACAACTTACTCTTAACAACTCTATGTTTAACATTTGATTTTCAATCAAGAATGAATAGATATGAAGGAGAAAACATAAAAGAAATAATCAACAAATACAAAAAAACATCAAAAAAGAAAGCTAATGAAGAGATAAGAAAATATTTAAGAATTAACATTATCAGCTGGGTATAATGCTGTATCCTTCCTTTAATCCTAGCACTTAGGAGTTCAAGGCCAGCCTGGTCTACATAGCGGGTTTCAGGTCAACCAATGCAATGCCAGGAGAGCCTGTCTCAAACAAACAAAAGGAAAATTCTTAGAGACACACAAGAGCAACAGACAACAAAAAGGATCGAGCTAGGAAAAACAACAAGATCTTTATGATGAAAAATATGTTAGTATAATTAAAAAGTTAACAGGAAATTTTATAAAGTTGAGAACAAATCTTACAAGTCAGAGAAAAAATAAAGAAAGAAAATTAGGAGTGGAGTTAAGATAGAAGTAATTTCAGAATAATGTCAGTTTTTTCCCAAGGAGAGAATGAAAGAAAATAGGAGGGAAAATTGCCTACAAATAGTAGAAGAATATTTTCCAGAATGGAAATGAACAAACTGTAATCATTTTGCTGGAAGGTGCTATGTAAGTTGATGGAAAAGGCAGTGGTATAATGCAGTGCTGGGCCCTGCATGTGAAGATATCAACCTACCAGGCACTATGTACACCTGGTACAATAGTGACAAAAATGTTCATTGGATAACCAACCACTTTATTGACTGGATTTAAAGCCTATTCCACAGGAAGGAATTTGTGCCTAGTATTGTAAACATAGTCAAAATCCGTAACTAGGGAGAACATACTGATACTGTTTCCTTAAATGGTCATGATGTCCAACTGTCTTCTAAATTTTTGTGTTTCTATTCCCAGCTCTGGTCACAGGAATGACTCTGCTTAATGCATACACATTGCTGTTCAAAGTGTTGTGAGTGCTCAGCTGATGTTGGGCTGTTAACACACACCCCAAGGGTCAAGGAATATCAGGTAAGAGGAAACAGGAAAGAGTGTAAGAGCTGAAGGATGAGAAATGATGCTGTGAAAGGTTGCCCTCGGGACATGACATGGTGGGTTCGCATATGAACCCACCAGCTGTGTTCATCTGCACAAGATCTGTTTAACGTCAAACCAGTGAAAAGTTCCACAATGATGTAGGGATGAAAGGTCCTGGTGAGAACTGGAGTAGAGGAGTGAGGAGATGAAGGTTTAAATGGAAATAGGGATGGAGACAGGAGTGGGGTAGGGAAAAGGAGAGGTAGAGGTGGGTTAACTGTTTACCTCTCTAGAGACAGGGGGACCTGGGAGAATGGAGCTGATCAACGAGGAGGACTAAAGTCTCATATAATAGCCAGCTTTATTGAGAGCATCAGACAATTTATACTCTGAGAAGTCATATGAGTTAAGTGTACAATCACACGGCAAGCTACATGTGACAGACAAGCCACACATTACACACATTAAAACATGTTTCTCCATAGAGGCATATAAACAAATAGCAATAGCAAGTTGTCATGAACAATCTGAAAACAAGTTCAGTCTGATCAGGCACACCTGGGAGGGGCACGAAAACACATTCCAAGAACAATTCTGTATTTAGCAAGAAACTGAGGTCACAAGAGTCTTCTTTTCTTGGACTTTTCTCACAAGCACTCAGAAATCTCCTCACCAAGACTCCATTCTTGGACTGTGTTCCAACAGTTAACCAATGTTAAGGATTAACAAAGAACCCACAAAACCCAACTAGCTTGTAAGCTAATTCAGAATAATTTTTTAAAGAAATTTGAACATAGGTACTCCACATTATTGAGCAATGTACATATGTAAGAAATTTACAATGAATAAAAATTATTTATAAAGCAAGCAGAAAAAACTCAGCAACTCCTTGAAAAAAATTGAAGCGAATTTTATTTGCTTTGGACTATAATATTTTGGCATTATTTGAACACTTCCCATAGTTTTCAAAAGCTGATAATTATGATATTGTTTTATTTTATTTTGTGCTAAAAACAGGATTACAGGTTATTTTCAGTACGGTCAAGACAGTTCTTAATTTACTGTAACCCTTTCAATAGCAAGATGAGTGTTTATAAATTCCATGGACATTAATTTGTTATCACGAACATGTCTGTTTTTCTCTATCGTATAAGTCACACATTATAAGTGATGGAGGACAGCCCTCCATCTCGCGCTGGAATGCATTGCTTTTATAGACAGGTCACAGAAAGTCTTCATGCTATTCCTGTCTGGAAGGCATGATATAGCCAGAATTGCTTCCTATCAGCACCAAAAAAAGCCATTTTCCTTAAATGACTGTGTTTCCTTTACAGATGGAACTGGAAAACAACAGGTTAGACACTGACAATCCAGTCAGTTAGGACAATCTGGAGTGAGGGCAAGAGAAAGACTGAGGAAGAGAGGCTCAGAAACTTGTTTCAGCTTTATATTTTTATAAAACCAAAACCAAGGCATATACACATATTTAATATGTAACAACACAGCCCTATATCAAGTGAGTTCTTTTTTGAGAAGGCAAATACTTGTTTATTTCCATGTTTGTCTTGACATTCTGCAACTTTATACAATGAAGTATTTTAATACAGAATGCACATGTGGAATCTTGACCTGTATATGGAATAACTCATTAAAATGAAGGGTTCAGTTTAGAAACTCTGAAAAATTAAAAACAAACAAACAAAAAAAGCATCTCCTGGGGGGAGATGTATGCATTCGTTCAGTTATGCCTAATCTGTTCTGGTATGTTTCCTGAGAAAAGGCAAATAAAATTTGAATAAAAATAACCTTCTTGAGTCTCAAAAATTACTTCTGAATGCTCATTGCTATTTTATTTCATTTCCTCTTTTGTAGAACTGACAGAGCGTGGGCTAAGTGGGGACACTCTGTCAATCTATGGTAAGATGAGGTATGTCAATAGTCACAAGAATTGTTCCACAAGTAACATGACTTTCCCTCTAAATTCACACTGTTACTACACATACTGTTTTTAATTCTAAAATGGTTATTGTCTTCCAAGTGCATTTGTATTGTGGGACAATGGTCTTGTACCCTGTAAAGATTTGTCCCTTATAATGGTTTGATAAAACACTGATTGGCCAGTAGCCAGGCAGGAAGTATAGGCAGGGCGACCAGAACAGGAGAATTCTGGGAAGAGGAAAGGCTCAGTCTGCAGTCATCACCCAGACTCAGGGGAAGCAAGATGAGAACGCCTCACTGATAAATGGTACCAAGTCACGTGACTATCACAGACAAGAATTATGGGCTAATTTAAGATGTAAACATTAGTTAATAAGAAGCCTGAGCTAATAGGCCAACCAGTTTATAATTAATGTTGGCCTCTGTGTGTTTCTTTGGGACCAAGTGGGACAGAAATATCTGTCAACACATTTAACTCCTGATTCCTATGTTTTTTTCTCCTTTATATAGGGCAATTCAATTTAACTTTTGGGTTTTTTTCCTCTCTCTTTTGTTTTTCTCCTTCCTTAATGCTTTTGGCATTTGTCAGATGCTAAAGTTTTAAATTTGGTCAAGGGAATAGGTGGTGTGTTAGAAGTATTTCTAGCACAAAGCAATAACATCTCCAAAAACATTTTTCTGGAATATCTTTTACATTATCAAAAAATGATATCATAGATTATGTTTTCTGTGGTTAACCATATTTCATTCCATTTATTCACTTAGGTACAACACAAACGGAAAGCTAGGCACCACGTGGCATGCCTGCAATGCCATGCCTCAGGAAACCGAGGTGCGCCAGTCTCACATTGAAGCTGTCACACACAGTCTGGCTACACGGTGAGTCTTTGTCTCTAAAGATATGAATAATAAGTAATGGTAAAATAAAATAAGTAATTGCATCAGCATAAATGTGTAAAGGATGTTGCTTATTTAAAAGGGCGACAGGACAAATTAATGCACAGCAATGATAACAAATTCTCAACAGTGTTGTTTCTTGGCATGGAAGCAAAAATGGATGAAATAGGCAAATTCAATTGTATAGACAAGATTTTCTTTTGTACTAGACATTCACCATTGCACTGCCTTTGTGAGTATTCTGATACTGTCTTTGTAAGCACACAGAGACAACAAGGAATAGAAGAATGAGTAGCTTTAATTTTGTCACACTCCAGTGGGTCAGAGGAAATAGTTAGGCCATAGAGAGGCCCTGCCTCTCCTGTGTGAACACAGGGAGATGGCACCATCTGAAGGCAATAATAATTTTCTCACATCCCAAGAGCCTACCCTTATGTTTGAGGTAAAAAAAAAAAGGGCTGCTTTCTCTCTGACAGGAATTATTTCTATAAACACATAAGGTACATTATCTGCTTTCAGGTTAAAGTTTCTCCTTAATTCCTTTTTATTTCCTCAGACCTACAGCAATATATTTTTTACTTTTTTATACCAAATACCTAATGATGGGATCAGAAACATCATAGACTCCAAGGTTACCGAAGACAATTATATTACCATCTTGTTTGGAAAATACTTTTTTTTATATGGACCATTACAGATACATTCTTAATACTTCTGCCATTTTTTCTAATTTGTGTCTGAAGAAGACATTTGTGAGTGTTGCAATTTTGTTGTATACTACAGAATAGCGCTATTTAAGAAAGCAAACACCATTCATCATTTACAAAGTGAATAACTGTGTTCTAATCCATCGTGTCTTCAAAATGAGTGTTTGTACATAGTTATTTTAAAATTACTTTAAACTATATTGATAGTTATGGCTCCATTTTTTTGTTGGCAAATTGCCCAAATTGTGTCAACCAGCCCTTGCTAATGCTATGAGCAATTGTGCGGTCGATTGTGTTAACACAAAAGTTTAACCAGTTTTATTGATGCCAGCCATCAACTTTAACTGTAAATTAGCCATTCAGAAAATCTATATTTTGTACATAAACTGAGAAATTGGCAATTTTCCATTTCACTCTATTAGGTGGGTATGGACTAAAAGAGCTAGGAAAGATGGTCTCATGCTTAAAGCCTGGATTCTGAGGGGCATCACGTGAAACGGAGATGACATCACATACAGTGTAGCCTGGACCATCTAATTATTGCCATATAAGTAATTATTATTATCGAGTCATGAAGTTATGTGCATGGAGTGTCGAACTGCTGAAAGGGCTTTTGGCTTCTTAGGGGAATTCATTGATTTTCTACTAAGAGTTTAGACAATACTTCACCAAGTGCTCACATTTTATGAAGAAGTAGATTAGGCTAAGTCAATGATTCCTGTGTTGACAACTATATTTTTTTTTAAAAAAAAATACAGAACTCAAGTTTAAAAACAAGACTTTTTTTGCTTTACCAGGTATTTTTGTTAGAAAACTCATTTTCTTTCCATTCTTAAAGGTACTTCATGCATGAGATTGCCATGTCCCAGAGCATTTATCAAACACATACGAGCTTATTGTTATCAATGTATTAGAAGAGGTGAGTCAAAAATGCATGTAATCTTGTATGTAAGAGAAAAGAATTTTTGAAATGTGGCATTGGAGACATGCTCCATTGTACAGGACTAAGTGTCTTCAGCTATAGGTTTTGCCCTGGATAGGTATCCTTATGCAATCTGGTTAAAAAGACAGCACCCCCAGTAAAATATAGGACATAGACAGTTTGCGGATCAAAAAAATTAACAATTTATATATTCTTAGTATTATAAAAAGTTTTAACTTTCCTAAGCACATTTTGATGAATCAATCTTGTTGCTTTTAGTATCTACTTATACAGTATTAGCATAAATATCTTTATGAGCAAAATTTCATTTTTTTCAAAGCTATGTCTTCTTATATGTCTCACCATACATTTCTCTTACCTTAAGAGAAACCAGAAGGTCTGGGAGAAGGCTCCATCTATAAAGCACTTGCTGCAAAAGCATGGAAAGCCGAGTTGGATCCCAGCAGTCATGCAAAAGGCTGACATTTGGAGGCTCACACCTGCAGTCCCAGCTTGGGAAAGAAGGTGGACACTGGAGAGTCCTTGTGCCTTGGTGGTCAAATGTCTAGCCAGATTGGTGAGCTCCAGGACAAGGAGAGACCTAGCCTCAAAAACTAAGAGGGAGAGTGATTGAGTAGCATACCTGAACCCTAATCTGTGCCCTCTGTATGTACTTGTGGGAATGTGCATCCATACAAACATGAATGTGCATCCATACAAACATGTGCACATGCACCCACATAGAGAGAGGGGAGAGAGAGAGAGGGAGAGAGAGAAAGAGGGAGAGGGAGAGGGGGGGACAGAGAGAGAGAGAAAAGCTTAAAGAATATAACAAGTGTGGTGATGTATGGGACAGTATTATATGGTTTTTCATAGTTAATATAGTACATGTTGTTTTAGGTTATAAGTGTTAAAAATAATTTCCTACCAAAGAGATCCTTGGGTAAGTGTATAATGTATAAGTGTTGGCATCTACTTTCAAAACACTTCTGCTTAGCCAAATTCCCTACTTGACTCCCTGTTTCTGTTACATCCATCATTAGAACCATGGACATTGAGTGAAGAAGACAGGTCTAGGTTCTAATGTCAGCCTTCTGCATCTCTCTCTTGCTCCCTCCCTCCCTCTCTTTCCTTCTGACATGACATAAAATCACAAATGTCTCATCATTCCTTTTCATAGTTCAGATGTCAAACACACGTAGCCTGGGGCTAAAATCAAGGGCTTAGCCGACTGCACCCTTTTCTGGAAACTCTAGGAGAACATCCGCTTCCTTAGTTTTTCCTGCCTCTAGAGCCTGCACGTGGTCATTGGTTTTGGCTTTGCTCTTTGAAGCTGGCTATGTAGGACTTTCTGGGTCTCCTTTCGCTACTCCATCCTTTTCTGAACAAGTCCTTTACTTCTCTGATGTCCCTCGTCTGTAGGACAATGCCACCATTGCTGGCTGTGGTGGGAAGCTGCTAGCTCAACACAAGGAGATGCCTGAGTGGCTCAGGCTGGGCAGAACACACTGGGGAGGCCATGGAGGCATTCTGTCTCGGAGGCAGGGGCCGGCAGGAGTGACCTGGGAGGAGGCTGGCACAGCTGCCCATGCCTGCTGCAGCTCTGGGCTCTGCACTGCACACCTTTTCCTCATCAACATCTTTGAGGGAAAAGAGCTGAATTGATTGATTCTGCAAGCACACATGATTTATCAACCCTCAGGAATTGGTTCTATTTTCAGAAATGGTTATATTTGAAGGAAGGAAAATAAGATGACCAACATGAATTTTAAATAGTAATAATCTAAAGTAGTACTTCAAGCACCAGGGATCAAGTAGTCAAAGTGCCTGTGACTTCGTACTCTAGTGGATCTACTTCCTTGCCCCCTTTAACCTTCTTGAGCAGGAATTATTACAGGGGGGAAAAAAGAAACTACATTTACTATATGAGCTAAAAATTAACAGGATGGGATGTACTTGGAAGCATCAGTTGCCACTTGCACAATCCCGGGGTCTTATGTATCACCCTCTATTTCTGAGTAAAGTTCCCAGCTTTTCTTGGCTCCTGCCAGACATGCAGACATGACCATGTCTCTCCTGTAGTGTGTCGGGACTTATTCCCCTCCTCTTCCATTAGAGCGAAGTTTCTCTGCCTATGTCACCAAATTCCTGCTAACGTAGTTGGACCCCAACTGTCGTCAGTAGAAAACAAGGGGATCCATATCAGCTAACGACTGCCAGTGCTTAGCACCCACTGTGTCTGGGAAGAAGGAAGCTGGAAGTATTTCTTCTTCAGTCGCAAATTCTTATCATTTTGCATACTTTGGGGACATAGAAAGCAATACTAAATTTTTTTTGTTTGATTTAACACTATGTGAGTGTATTTTCTAAAGAGACATATATCACTCTCTACGTACCTGCATCATATTTTAGTCTCAATTTCGGAGACAGAAAATTTATCTCTACTAATGAATGCACTTGCTTTCCTCGCTTCTCAATGCTCAGTGAAGTCTGGCCAGTCTTTGGTTCTGGCTGACAGGTTACCAGTCATTCCCAGGTGTGTTTTGGTTCAAGAGTTAGCCCTGATTTTAAATACTGTGGACATGTAGCAAAGGCTAGTCGATCCCTTAGCATGCTGCAGGGAGCGGGGGCTCATGTCAATCCCCTAGCATGCTGAGGGGAGGATTCTACTCCTAGCTGAGAAACTACTGGTAGCTGATGCTTGCTGGGGGTCTTAGGGTTTCTATTGCTACAGTGAAACCTTATGACCAAAAGCAAGTTTGAGTTCCTGTCTTGACTTCTTTTGATGATAACATATCATTGTTCATCATCAAAAGAAGTCTAGATAGGAACTCAAACAGGGCAGGAACCTGGTGGCAGGAACGGAGGCCGAGGCCATGGAGGGGTGCTGCTTACTGGCTTGGAGCATGCTCCTAATTAGTTTTATCAATAAGAACCCAGGGTCAGATGTCAGGGTAAAAGTTAGAAGATCAGAGAAGCAGAGCAGCAGCCACCAAAGATTTCTTACCTTTCCGAATCCTCAGACAGAAAGAGCTGAGATCATGTCTACGCCTCACCTTATCACTTCCTGTCTCTGCCCAGTGCGTTCATTTCCTGTCTCCTTTCTGTACAGATCTCCAGACCTCTATGGTTAAGTTGTAGCTAGCTCTGCCCTCTGATCTCCAGGCAAGCTTTATTTGTCAGAACACAAAAATTTCACAACACTGGCTTACTCCTATGGCTTTGCTCAGCTTGCTTTCTTATAGAACCCAGGACCACCACCCCAGGGAAAGCGCCACTCACCATGAGCTGGGCCCTCCCCATTAATCGCTAATTGAGAACCCCCATTAATCGCTAATTGAGAACATGCCTTACAGCTGGATCTTATGGAGACAGTTTTTTCAACTAAGGTTTCCTGTTTTCAGATGACTCTAGCCTGTGTCAAGTTGACATAAAATTAGCCAGGACCCTGTGAGAGGAGAGTCAGTTTTAATCAACAAAAAAGAAGAGGAAGAGGAGGAAGAAGAGGAGAAGGAAAAGAAAAAGAAGTTGGGAGGAGAATGTGGGGATTGGGTCTGGAAGGGGTTGGGTGCAGAGGGTAGAAACTACACATTGTGTCTGTGCATGAAACTACCAAAGAACCAAAACAAAAAAGGTTTGGTGATGTTGGTAGTGAAGGTGACTGTGGCAGTGATGGTGGTTTTCCTTTTGGAAAGAGTGAGAGAAGGGGGAGAAGGCGAACAAAGAAATATACACGTGTTTTTAATCCCAGCAAAAGGGCTTCAGAGGCAGGTGGAGCTCTGTGAGTTCAGCCTGGTCTACACAGCAAGTTCCAGGACAGCCAAGGCTATACAGAGAGACCCTGTCTTGGAAATCCAAAAAGAAAGAAAAAAAAAAGTAGAGTTCTTTCTGGAAAAAAAATAGAATGGGAAATCTTTACATAGAAAATGATTCTTGAGATAACATTTAATTAAACTGAGTAAATGATAAAATGCAGGCTGGGCTTGTCTCCCCGGTCTCCTTGACTTGATTATTCTTGGTGAATGTTAGCTAAAATTAAGCCATCTTGACAAAATATTTTCCCCAAAACTTCAGGTTTCCCTTCTTGTAATATAAGAGCACAAAGTAATTCTACCTGCCTACCATCAATGACCTAAATTAGTATTTCTCATGGATACTTGGTATTATGAAGGAAGAACTAAGTATTTGAAAAATAGTATCTACTTATTACTGGTGCTGGTTAGTTTTATGGCAACTTGACCCAAGCTGAAGTCATCTGAGAGGAGGGAACCTCAGTTGAGAAAATGCGTCCATAAGAGGCAGGCCTGCTAGGCATTTTCTTTCTTTCAGTGAAAATATTGGAACATTTCCTATTTTATTATAATGTATTGTACTGACAGTATAATTAAATACATGGTCATAATACTCTTAGTCATTTCATGGACTCATGTTTTATTTATAATTTTTCTTATAACTCTGGGCTTCCAATTTTTCTTCACTTCAAGACTGATGTCAAATGTGCCTTTATGCTTCATGAAAAGACAGAGCATCCTGTTTTTTGCCTCATGGTATTATAGATTTCTATTGTTGAAGTGCTCATTAATAGTTTTCTAGAGATATTTGGAGAAGAGACCATTGACTTTTATGACGATAGCACTGAGCTTTGTAATGAGACAGAGAGACCATCGGGTTCTCTGATGAATGTTGAAGAGTCGGATGAAATGGAGCATGCCAGCAAAGACCGGAGTGGCTGTGACCATGAAAGGTCCTCTCTGAGGATAACAGTGAAGTATTCTGGAGACCATCTGTCCCTCCTCAGGAGGACAGTCCTACAGGGGAAGTTTTAAGTAGTCATCAAATAGAAGGAGGGCATTGTTCCCTGATTTTAGAAAGGTGTAATAACATCACGGTATCATGGGGACACATCAGGATATTAGAGTATGGCGGAAGTGCTGGGAATATTATGTTAAGGTGTGATACTTTTGTTTATGTTGCCTTTGTTTAACTCTGTGAAGATGTGCTACCTGTCTCGAACATCTGATGGTCTAATAAAGATCTGAATGGCCAATAGCGAGGCAGGAGAAAGGGTAGGTGGGGTTGGCAGGCAGAGAGACTATATAGGAGGAGAAAACTAGGAGAAGGGATTTGGAGTAGTAGCCAGAGGAGGAGGACATCAGGGGCCAGCCATCCAGGTACACAGAAATCCATGGAGTAAAAATAAGATTTAAAGAAGTAAGAGAATGGAAAACACAGAGGCCAAAGGGTAGATGGGACAATATAAATGAAGGCAGGTGAGAAACAAGCCAAGCTATGGCTGGATGCTTATAACTAAGAATAAGCTTCTGTATGTGACTCATTTGGGAGCTGGGTGGTGCCCTGCAAAAGAGCCCAAAAAGCCTAACCTCAAATTATTAGAAGGAAGTATTTTAAACAACACTTTAATTGAATTATATACACATATATACACATACATGTTACACATGGGCGGAAACACACAGATCTATATATACCTATACATGTATATGACAGAGATGTACTCCTCCTTTAGTCCTCTAGAAGATTCTAGAAAATTGCCTGCTATGTTTCTCAACTATCTTTTCCCAGTCCATGAGCCATATAGAATATACTAGTTTTTGAAATTATTATTTTTGAAAAGATCTTTTAACTACAATGACTTAATTTAACAGCCACCACACATTCTGGAGGAAAAAGGCTTGTGCCACTGTCTAGGAACTCTGATATGTTTGTACGACAACCATATTGATAGACAGAAACTACCAAATGCTTAGCATTGTGTAAATGCTAAGTGACACAGCGCCCACTACAATGACTATGTCAACAATGTCAAAGAGGCTAGATGTGGTCAAGTCAACAGCTGGCAGCATGCAGGTTCAGGTACAGAGTTAGCACAAGTAATTCACTGTGTAGAGTGTAGACAAGATCCATAGTTGATTTTTCTTGGGTTGATAATATTTATCTCATTGATTTGAAGTAATCGCTAGGCATTTTCTTAATTGGTGATTTACAGGGAAGAGTCTAACACTTTCTGGGTGGTGCTATCCCTGGGCTGGTGGTTCTGGATTCTAGAAGAAAGCAAGTTGAGCAGGCCATGGGGAGCAAGCCAGTAAGCAGCCCCCGTCAATGGCCTCTGCATCAGCTCCTGCCTCCAGGTTCCTGCCCTGTGTGAGTTCCTGCCCTGATGTCCTTCAGTGATTCTCAGTGACATGGCAGTGTAAACCAAATAAGCCCTTTTGTCTTCAACTGGATTTTTGGTCATGATGTTTCATCGCAACGGCAGAAACCCAGATTAAGAGACTGCTAGAGTTTTGATTCTGGGTTTTGCATCCTGCTGGACCCCATACCTACTCTTCGAGTCAGCTGTAGTCTTTCCCTTCATAAATGACTAAAGAAGCTAGGCATGGTACACGCTCTCATTCTGGCACCTGACAGACCAAAGCAAGGTGCTGAATTTTCAGCTCTCATGGGCTGCACAGCAATATATTTTTGGGGATGGTTGGAGGGAGGAAGGAAGGGAGAGAGAGAGAGAGAGAGAGAGAGAGAGAGAGAGAGAGAGAGAATACCCCACAAGTTTCCAAAGCACAGGGACTTTGGGTTACTTTCTCAGGCAATTTTTCCTCCTTTAACTCCCCCCAAATCTCCCATTGCCCATATAATTATAAATTGCTGATTATTAAACCAACTTGAGTAAGCCTAGAGTCAAGTCATTTATTCCATAAAATGTTCTAAGTGATTATTATTGGTAGGCAAACTAGCTGTAAGCCCCAGTCAGTGGAAAGGTAGATAATAGGATCATTAGAATTATTGGAGGAATCGAATGTCACGATATATGTAAAGTGCTTAGCATGGAAGCCTGCAGGAGAGGAACACTCAGTAAATCTCAGTTATTGCTCTGTAATTCACAGAAGAAAGGGCCCAGCACTGTTAGCGATTTGGCATTCAATTTGTGCTCTATCACCACGCATGCTTGTTCTTCTGGATGAGTAACAGATTTATGAATAACTACCTAGTGATGTCATAGAAATGTCAGATTATAGCTATGATGAGTGCTATTACTAACTTTCATTTTATAGGTTTTCCTTTACTGAGAAAAAGCAGGCAGACTAACAGATATGGATTCACACACTCTCTCTCTCTCTCACACACACACACGCACTCACACATGTGCACACACACACACTCACGCACGATACTAGCTGCTCACAAGGGAAACTAGTTGCACACATGCTGAGCACGCAGCTGGTAGAGGAATGTCTGAAGTCTGCACGCATACATTTTTTGTTGACAGCCGAAGAACAGGTATGGCCCTGGCTCAGAGAACTTGCGTTTCACTGCTATTGCTTCCTTCCCAATGTTAAAGAAATCACAATTAGTATTTTCATGTGTCAGTCCTGCAAAATTCATCAGACTTTAAATGTGTTCTCTGGCTGGATCTGGGTCCTTATAAATCAGGAGAACTCTCTTCACCTTCTAGAAGGAAATTGTGCTTGAGTGTGTAAAGTTAATTCCTGCTACACCTCTCTAAGTTTCTAGACTCAAGTGACCTTAGTTGCTTAGTTCTCTGGTTTTATATTCCTTTCCTCTCCCAGCAAGCATCTCTGAAGGAGTCCAGTCCCCTCCCCACCCACAACCACACATTCTGAGCCAGGTTCCCCACATTACCACTGCCAGACTGCAGAGCGTACCCTGGCAGACAGGACTTGAGGGACCTGAACTCTGGTCAAGCTTAGTGTCCCAGACCAGCTCTTCGTGCCTGACATAGGAACCTCATTCTCTATGACATTTATTTTGGAACTGTGCTTAGAAGCACCCTCGCAACATCACTGTGGAGAACGGAACTGAATTTTAAGTCCTGCCTGAGTCCTTCCCGGTAGCTTCTAGCAGGGTAGGCTAAATTGAAAATGGCTCTCACTGCACCCCACCCCCAGGCTCAATTACAGGACAAAGAGTTGTCGAGGGAGAACCAGTGTGTTTGCACACAGCCATTTACCCAGGAGTCATAAATGTGACATGCTCGCTCTAAAATTTCCTCAGGGTTTAATGTTTAAGCATAAAGCAGATCCAGGAATTTGGAAGTGAGCAGTTTTGCTTTGAACAGGTCATCAGCCAGTTGTGACATTGTGGGGTAAATTGGCAGCCTGTTTGCTGTTGTTTCCTCTTTTTGAAATTTAACCTCTTGGAAAAACAGCAGTCTGGGCTGTTGCGTGTCTCCACACGGGCCACCCGAGAAGACCACTTAAAATCGTTTTTGATCTGGAGCACAAATCCCCCTCCAGAATTCCCCTCCAGCAGCTCTCTTTCCTCATGCTAAATCATCTTGACAGGGCATCTTTGCTTTGCTGGGTGCAATCTCTGTGTCCTCTGAGAGCAGGGGGCAGAGAATTCAGGGTGGACCATCTACTATTAGTGTTTCCTTCGCCTCCCATCGCAAAGGGAGCAGGCGCTGCCAATGCTCACTCATGATCAGGTGCTCTTTAAAAGACAGTCACATGGTGCTTTGTTCCACAACTTTTCACACAGCAGACTTGACAATGTTTTTAATCACATGCAGACTTAGACTTAGTTGTGCTCAAGTAATCAATAGCAATGGAAATAGCAAGCATAAGGACTTACGTCATCACTATAAATAATATTACTATTACGTCATGACAATCATCTACTATCATCTACTGCTGATCATGTTACTGTTAAGAAATAGTTTACTGAAATGATGCAAGAGGTTCAGTAAGGACTCAGTTCTGGGCACTTACCCTAGAGAATGGTTCTTTCCAAGTCATGAATAGAGATCTGCATAGGACAAGATGCTAAACCACAAAATTTCCCTTAACTAAGATTGATCTACACCAGAAGTACCATTAGGCATATTTTTCCTCTTTCTTTTCTTTTTCTTTTGTCTTGTGGTTTTTTTCTTTTATTTATTTATTTATTTATTTTTTTGCTTTGAGTTGCTGTCTCCAATATTAATTGGTAGAATTCAAGTGGGAAGGAGACTCTTGGGACTGTCAACCATGTTGGTAATGTTGTGTTTGAAAATATCACAGATGGCTGCTTCAAAGTGCTTAATGAATGGGTATGTGTGTGTCTCTACAACATTATATATTTTTTAGGGAAACTAGAAGGCAGGAAACACAAACCCACACATTAAAGAGTCGCGCCAAATGAAGGCTCTGTACTGTTGTTTTTTGTTTTTTTTTTTTTTATAAAGAAGTTCTCTGCCAAGGATTTGCCTAAATTCTATTGTATATGAGCATAACAATTCATAAACAATTGAGAAATGCTATGGGTGGATGCCCAGTATTTCTGTGTATGTTTCCAAGAAATCACTACCCACTGGGCACAGACAATGTATACCAAAGTCCTGACATTCAGATCTTGGCTTCAAAGCCATGATAATCTTTCATTTACAGAGTCTCTGTTCCCTAAATGTTGAGCAAACAGTGAACTAGACACATGGAGAATAGTTATGATTTCTAGTTTTCTTATGGAAAAAGAAATGTTGGTATCTCAAAGACCTGGAAATAGGAATATTAATGTATTATTTTAAATCTACAGTTAATTTAGTTTCTCTTTTATCAAAGAAGTTGGGAAATCTCCACTGTTATAATTTTATGATTTATTAAAGACAGTATTTAATGAGCCAAACATTTCAGCCTCCTAGACCTTCTTGATGGGCGGTATGGTAAATGCTTTAAATGTGCATAGTGAAGTTAGGATTGGATCTTTATGAGTGAGGTGATGTAGTTCTTATTTTACAGCATCTTTATAAATTTTTCCAGTGCTCAGGAAATTTGCTTCAAGTTATTTAGCTGGCAAATGTTACATCTGGACTTTGAACAGAATGCTGTTTCACTCTAAATACTGTGTTTTCATGACTGTTTTCTAATGATATCCATATATTGATAAAATCATCTTGCTTGATTCTCCCAAAAGAAGTGAGAATTCTGCATGGAAGATGATTTCAGCCAAATAACAAATTCGCTATCTATGGAAGAGAATTCACAGTTATTTGCAAAAATGTCTTCCACACCTTCTTTTACCACCCCTCTCTATGGCAGTGGCACAGATGCAGCACCATCTTTACCTTTCTTGTGAGTCCGGGCTAACCAAACAGTGTGCCAACCTTTCCACTGCCCGTGGCATCACTTCCCCAAGCTGCTCTCCCCTTCTGAACATCACACTTAGCCTCAGTTTCACCATCAGAGTGTTCTGGGTAAAGATATCCCCATTATCTGAGTTTGTTCCCAAAGAAAACTTGATTTGCCTCCGTGAGCTATCACACACTGTGCACTGTCAGGAAACTACCTTAAAGTGTTGCTTTCTTAATTTCACAATTGTGATTGAAAAAGCAGTCAAGGGCTTAATATCTCCTAGTATCTGCCATCACATTCCCTATCTCCTCCACCGTCCCGTCCTTTTGATCCTGTCTCTTCAGCCTGCTGCATGGAATTTTACTTCTTATAACCTAAATGTTGAATCCTCCTACCACTTGTGTGCTTGCTTTCTCCTGAAGAGTGTTGCTTTGTTCCTGTACGGTGACAAAATCACACTCATTATTAGAAGCCAACCTCTAACTAATGCCTTCTTCTTCCACACTAGCAATAAAGAATTTTTTTATAATTTAATGGTAGCAAAACCAGTAGTTTAGTCATTAATCAATCACCAAAATATGGCTAGAAAAGAAATCGTGATAGTGGCTCATATTTTCATAGATATTTCAACTTAAAACTTAAAAAGCTATACACACTGCAGCACTAAGCTTTCGGTGTAGATACTTTTTCTAAGATCATGAGTCCCCCAGCAGGATGTCAATTGAGTCTTCCTCAAGGATAGCGTATGCACGCCATCTTCCATGTTTCTCAGCACTGAGCTATTCAAAGCAGAGTTAAGAAACTCACAAGTTTTGAGAGGATCAAGTCTACATTTTTGTTATGTGTCCCCACTAGTCTTTTGCAGGCAATACTAATTCATTAGTAACTTTTGAATAACTCAAGCTTATAGGTTTTTAAGAGAAATTAATTTACATGCAACAAGCATATTTCCCTTTATGGTCCCCATATTTTATTACTATACGTTATACTATTTCAATAAGAAGTTGTACTGACACTTTAAACACTTTCGACTGATCAGTAGGCCTGAACTTTAAGGTAAAGGTTAATAAAAGGATGCTTTAGTTAGTTTTCTATTGCTGTGATAAAACACCATGTTCAAGATAACTTGTAGAAGGACTTTGTTTGGGCTTAGGGTTCCAGAGTTAGAATCCATAATGATCAGGACCTCACGGCAGCAGCCAGTAACCATGGCAACAGACGACAGAGACTGAAAGCAAAGAACTTACGTCTTGAGTTGCAAGGATGAAGCAGAGAAAAAGCACCAGGGATAGCACGTGGCTTTGAAACCTCAAAGCCTCCCTACTCTACCTTAGGTGATAAACTTCCCTTGACAGGACCACACCTCCTAAGATTTCCCAAACAGCACCATCCACTTGGACTCAAGTATTCCTATGGGGGATATTTCTATCCAAACCACCACAGAGAGTGACCAGCTGGCCACGAGAGCATTTATCACATGATCCAATCGGTGTATTTTACAGAGTGGCTGGAGAGCTGACATCACCCGAGAGCACTGCTTCAGTGGATGGTAAAGAGAGACTTCTCACTCCTGTGTATCTAGCTCTTTCCTTGACTGTGATTATACACTGGGGAGGATAATTATCTTTTGATGTAAACTGTTTTCACTGGCCCTACAGGGAAACAGCATTGTTTAAGATTGCTTTAGTGTCTCCTTCATAGCCAAGTACAGTCAAACGGTACCAAAAGTAGGGAAATGTTTAACAAATTGCATTTGCTGATTAAATTCATATGACAGGGTGGAGTGAAGACACTAAAATCTACAGGAGAGGGTTGCTACTAACGCTCGTCTCTTCAGACAAGACACCATAATTGGGAAGGAGACAGGTAATTAGAACGTAGACACAGTCAGGAAACTCAGTTTGAGATTCATCATGCACATGCTGTCCAAAAGCACAAAATAAATGAGTGATAATTGGGATAATAACTTGTAAATGAGTGAGGTTTTTTTTTCTGGGTTAAACTGTGACTTAAAGAACCAAAATGATATTCTAAATATTCAAATGCTGTTAAAGCGTTTTTCATTCTAACTTCTAGATATTGACACATCACTCTGCCTTTCTTAGCTTATCAAGAGAGAAGTAGAGAGACCGGGGAATTAATTCAAGGTCAGTGAGTAAGGGATCTAAACATAGCTAGCCAACCACAGGGTACCCAAAATGCTCTCAGTCAAAAGACTTAATAGCTTTTCACCAAAAATAACTGCTTCAGCCGAAGAGGGAAGGATAATTGCTACTTCCACAGACAACATAAAAAACCACATCATTTTAACCCAGAAAGCAACACGAAATGACCACCCAGGCCCATCGCACAGTTATCTCCTCCAGCTGCCGGGGAGAGGATTCTCTTCCCCCTCGCCTTCCTATTGACCCAGAAAAGCACCAATGAATAAATAAAGTCTAAATTGGATGAAAAGCAGTATGTGTAAAAGCCTCATCCCCGAATTTCCTTTCCCTCTTCTCTGAGCTTTAGCCAAGGAGCCACGCCAGCTAGTCACGGAGATGGGGACTAGGTGACATCCCCAGTGCAAGGATCTGGCTCTGCAGGGCAGGGACTGCCAGCCAGGAGACTCCAGTTCACTCCATGTCCTTGGACAACACCTCCAGAGAACAGTAGCAATAGTTCACGGTGACTGAGGGTCCCGAGGCTGAAGTTAAATCCTAGCCGCTTAATTTACTAGCTGTGTGAGCCCATACAGGCCGCTTAACGACACAGAACTTCCAGTTTCTCAGATTGAAAAAATAAGTTAATGTTTGTTTTGTGGGTTTGCAGTGAGAAGTAGCTGAACTAGTCCGTGTGAAAGGGTAGCAATGGGCTTGGTGTGTAGTGGTCACTTGGCGAATAATGGCGTGTATTTATTGTACCTTTAGACAGGAGCTACCTCATTAGCAGGCTTTTGCTGCTACTTGGAAAACTATCTAAAGCTACTCAGAGAAAAACAGACACCACGTAGACCAGAAGAGACCACAGTGGGAGGCAAGGGAGAAGCTGAGGGAAGGGACGCAACAGGGTCCAACCATAGAAAAGATGGAAGCTTGAAGAAATCACCCATTTTCCTCAGATAAACCAGGGGTAATTCCCCACTTGTGATTCTGTCTCCGTTTCTCATAAGGTTATATAATTTTCACATAAGTGATTGAAACCATTTCTTTAAAGAACAACACGAAATAGCAAACAACCCCACCTCATCTCTTTGCTAGGTAATTGGATTAATATGACTTTTTTAGCGATACTTGGCCATGCAAAACTTCTCCTTTTCAAGTGTGGAACTCATACCCGGAGGCTGGAGAGTGATTATCAGGTGTGGCTGTGTTGGTCCATTCTGGCTGGCCACAAGTAAGAGAGGAAAGGAAGCTACTCTCAGAGATGGAGATGAATGCAGCACAGACACACACTGCTCGGCCACATGGAGGAAGGACAAGAGAGGAGACAAGTCCCCAGCAGCCAGGTTGACTTTGTACATGGTGTTGGCATCTGAATGTGGGCCCTCGTGTTAGCAAAGCAAGACCTGTTCCCCACCGAGCAGTCGATGAATCCCGTAAACCCTTCCTTCTTTTCCCCCTTTCTTTCTAAAGATTTATTCTTCTTTTCCTTTACAAGTGTTTTGCCTCTGTGTGTGTGTATGTGTACCATATACACATCTGTGCCGGCAGAAGTCAGACGAGGACGTCAGGTCTCCTGGAACTGGAATTAAAGGCAGGTGTGGGTGCTGGTGACAAAACCCAGGTCCTCTCTGAGAACCATGAAGGCTCGTAACCACTGAGCTATCTCTCCAGCTCCTGCTCTCGAAAGCGCTTCATAAAGATGAGGATATCTTAACGATGAAAGCTGCTGGGATTTCATGGGCTCTAAAAGAGGAAACTTGTACACGGGGTGGTTAAAACGTGGCACTAAATGTAAGCTACTGTGGGTGTGAGCCGTTTGTGCTGAGAGCAAGCCGTGCCTTTTCCTAGAGCTTGCAGAGCTAATGATAATTTGCAGCTCCGAAACTCCAATCAGCAAACACTCTGTAAGCACAGCTACACTTCATTAGTGCAGAAGCGGCACGCTGTTTCCAGCCACCGTGAGCCTAGCAGCAACCTAATTGAACAAGAGGCCATGGAGCTAGCTAGAAACTCTAATGGATACAGCGCAGTTTTGCAACTCTGCCACGCCATGATTATTAGCAAGATCTTGATAACTCAGTGCAGAGCCCCTTCAAACCTCTATGGCATAAAAGTCCATGAAGAAATTCACACACACACATACACTTCACTTTCTGAATCTTACCCTGAGAAATTGAAATTCAGGGATTTCAGCGCTGACCACTCACTCACCTGTCTCATCTTCCAGCCCTGCAGGTAATTGGGATCCAGGTGGGCGCGGACATGGAAGCAGACACCTGCGCAAAGCGGAAGTGAGTCTTCAGTTACCACACTGAACCTGAGGGGTGAGTCCCATGGGCACCAAGGGGGTCAGTGTCCCAAGAGAGTTTCCCCAGTCATCCATCGATAGAAATAACCATAGATGGACTTCTATAACATTAATTACTAAGTCCTTATGTGAAGAACATCTCCAAAATCCAATGAATTCTAAATTTCAGGACTAACACATCTCTCTTGGTCAATTGATGCTGAGTCTTTCCAGTCAAGGGCAACAGTAATGGAGCCTTCTCCGAGGTGACGAGTTCCTGGTTCAGGAAATTAGAACTCAAATGGCACCCATATCAACCGACTCTGTCACTGGGGCGAGTGGGTTCATACCTCTGGACTGCACAATAGATTGAATGTTTCATGTTTCCTTTCTGTTTTCCTGTTGTGCAATAAACTGCTTAGTATGTTGGATACTATTCTTGGCATGTCATTCATAAAAGGACCTATTTCACCTGCACATTCAACCCAGGCAGTATGCAATCATCCTCGAACTAATCCCATTTTACAGACAAACACACGAATATACAAAGAGTTTAAATAACTTGCCCCCAGCCGTTAAGAATACGGTGCTCAGATTGCTAGTCAAACCTCCTTTGTGTTTTTTATTTTCATTTTATTTTATTTTTTGGTATGACATTAGCATTTAAGTTGATGGACTCTGAGTAAGACAAATTACCCTTAGTGAGGTGGAGGAGCCTCCCCAAATCTGCTGTCAGCCTGGAGAACAGAAATTCCTGACCTCCAGGAATTAGAGAAGATTCTAATGACAGAAGGCCTTTGGGCTTCCTTTGTGAGATCTGGGTTTGCTAGCAAACTGTCCTAACTCTTCCTTTAGTCTCCAGCCTACGGGCCTCCTCCACCAGCTTCCGACTTACCAAGCCTCCATAGATATTTGAGCCAAAACTGTAACATAAGTCTCTTTCTCCATGTCTGTCTATATATATCATATTGGTTTCATTTCTCTGGCAAATACAGACCAGAATAAGCATGTGCTAATAGAGCAGCAAGGCCAGAATCAGGTCCCAGGCAGCCCAAACCCACAGATAGAGGGCAAAATCCCATGCAGGTCATCCATGCATCTCCTTTCGTTTGCTTCCTTTGTAGTGTGCCCTATATGGCAATTTCCTTTCCAGAATTCCAATTCAACCCTTGCACTTTAGAAATGGTGACCTTGGGAACGGAGCTTCAAGCTAGTCGAAGAATGCAAGTTTGCACCAGTCAGCCCTCTCCAGCCATTAAAAAGCCCAGTCAGGAAAGAAGCAAGCAACTTCGTTAAGGCCTGGTGGTAGCTCCCTATGGAGAAATCACCAGACTCTAGAAAGTCAAGACGAGTCCCCACATTCTCATGGGCTCAGAGTAAAGGCTGTGAGGTTTGCTGGTGGAGATCAGTTTCTTATCATCGGTGGGCTGGCCGGAGCACCAGAAGGTAGATAGCTCCCAGAAAAGCAGAGCCTCCATAAGGAAAGGGAATATTTAGGTAAAGCACATGGCCACCAGGCTTTTGGTTTTCATCCCTATGTTTGACTATGTCCCTCACCCAAACTATTAACTCTGAAATTCATAGTTCACTGTAGCAAGAGGAGGAAGAGAAACATTTTTCAGTTTAAGGCAGAGGTTGAGTCATCTTTGCTAGATTCAGTAGTGCAAGAGAGAGGACAGGTTTGGACCACTTGGTTAGTTTAGTTTCCATCGACCCCAATGTCTAGACATTCAAAAAGTGGGCGGCGGCTGCAGGCCTGCCCCTAACCATGCTTATTAAAGGCATCTCCTCATGTGCAATGTCACTGCTTACAAGAGTTTGTTTGTATTATCTTTGAAGTTAATGTGTATTATTCTGCCTTTGTCAACATCCATTCCCATTTCCTATAAGCCTTAAAACTGTTCCAGATGCTGTGGAAATGTAAACCCTTTGGAATGCAGCTGGCCTCTGTAATCTGGTTGCAGAATCACTGCTCTCCCTCTCCGAATTCCATGTAGCTGTCAATTTTAGGCATTCATTGTCTAGGGAATTTATATCCTGCAGTTTAAGATGGATGCCAAATGCGTAAAAGTGTAACCTTGACCCACCACGCTAGGCATCTATGCTGCTTAAAAGGAAAATGGACCGGAGGAAATCTGAATGCTTATCTGCTCTTCACAATTGCTTAATGCTTCAAAGTGCCAGTCCTGTGTCAAGGCCCTTCTCCCTGGGCATTCAGCTTCCATTATGCTCTATACTGAATACAGCCAGAGCCTCAAGGATGTCAATTTGGATATTAAAGAGAGGGAGCGGGATTAAATTCATTTTATGCTTACTTTTCTTCAGCAGTGTGGTGTGACCAGCTGCCCTGCGTACAAACTCTGCAGACAGACTGTCTTCTTTGATAAGAATGGCACCCTAAATCGACTATGTAACGTGTACTAGATATAAGCTTAATAAAAATATATGACCCACGAGATTTCTTCTTCCCCGTTCTAAATTTTTGGCTTTAGTTCTCCCATTATTTTTTTTTTCACGTTTTTACATCAAACTCTAAGCATGAAAGGCTAAGGACCATCCTCATAAACTAGGAAGAGCATAGAGAACAAAGCTAAGCCAAGGACGCATTAGCCTGGTTTCTGTAACACTGCGACAGGGTCTTTTGTCTTACCTAGGAGCTCTCAAGATAAGGCACGCTAACAGAGCAAGGGAAGAACATTAAACATAAACAAATCAGAGAACTTCAGAAAACACTAGAGGAGTCCACAGAAGACACTTGCTTCGTCTAAAACAGTGTTATAAACCAGCCCAAGAGTGGGACTGTGCAACCAGTCAGTCCTCATCCACCATGCCCAAGTCCAATCAAAGGAGAAATGGGCAACTTTCCTTAGGGGCTGGTGGATGCTCCCTGTGGAGGAATCAACACCGACTTTGGGAAAATCAGCAAGGGCTCACCTTCCCAGGCGCTCAGAGTAAGAGCTGTGAGGTGTGCTGGCGAGGTAATATTCTTCTCTTTTTTTTGCATCTGTGTGTACATCTATGTAAGAATGTGTACATGTAGGTAAGCAGGCAAAAATCGCATTTGCCAGTGTGCACAATTTTGAAGGCCAGTGGAGGACAATGGAAATGTCTTTCATCTTCTTTATCTTATTTTTTAAGATAGAACCTCTCTAGGGACCCAGAGTCACTTTTGCTTGCATCTAGACCAGCTGCCCAGCCAATACTCAGGGCTGTCTTTTCTTTAACTCCGCCTTCCTGCTGGGGCTAAAGATCCATGTTTTTAGGGCCAGCAGTGAATCCTATGCAGGTCCTTAATGCTTTTGCAGGCAGCCCTGAAGCCAATGATCGAAGCCCCTCCCCCAGCCCTCAAATACTATTTTCAAAGGAAACTTTCGGAACAATACGTCTCCATGATAAAGCTTTTGAACATGGATGACTGTCTTGATGCTGGCATTTGCACTGCTCTCCCTTGCTTCGTTTCAGTTATTCCTCTGACTCCCCTTCTCTAAGACAGGACCTCATGTTTCCCAAACTGGTGTTGAACTCACTACGTAACTAAGGATGATTTTGAAGTTCTGGTCCTCCCAACTCTGCCTCCCAAGTGCTGAGATCACAGGTATATGCCACCATGCCAGGCTTATGCAGTGCTGTGGGTCTGACCAAGGACTCTGAGCTTCATGGCCAGCGCTGGTCAGTCTCTGTGATGAACAATTTGGGTCTTAAGTTTGACCATGGAATACACGAAATCCTATTGATAAGAGATTGAAAGGAAATCAAATCTAGTCCTCAAAAATCTACCTTAATCTATTGAATGCTTGAATAACCAAGTAAAAGATACACCATATGTTTGTTTTAACCACCTTGTTAACGTGTGCGTCGACCTTTCTAGGACAGTGTTAGAAACATAGTTATTGAAAGCTGGTCTCTACGGAAAAAGAATTTTATTTTTCCATATGTCATAAAAGGGCTTGACTGGACCTGAGCAAATAATTCTTTCCCAGGGTTGAGACTGTGATCTAGGGGCTAAATGAACACCTTTTATCTCTAGCATATTCCTCAGTTTGCAACCAGGCATAGGAGGGAGGACTTCTGACTGCGGAGGAGCTAATTGCAAGCATCATGGAAGATTGGGTGATTTGAGAAAACCCTGACTCACATACACCGTTATCAACACTGTTGTGAGTCTTTAACTCTTCTGGGTCTTCAAATGCTGAAGTTAGCTTCAAACCTCAGTTTGATCAAAGACTTGCATATAAGGAACATGGTCCTAAGGAGAGTAAATAACATACAAAAATCATAATTCCTCCTTGTGCTACTTCTAAAGAAGCAGCCTAATTACTTATACTCTTGCAGTGCAGAAAAAGAGCTGTTTGCATTTTAGATACTGAAAGTTGGTCATCCGCCCTCACTATCTGCTTCCCTTCTTGGAAGCAAAATAGCTGGGAAAGTCTACTTCACTATATCCTGGACAGTGCCCTGCAAGAAGAGGGCCCTGGGAGGCCTCAACAGTCCCAGTTTATTCATTGTGCAAGGTTGGCTTGAAAAGGAAGGCTGAGTTTGGGAGTGGCTTGTGTGTATAAGTGAGCTTAGCACAGCAGAAAGCTGTCTGTTGCAGAAAAGATCCACGATTAATCTTCCCTATAGGAATGTTTTTATCCTGAAACACTGTGATGCAAGGAGAGCTGGAGCTGAGGGATTGGGAACATGGCTGAAGACATAGAAAGCAGGACAGTTCAAGACTCGTGGGATCAGTTCTCTATGAGCTAAACATGGTACCGGATGCTGGGGCTGAAAAGATGAGTGGACACTTCTGTATGAAATAATCACAGTATAACCATGGAGGTCTCTGGACAAATGGGTAGTTACAAACAAATACAGTAGGTGCAGTAATATTAGAACCACATATAAGAGTCGAGGGAAGTACAGAAACGTTTATAATTCTGAAAATGATTTAGATAACACACATATGTGTATATATATATATACAATAATGATTACCTAGCTGAATATAAAAGTGATAAGAAATGTTCATATCAGTGTAGTCTCCGGCTTTTATTAGAATCTGCATGCCCTCATTTCTAAATAGTGTTTATGTAAGTGGCAAGGGTGGTAGACCAAAAGGTTTTCTCTTTCTCTGCTTGCTGTCCTTTAGAACTGAACCAAATTGCCCTTGGGTTCCTTTGTTATTACTTCCATTTGTTGTCAAAATTTGACTTGTATAAGCTTATGTTGATAACTAAACCAGAATAAATGAAGCAGGGGTCAGCCATCCTCATAATGAAAATGTGTCATGGATTTGCACAAAAGGATATAATGTATTGTTTACTTTCCTTAGGGAAGGGTCACATGGAGATGAGTCATTTTTAAACACTCTCAGCGGGACTGCGAGCAATCCCAAAGAGCAAGGAAAAGAATAAACCGGTTTGTAAGAGGCGTTTGGAGAACCATATGCCTCTTGTTTACTCTGATACACCTCAGGCCCTAAAACAGGCACAGCCTAAGCAAATGAGGTAGAGAACAAAAGTCCCAGAAGAGGAGTGGGCTTCCTTTAGCAGAGAATACAGCATGGACTGTATGGTACCACTGAGAAAGAGAAAAGAAGGGATGGAAACGGAGCTGAGGGACTCCCCCCATCTTGGAAAGGTCTCTATCAGTGCTACCATGACTAGTAGCCACTCGTGGTAGCAGACACTTGAGATCTTTCCAGTGGGATCAAAGTAACTGATGCTTTGTGAGTGTGAATTAAATATATTTAGCGGCATTTGTCTAAAGGTATCTGTAATGATGGGCACTGAGTTTGACCCTGAACTTTGCCCTAGTTTTGCTAGTTGTTTGTTATATAAAATAGCATCTGTGTGTCCTATTTTTGGAAAAGATTTATTTTATTTTTTGATATGTGCATGTGTGTGGGGGGGTATGTGCTTATGAGTGCAGGTACCCCAGAGATCAGGTCACTCTGGAACCGGAGTTACAGGAAGTTGTGAGTGGCAGACTTGAATGCTGGGGACCAAACTCAGGTCCTCTTCAAAGGCAGTATGGGTTCTTAACTGTTGAGCTGTCTCTGAATGCTGCCTCCTGGTTTTTTTTTTTTTTTATTTTGTTTTGATTTTTGTTTTTTCGAGACAGGGTTTCTCTGTATAACAGTCCTGGCTGTCCTGAAACTTGCTTTGTCATCCAGGATGGCACCAAACTCACTGAGATGTGCCTGTCTCTGCCTCCCAAGTTCTGGGATTACAGTCATGCGTCACCACCTCTCAGCCCCTGGGTTTGTTTGTTTGTTTTGTTTTGTTTTGTTTCTATAAAATGGCACTAGTGTTTAAATTATATCATGTAAATGACGTGATATAATTTAAATATTATATCCTTAGCATAGATGCCTTATTGACAGGTTTCTGAACTCCAGAAATAAGCTATTTACAATTTGTATAGAATAGTTTTTTGTAACATAATTCTAGAAATGGTTTTGATAAGATCTCCATTCAAAAGCTTAGAAGACAACAGAAAGACAAACTTGTATATGATTATGGTTGTTTGAATAAGAAATGCCCCTCAGATTCTCATGGAGTTGAGCATTTGGTACCCAGAAATGGTACTATTTGAAGAGGCTCCAGGAAGATGCGGCCTGGAGGAAGCACAGCACTGCAGGTGGGCTCTGAGATTTCACAGCCTTGCCGCACTTCTAGTGTGCCCTCTCTGCTTGATGCTTGCAATTGAAGATGCGATCTTTTAGCTTGTTTCTGTGGCCACCAGGCCTGCTGCTTGTTGCCATGAGTCCGAGCCTTATGGACTATCCCTCTGAACCCATAAGACCAAGTAGTCCCTTCTTTGTATAAGTTGCTTTTCTCGTAGTAACAGCAAGGGGAAAATAGCTAATACAGAAGTTAGAAACAGAGGGGGGCTGTTGCTGTAAAGAATCTGAGCATTATTTACGTATTTATTGGTTTATTTGTTTATTTATTTCACATTTTTGTTTTTTCGGGATGTGGAAAACTTTGAACCAGAATAGCATTTGAATGCTGTAAGCAGAGCTTAAAGGACCATTCTAGAATGCAGCTGGAAGCATCTAGCATGAGGCCAGAAGGCAGGCATGCCCATGGTGATGCAATGTGGAGGCCAGGTTCAAGGAGAATAATATCAGCAACTAAGTTAGAGCACATTCTTGTAATATTTTGGCAAAGAAAATGTCTGCTTTTTGCCTATATCCTGAGAACTGGGCTGAGGTTAAATTAATAAGTAATGGAGTAATCTCTTTGGCAGAGTAAATTTTAGGCCAATATAATATTGATTCTGTGGAGTGTCTGTTATTCATAGTGCATATGGTAATCTAAAATGAATATGGGCAAGTGAGGCAGAAAAGAAATACATAATTTGGAGAGAAAAGAGTACTAAGAAGCCCAATGCTCCAGCCAAGACATGTTGTAGGAGAGGCTGTCACAGTAATGAAGATTAGTGCCACCAGAAGAGGCCTGACCTGCACTGGAACAGTAAGCAAGGTACCTGGCGGGCAGGACCCCACCCAGCTAAACCTCCAACTTACAAATTTGAGGATGGATTTTCTGCCCCTAAATAGCAAATAGCAAGGTAAGGCTGTTACAAATGTAATTAAGGGGCTCAAGATCCAACTCAAGCTGACAGCCAAACTCAGCAGGATCATCCACATCATGCCAGCTTCAAAAACATGGACGATGCAAGAGTGACAGGGTCTTGGATTTGTCCTCCATGGTTTGAGAGAGCCACTGAGGCCAGGCAGTGTATGTAAGGGGAATCCCTGCATGAAGACCCTGAGAGAGCAGGAAGCCCCAAGAGGTCATTGGGCAAAGCTGTTAAAAAGTGGAACCTGGGTGCCATGTACCACCCAAAAATACTGACATCTTGGGCAAACTGACATCCAAAAGGGCTGCACCCTTTTGCAGAAGATCATCCCAACTGGGCTTAATAACTGCTTATACCCTCTCAGAGAGGGATGGAGAGAGTTGGGAAACCCTCACCTGAGTATCCAGCTGTGTCTACTCAACTCTGCCTTAGGAAGGGGCTAGAGTAAATAAATTAGGAAAGAATAGGGGAGCAGGGTACCATCTATGCAGCTATAGGGAAACACTTACCACTGCTGGGTAGGGCTTTTCAAGTCAGTCTGTAGCAGGAGGAGCCCACAGGCCCCTGTAAAGTAACACCTCCCCTATGCTCTTTAAGGAAGGCCAATAAACTCATTGGTTCCCCAGAGTGAAATTTTGCAGAATCATTCTTTGGTTTGTCATTAGGACCTTAGGAAAGAAGGTAGAAATTGATCATCCTCCTCATGGGAAGGGATTTTAGGAATACTGGGTTTCAGTGGAGACCCAGTGGTACTGGAGAAGCATCTGCCATGGAGGGCTGCATACAAGGAGTGGAACCAGTCGGGGAGAGAGAGAGAGGCGGGGATACTACAGACAGCAAAGCTGTAGGGGAAGAGGCGTCTAAGCATTAAAAACTAAAGTCTCAGACGCTACACATCGAGCTACAGGATTTGATGTTTGTTCTACTGGGTTTCCGTCTTACTTTGACCTGGTATTTCTTCACTATGCCCCAATTCTTCCCTTGTAGACCGCTAATGAACATTCTGTGCCACTGTGTGTTGGAAGTTACTAATTTGATTTTTGTAGAAGGTGACAGTTAAGCTATTATTGTTAAAGATGCTTTGGATTTGAACTTGTAAACGGTGTTAAAATCTTCAAAACTGTGGGGGCTTTTGAAGGTGGTCTCACTACATTTCGCCTCATAATATAGCTGTAAGCATATAGGGCTCGCCAGTAGAATGTGATGGTTTGAAGGAGAACGGCCCTGAAGGCTAATGAATTTGAACACTTGTTCCCCAGTTGGTGGTACTTTCTGGGGAGGGTATAGGGAGGTGCAGGCTTTCTGGAGGGAGCACATCACTGCAAATGGGCCCGGAGAGTTCATATCTTCACCGACCTTCCAGTTTGTTCGCTCTATGTCATGCTTATGGTTATGGAGATGTGATCTTTCAGCTCTCGGCTTTGGTTACTCTGCTTGCCTCTTGTTGCCATGCCTCCCAACCATAGGCACTGAAACCTCAAGCTCTTCCTTCTTGATGATGGCATTTTATCCCAGCAACCGAAAGGCAACCAACGTAATGATTTTAACTGAGTGACAAGAAAACAGATGAAGGAAAGAAAGAGCATGGTCGAAGGAACTGAAAGATGAAGTTGGTTTAGGAAGAGTGTGGTGGAGCAAGGAGGGTAGATTTGTCAAGCAAGAAAGCACACACTGGTGCAGTGTAGAGGTGACAAGGACAAGCCTCAGGGAAGCTCAGTAGTGTGAGGAAGCTCAAGGTAGTGTACTATTGACCAAGGCTGGAGAAAAGCATAGAGGGAATTTATTCTCAGAGGAACCTAACATGCTCACTGTGGAACTGTAGTCTGGGAGCATGGTGTGAAATTTGAGGTTTGGGGTAAGTGAGAAACAAGATCTATGATTTCAAAAAACAAACATAATCTCATAATAGCCATGAACTTGAAGATAAAGAAATAAAGGGACAAAGAAAATTTTCGGGGTATAGGAAAGGGGTCAAATAATGCGAGCTGAAATTCAGAACAAAGGACAAATGAAAAAAGGGGGCTGGATAAAGAGAACCTATGAACTTTGCTGATTTGACAGCTGTGGGTGTTTTTGTCATCAGTTTATATGTCAACTTGTGAGCTAGAGTCATCACAGAGGAGGGGACCTCAGCTAAGAAAATGTCCATAAGATCAGGCTGTAGGCAAACCTTTTGAGCATTTTCTTAATAAGAAAAGTCCCAGCGCATTGTGGGTGTGCTGGGCATCCTGGGTTCTGGAAGAAAGCAGTTTGAACAAACCAGTATACAGCCCCCTCCATGGCCTCTGCATCAGCTCCTGCCTCCAGGATCCTGTCCTGCTTGAGTTCCTGTCCTGATGTCCGTCTGTGATAAACAATGGCATAAGAGCATAAGCCAAATAAACCCTGTCCTCCCCAAGTTGCTTTTGGTCACAGTTTTTCATTTTTAAGTGGTAGCCCTAACTAAGACAGTGTTCAAGGACAAGGGGAGGACAAACATAACATGAAGCCTTAAGCCTGGGTGACTAAGTGTTAACAGTCACCAGACTAGAGAGCCAAGACCAGTCTGGGCTTGTTTGTTGTTCAGAAGCTCTAGCTCAGCATAGAGATAGGCGAGCACCACTGTGAAGACTTGACAGTTCCTAGATGGGTATTAGCGCATCTCCAAACTGGCAAAGCCAAGCTTAAGGAAACCTTTATTGGAGGACCCATGGAGTGTTGGAAATAAAACACCCAAGCTCAACATACAGGTCAGAAACAGACATAATTACCCTGAATGGAAATAACAGAAAAGTCCCCCAAATGTGACTGGTGCCAGAGAACTGTGTGACTCACAGGAAATAAGAGCAAGGGACACAGGGGAGTTGAAACAGAACTGGGAGGGGAGATAGGAGTGGAGAGGTGATTCGGTGGTTAAGAGCACTGACTGCTTTGGTAAAGGATCCCAGCAGCCATATGGTGACCCATAGACTTTCATGGGATATCACACCCTCTTTTGTACCTATTATATAGACATAAACGCAGGAAAACACCCATACACATAAAATAATAAAAATTCTAAAAAAAAAAACTTGAAGAAGAACTCAGGAAGAAGATGGCCAAGGAAAAGAGAAGACATTTCATAAAACGGATCCCACACACCCATGAAAGGCCAAGGCCCAGACACACCACTAATAATCTCTCAAAGCTGTTTTCACCATAACCATATCTCAGGTTGAGACAAAGATGTGGCATCCTCTTGTGAGGGTTTTGAGAGAAGACTTACATCTGGAGGCAGGTAGGACTGATGATGCATGAACACAGCAGAGGAAGGGGTTTCTGAAGGGTGAGGTCAGACACAATGGACGGCAAGTACAGGGATGGAGCCGAAGTCATATAATTGAGGCCTGGGGTGAGCCGATGCTGTCAGCAGTGAGGAATGGTCAAACATCAGCCATTTCTTCCTAGGCAGACCCTGAAGCTCCGTTGCCTCCCACCTGAAAGAGGTGTAATTACAGGACTCAAGGGGTAGTTAAGAGGATTAAATGAGATGTTGTGCCTCGCAGACTGGGGCACACTAAGTGCTAGTTCCCTTCGCACGGATGCCCTCTCCACAGTTTCCCATCAGACATGTTGGTGAGTGTTACCTTTGGTGTGTCAGTGAGAAACCTGTCTCCATGTACTTGGAGAGAAAACTTCATCTAACCAAGAGTCACCTCAACGGAGAGTCTGTGTTCCTCAGTCCCCTCAGATTGTTTGAAAATCAGCAATGTGTGTATCAGTGTTTTCCTGTTAGGTTTGAGGCTTAACTCCAACTTTGGGAGTATGCTATTTAAAGAGCATGGCAGACATTCCAAAGAGTAATTATCTACATCAGAGAGTGCGAATTTAGCCCTTCTTTACCTACACACGAGAAATACTGATAACTGTTTTCTGGAATGGTAGAAGGTAAGAGTTGGAATCATAGCTAATATTCCTTCTAACTTTTTCCTTAAATGATCACACAATATGGATAACTTAATTATGGAAAAATTATTTGCACAAATAACTTAAATCAATGTATGTGTCGTGATAGTGATGGGTTAGGTTGAACTGCATTTTCTCCAGAAGAAGCCAGCACAACTCTAGAAGGTACATCGGAGCTTGCAGAGGAAATGAGTGCCCCCCTGAAATGAGCGGATGCATTCCAAACTCACACTTGAGTTCCAGAACTAGCTCACAAAGGAAGCTAACTGAGCAGTGATGGCGGAGTGATAAACATTCATCTATCCATCCACAGAACAAAGGTTTATTGAGCCATTCTATGCTCATGCCGTTTAGCTGAAGAAGACTGTAGCTTGGAAGAACAGGAAGGGGTCTCTGCTTTTATAGGATAGATAGTCTATTAGGTGCGATATATTTTATAAGTAATAATAGGTATTTAAGTTTTATAAAGACATTGTCAATAACACATAACATCTAATGTGAATCAAGATAAACACAAAGAGAATAATGTAGCAACAATAACAATGTGAGCTAGAACATTTGCACGATATTTAGCGTGGACTGGACAGTTATAAAGCACTTCAGCATTATAATGGAGACAGGAGCATCACCATCACTGAGCAACTGAAGAAGTTGTTCCATTAACCTTCCCATGATTGATCACACAGTCAGCTTGGATGAAGGCAAGATTTTGGTTGTGTGGATGTTTTTAAATTCTCAGAAACGATTTTATATCTTTATGCAATGATTTGTGGCAATTTTCAGATCATGACATTTCTTTTTGACTCTGTTGATAAGCAAACGACTTACTTTTGTCCACTAGGTCTAGTTTTGGGCTCTGTCCCTGGGAAACCCGGCCAGCTGCTGACTAGTGCGCACCTGCATACGTCACGTGTCCTTGCTTGTACTCGTGTGAAACAAAAGAGCAGCAACATGGTTACTGCCCAGAAGATGAACTCAGAAGAGGAACTACAATGTGACCCAATCAGCCATCGCCACAGCTTGTCCCATGCTGGCTGACATCACAGAGGCGACCCATGCTGAGGCTCTGACAAGACAGAAAGGCCAGCAGAAGCTGAGTCAATGAACACAAATGCTGGGGCTCATGCTTTCTTGCCTCTCATACTGCATCTCTGGACCTGCTTCTTCAGACTGTGCTGGTGGGTGTTGGCTCTTCTGTTTCAGAGATTTCTCAAAATCAAGGAAGCCCACTCAATTTAAAGCAAGGGGGCAAAGGAGTTCACAGTGAAGGCTAGACTAAAGAAGAAGACCTCTGCCTGTAAGGGTTAGAAGCAAAGTGTAATTTAAGTAGTGAAGCCAAGTCACAGAAGATGGAGGCAGAAAGACAAATATTAAAGCAAATATACAGAATTTCAGAACTGGTGGGGAACAGAACAAGACTGTCATTGTTGATAGAGAATTAAAACAGTCTTTTGAAATAAGGGCAGCACTGGTGACAGTTCTACAGACAAAACAGACGTGTGTTGTAAGGAGGCTGCTTGTTTGTCCCGGCTTCCCAGAACCAACATAATCACACAGAAACTGTATTAATTAAATCACTACTTGGCCAATTAGCTCTAGCTTCTTATTAGCTAACTCTTATATCTTAATTTAACCCATTTCTGGTAATCTGTGTATCGCCATGAGGCTGTGGCTTACCAGCTAAAGCTCCAGCGTCTGTCTCTGGTGAGGCTACATGGCTTCTCTCTGACTCCACCCTTCTTTCCTGCCATCATTCAGTTTAGTTTTCCCCCACCTATCTACCCTATCAGGCCAAACCAGTTTCTTTATTCACCAATGGTATTCGCAGCATACAGAGGGGAATCCCACATCACCTCCCCTTTTCTGCTTAAATGAGAAGAAAGGCTTTATCTTTAACATAGTAAAATTACATATAACAAAGCAGGTATCAAGCAAGAAATATAGTTACAATATTTATATCTACTTTATCTTTTATCACAGCTAAGGAAAACCATAACTATAAATTCTTCAACCCCAACAAAGACTCCAGAAGGATATAATATTACCTAAGTAAACAGAAAGTGCATTGTAAGCAACTTCCAAAACTCCAGAATTGACAGACATCTTGCCGCCTGGACAGTCACCCAAAGTTCTTCTGTACCACTGGAGCATCCATCTTCAGCCTACAGGCCCATAACATCCAGCCTGATGAAAAGCAGACTTCTTCATGAAGCAGGAAATTTCAAAGACAGTTCCACTTATATTGGCAATTTGTCAGTCACTTTCTTCTGTGTCCTGCAGAATGTCTTCATTTCATGAAGCAGGAATCCTGAAGGATGGTCTCACCTTTAGGCAAGTTCAGCTGTCATTTCTCTGTGGGTCCTGCATGTCCCACATCAAGCAGTCCAGGCAAGAGCAGTTTCTTGCCCAAATGGCTAACAAACTCCTTAAGAAGTCTCATCAATGCCCATCTTCCTCTTGGAGAAGATTGGTGCTTCCAGGAGCAGATGTGTCTCACAGTCATGAAAAGTCCTAAGTTATTAAAACATTTTAAATGCCATATTCTTTAGTCTTTGAAAGGTTTGAAGAATCCCTATCAATCTGAAATACATTCCTGTACATCTAGAAAACCTAACTAACATGACTACAAGCTTGACTATTATAGATTATTATCTACTAAACTATAATTCTTAATTACACATTACATTTTTAAATGAGCTGGACAAACACAATACCTTAATCAAGAGCAGAAATATACATACGACAAAATTGATATTAGATATGTATCAATAAACCAAGATCCATACCAATGTAAATCTCTATAGCATATCCCCTTTTAAATGTAAAGAAACATTTACAAACAATATTTGGGAATATGAGTGTAGTTTTCTCCAAACTGCTTCCAACTGTTTATTGGGCAAAGTAATTTTTTGATGGGTGTTCATGGCGACCTTTCAGGGGGTCTTGGTCCATCAGACCACATTAGTCGAGAAGTAATCCACAGGTAATCATCTTCTGTGGAAAGAAAAGAACAACCTCTTTTCCAAAACAACAAATCCTTAGATCCATATTTTGAAGACAAAAATACCTTTAAAGTATATGTGTTGGTTACTTAGCTCCTTCACAGACAAAAAATTCAAAGAAAACATAATATACAATAATATACATATACTCTCTATGCATTTTCCATCTTTGCATGGCTTATTAGGTTTTTTTTACTCTATTACTTTTTAATATTTATCTTTACTCCTTTAATCTATGACTGTTTGTACTCTGTCTCTTTAAAGAGACTTTGTTGTATTTTTAAAGACCTTTTTATAACTGTCTATATTCTTTTTCTTCTCTCTCCCAAGCCTACATACATTTATCCAACACTGTGACCCATTTAGAGGTCTTTTCCATCTGAATGTGTCTTTATTATGTATTTATAATTATTTTCTGACCAGGAATGCTTCTTAAAATGCTGAGTGGTTCTTTAAAACTTAAGCTGCATCATTGCTAGGGGTAATACAGCACTGTCTGTTGCCCCACCCAGTTCAGCATGGTGGAGCTGTTCGCTACCTCTGAGAACCATGTACATTGCCCCATTTCCATGTATGCAGTGGGTCTATGTTGTGTCATTAAGCAGTTTGTAACACACTGCTTACAAACCCCATTTAAATGCTCATTAGCCAGACTTCGTTAGAGTTCACACTGGCAGCATGGCCCAGGAAGCCACAGTTTTCAAAACAGCATGTTTTTTTCTGCTACCACTGAATCAGGAAAACCTCTCTTAAATGAGCCATTCCTCTGCTTGCTTCTAGTAAACAGAGCCTACCCAAGAAAATGCCACTACCAAACCATGCTTAACTCTGTTCTTTTGTGTCTAGGATTCCTTTTTAAGCTTTCTCGGATTTTATATGGATTTAGTCAACCACATTGGTGTGCCAGTTTGTTTTACAGAGACTGTTTGTTGGTTCCTGGCTGTTCAGCCCCAAAATAATCACACAGAAACCATATTATTTAACTCACTGCTTGGCCCATTAGCTCTAGCTTCTTACCAGCTAACTCTTACATCTTAATTTAACCCACTTCTAGTAATCTGTGTATTGCCACGTGGATGTGGCTTACTGGGTAAAGTTCCAGGGCCTGTCTCTAACGGGGCTATGTGGCTTCTCTCTGACTCTGCCTCCTTTCTCCCAGCATTCAGTTTAGTTTTCTCTGCCTATCTAAGGTCTGCCCTTTCAGCAGGCCAAGGCAGTTTCTTTATTCGCCAGTGGTGTTCACAGCATACAGAGGGGAATCCCACATCAGACATGAAAATATTTTCACTTATAAGAAGCAAGAAACACACAAAGGAAGAAAATGTAGGCTTTATGAAGTATGCAAATAACAACAACGACAGAGATGAAGGTATCAAATGTTACATTAACCTAAGAGCAAACCTACATATACTAATAAATAGGTGACATTTGTATCTTAAAAAGAAAAAAGTATGTTTTAGAATTATAAAGATAAACTTAATTGTATGGATTTATTGTACAATGAATACTTGACACAAAACAACTCAGAAAAGTTGAAACTCAAAATATGGAAAATAGACACAAGAAAAACACAAGCAAATACAAAAAATCAAGAGTAACATTTGTACAAGATCAAGCCAGTCAAAATCCTATCTTGGATGGAGGAGGGGCTCATGGAATCCACCCAGCTGAAGACCTCCTGCAGTTGCTGACTCCTGGGAGAGGCAGAGTCAGTTTTCTTCAGGGATAAGGCCCCTGAGAAGTTCTATATGTACCAGTGGATAACCCTACACCCTTGCTCATACAGGCTGCAAATATTAATGTATGCCAAGGGATTAAAGTTAGAGCACATGAAGGTTTGGGGGGCTGGGAGGGAAGAAAAGAACTGGGGGTTTGATTCGAACAAAGCACATTCTGTGAATGTATGGAATTCTTAAAACAATGGAAGTCACACTCATGAAGAGAAGAAAAGTGGAGGTCATAATCTCAGCTTTAGAAAGAATGAATTGAATGAGGAATGTGGTGACAGAATTGTAAGTGATTTAGATGGAGAAAAGATGAACTCTGCAGTCACAGGCATCATTTGTGATTGTCATACAGCAATTAGTCCAGCAGTAATGCCTATAAAGACTATACAAGAAACAAAAAAAAGAGATGCCAAAGATGTCTATTTGTTATTATTTTAAAATTGGCCCAGTTTATAAAACAACTAAGGACAAAAGAGACCTTAACATCATAATAAACAGTACAAATCTAGTTTTATTTGATTTTGAACTAATAAAAAAAAGAATGGTTTTCATTAACCCATGGAACAGTTATTAAACTCAGAGAGAAAATATGATAAATTCATGACAGAATAATGATAGAGGTAAAACTCTCAGATAACTATGTATTAGTCCTAAAGTTAATACACAAATTGAGAAACAAACAAAAATTTCATGGTACCGAGAAGTCAGAGGTGTTTGTTTTAAAAAGGCAAATATATTTTTGAACTACAAAATTGGTTAAAGAGACTCTTGGAGAAATTAAAACAACACTAAAATCTTAATGAACAAGAAATAATACAAACAGATGGACTAAACATCTAAATGAAAACATTGGAAAAATCTGAAGCAAATCTAATAAAGTAAAAATAATAATTGGCAAAATTACTATTTAAATTCACTCACTAGCTATTTCTTTGAGAAGTCTACAACATTCAGTTCCTTAGTTTGCCTAATTATGAAACAAAGAACATGAAAGTAGGCAAATAGGACCTGTAGAGATGGATCTACAGGCAAGAGTCCTTGTGTGCTTGTGGAGATTTGGGGACTAGCTCCCAGCTCCCAGAGCAGGAAGTTCATAACACCTGTAACTTCAGCTCCAGGGACCCCAGCACCCTCCTGTGGCTTCTATTCATGTGGCACACACAGAGAGATATGCACACATACACATGAATATAGTTCAAAGTTAATGCTCAAAATTATATTTGTAATATATGTACATATGCATATATGTATATACATATATAAATATGTATTGCCTTTCCAAAATATCGTGGTGGAATAACCAGAAAGAATGCTAAAATAAACATAAGAATTTACTTGGCAATAATTTGCAAATAAAATTGAGGAAAACAGAATTAATAGCCACTAACACTTTGGGACAAGTATCTTGGAACCTTAAGCTAATGATTTTGAGATGAAAAAGTTACTCCTGTTGTAGCGATGGTCCTCAGTCCTCTGGCCGGTGTCCTTATACAAGAAGAAGACCAGAAGAAGCCATTGCCACCCCAGAGGCAAAGATTGGAGAGATATTGCCACAACAACCAACAGCTGGAAGTAGATAGGACTGCCTTCTCCCCAGAGCCTCCTAAGGAAGCTGTGGCAGCATGAATTGAGAACCCTGACCTCCAGAACTCTAAGAAAGCATATTCGTAGTATATGCTATTAAAATTCTGGCAATTTGTTGGGGCAGACCAGGGAGTTAACACATAGAAAATGAAATATGAGTCTCTTAAGTAGACAATTCTCCTCTCAGATTTCAAAACATGTGTGCTATGGCTAGGGTTTTCCTCCGTGTGCTAACTCCTACCCTCATAGTCTTGTCCTTGAGAGGAACAACAACATGTACAAAGGTCCCAAGGCAAGAAAGAATCTGTGCAAGCAGTGGTAAGCAGGATGGGGAGGGCACCTGGGGGTTCTTTCTCACCATCCAGGACAGTCCCCAACCTAGGACAAAGTCTGCTGCCTCCATTAAGAAAGATATCTTCAATTGATGGGGTCCCAAGTTCTACCCAAGTTAATAATGAAAGAATGCCACAAAGAGAACACAAAATAAGAACCAATTAACAAGACAGATTTCCTTTACAGCTAAATCAGCCCTCAGTTCTTGAGCTTAAGAATAGATTTAAAAAAAAAAAACCATGACACAAAACATTGGCACCACCAGCTATTTCAACATCTCAACCCATGCTGCATATATATTCAAATAAAGCAGAGTGAGTTAGAACAAGGGATTGCCCTTGCCTGTTTTCATTTCATTGTTTGGCTGTTTGCATTACCTTACACTCAATATTTTTGTCACGGATTATTAAAAGAAACCAGGAACAGCTGTTGGCAGCTGCAAGATTATTTGTTTGAAGTACCATTCCACTCTTCTGAAAGCATGCTTGCATACACACACCCCACCACACACACACACACACAGAGAGAGAGAGAGAGAGAGAGAGAGAGAGAGAGAGAGAGAGAGAGAGAAATGAGAGAGATAGATGAGACAGATGAGAGATAAATGAGAGAGGGAGGTGGGGAAAGAGAGAGGGAGAGAGAGAGGGAGAGAGGGAGAGAGAGAGAGAGAGAGAGAGAGAGAGAGAGAGAGAGAGAGAGAGAGAGAGAGAGAGAGAACCATTCAAAACAACAAAGAATAACTGTTTCCACCGTAATGGATTCTCTTACTTCAGGATTTTCTGGAATCTGAAAAGGCGTGAAGCTGACTTCCCGTTCGACTGCCCACGACTGTGTGCTTTGGTGTCTTTGTTGTGTTTTGTCAGTTGGGGCTGCCTTGCCCTGAGCAGTTAGCTAATGAGGGAAACAGTGGCAATGCCGTGGCACAGGGTGGCTTCACCGTATAATTATTCTCCTGGGACTGTTTCCCACTTCACATGAGAAATTCTAGGACCTCCTATTAGTTATTAAAAGGCTCCTACTCATTCAGAGGTGTCTTTGGGAAACTAGATGCCTTTCCCTGCTGTAGAGCTCAGATTAGAGGTGGGTGTGGGAGCATGGCAACTAAGGTTAGCTCCATGATCTTTTCACTTCTGAGGAAATAGGACAGACTCAGGAGGCAGAAGGCGAGAGACTCACTCGACAAACGCGCGACTCTTCGATAAGTAAAGAGAGAGATGACAAAAGCCACGTTGGCCTCATTTATAGAAACAGTCACTGGGTACTCCGGTGCCCCGGGAGCACTGGTGGGTACTGGGAACGTGGAGGAATTGCGGAGGGAGCAAGCAGGCTGTTTGTGCCAGGCCTAAAAGAACTCAGGGGCCTTTAAGGATTTCACAGTCCCAACAAAAAACATACAATGAAAAGTCGGAGGGCTCATTTCAAAGACCAGCGGAAATAGCATGTGGTCCATGAGATCAGGGAAGATTCACTTGAAGATATGAGATTTAACAGAAGCCTCAATGGTGGGCACAGTGCGCACCCTTGTATGCGATCCCAGAATTGGCCCAGGGGCTAAAATGGGAGGGCAAACTATCCCCTTGGCTGCTAGTTCCTGGAAGGCTAGAAGCTGAAAATCGGTCAGGCATCTAAACTAAAGATGTGTAAGTCTTTTTTCCCCATATCACATCTCCCATCAGCATGGACTCGTGCAGTGCTTTGTCCTCCCTCTGCAGCTGGTTTCTTACGACCATCACGATTCCACACGCTTTGCCGTCACAGCCTCAATCCTTTGGGAAACCTTGAGTTTCCAGTGCCATCTTCTACCTAAAGCTGTAAGTCGTTGTGGTGTGTGTGGTCTAGGTCGGGACATTTTGGTTGGTGGAGATCGTATCAAGGAAATACCCGTTTTCTAGCAGTTTCGGCTGAGCAAAAGTGCTAGAGCACTCACGTGCTGGTAGGGTGTTCAGTTTTCTCTGCATTTCTTCAACGGGCTCTTAAATAGCATTTCTTTCAAAATGGTTGCTAGTTTACACCCAAGACCAAACTAGCAGGACAGGTGCTCCGGTTTATAAAATACAGTTTCCGAAAACCTTTGAAGACGACACAAAGATTTCAAGGGGGTAAGAACATGAGGAATCCATTCTACATCATTCTAGTCACCCATCCACCCACTCCCACCATGCCTCCTCCCTCCCGCCCCGATGCTGCAAGACTAGGCTGTAAGATGTCCCAAGACCTCTACCGTTTGTCCTGATTTTACATTGATCCTTTTCTGCCTTGTACCTGTTTTTAGGGACCTGTGCCACTACTGGAACAAACAACAGCAACAATGATAACAAAGTACACATTAGTTAGACTCTTGTTTGCTTGGGAAATAGGTAAAGAAAAGGTTTTGCGAAATTGGTATGTGTCCTGCAATCAAAATAAAAAGTAGATTTTCCTGGAAGTACTTGTTACTTAAGGAGTCCAGTCGAACGGGCTTAGAAGCCCTAGAGGAGTGACTTTCTTCCAGAGAAGTAAGATTTGTCACTGAGATTTAGTAGAGAAATGCATTTCTTTAGAGATGATTTCTGTGTCTAGAAAAGAGGGCCCGAATCTCATTTCTGTTTCCACAAGGCGGACACAGTGATGTGTGTTTGTTTGCTTTTCAAAAGGTTAAAAGTCACTCAGAACATCTCCTGTGTGTTTACACACGATTGGCCTCTCACTGGGATTCAAGATCATAATCGGTTGCCCACAATCCTAAAACTGAAAATTCCGAACTTGCAAATGTTTTTGTATGTTTGGCTCCAGAGCTCGTTGGGTCATAGGGCCTGCTGTAGTCTGATGTGAGGTTACTCACAGACTGAGTCTGCAAAGGAAGAAAGAATGTTCGTTTGGCTGCAGTGATCTCTGTTCTGCGACTGCTGCCTTGGGCCTACACGTGAACAGTACTTAGAACAGACACTGTATTTCCTTTGCAAACCCTAAGATATTTTGAACTTTTGCCCAAGCGTTTTTGGATAAGGGAGTGTGGATCTGTGCCACCGGAAGAGAACATTGAAGGCAAGGAGGCTGACCCCCTCACAGCTCCCATCGCCGTGGGAAAGTGGGGATGGACTGGCCGGATGACTTGGTCTTTGCCTACAAACTATTCTCTTCCCTTTAGGTCTGTTTGTTTTACTCAAGGGTCATAGAATCGTGCTTTCTGGAAAAGACAGGCCCAAGTGAATTGTAGATTCTGAAATCTCTAAGTGCTCTGTTCATTCATCTGCAATACCCAGTGATGCAGACAACGACCAGGACAGTCCATCCACCCCTTCAATAAATATTTATCGTGTACTTACAATGCTAACATTAAGCTGTTACTCTAGAGACTTGAATTTGAACTGATTTGGCCATCTCATTCATGACTTGTGTGCAGTTTAGGAAGGCAACAGACTTCTCTAAATTTCTCTCTCGATGCATAAGAAATAATAATCATCAGATAATATACTGAAATTTAAAGTTGTGCATGATATAGAGCTTCTGAGATAAATGTTCTGAGATATGGAAATTACCATGTACGGGCATAAGACTGTATGGGCATCCCAGTATGGCTAAGGCATACTGCCTATGTTGCAGGAGCAGGAGAATGGAGAAGTAACACAGACCCACACCAGACGACACCAGGAAGCTGGGTTTTTAATCACTGATGTGCAGCATCAAGAAACATTAGGAAGATAAACTACTCTGAAGCCTTACAAGAAAAATATGGAAGGGGGAAGGGCGAGGGGAGGATCTGGAAGGGACTTCATCTGGAACAGCTGCCCTGCTAAATCCCCGTTTCAAATCGCCTGTTAACTGATCTGACTTAAGACTTTTTTTTTTTAATCAAGAAACAAAATCTGTGGGGTTTGCTAGTTCAGTTCATTTGCACATTCCACCCGGCTGCATACGGCCCGGCTGAAATGATCAAGTTTCCTTCAGAGCATTATCATAAATCACAGAGATTCCAATGTGTCCTTCACAGCTTTAGGTTTTCAGAACCATCATGACTAATGAAATATTTATTCAAAGACCTATAGCCACTTGCACAGAGTCGCGTTCTTTATAAGAGAGACTTTGATGAAGAGCCCATCAGGAAAGCAGCTGGAGGTCCCCAGTGCTGGCCCCACTACCATCCTCCACTTTTGGCCTTCACATCTGCCACCTTCAGGTTACCAAATGGCACCCTCATAAACTGCGAGGACCCGCTTTAGCTCAACTTAACAGCTCTCGATTGGAAACACATCAAACTCTGAAGATTCTTCGTAGGAGCAGGAAAAGAGGCTTCCTCGAGATTTTATTGCTTTGTGAAATTTATTAGGTTACAAATCAAGTTAATTTTTTAGAGAGTACCTAGTAATTTTCCTGGGCGAGCTCCAAGTTTTCGCTGATGATGAAGTCTAATAGACAGGATCACAGCGCTCTCCAATAGGCTGTTCATCGGGCCAAATGTTTGCAGGAGGTGCGGAATGAGTTGGTTTGCTGCAAATGCTGAGGGACTGGGCTTATGTGGAACGCTGCCTCGTCTTGTTAAAATCGCGACCTGATGAGAAAGAACATTGCCCAAGTTGCTACGGTAGTTCCTTCATGCTTGCTTGGTTTCATGCATGAGCCTTCAGAAGCAGAGTCCATTTTAGCAAGTGGGTGCCTCTAGACCAAACCCTATGTAAACGATGCTTTTTAAAATGCATATACACCTGTGGTAATGTCACATCCTTCAAAAAGTCTGTAAACTGATTTTACTTTTATTCCCTACATTACGGGTGGGAAAACTAAGGCTCAAAGAGAGTAAGCAGTTTGCTCAAGTGTGAGACTATGGATCTTAGCTTGGCAATGCGATAGGGAAGGTATAGCTTCTTGTATAATGTAAATATCTTGGAGCTACTTGTTTGGGGAGACCTCTTGCTGAAGTTCTCACATCAGTTTGATGCCAAAAGGGGCTGCACATTGTCTTCAATGGAAAAGTCTCCTCCACAGATATAATGCCCTTTCCCATCAACCTTGCACTGTGAACTAGTGGGCAGGAAAACTAGCCTGGATTTCCTTTTTCCTTCTTGATAGTGTCAGAGATGGAAGGTTTATGTCCTTCCCATAAGCCATACAATCTCAGCATGTGATTTCTTTTCTTTCTTTTTGGGTTAAAAATGTTGTTCACTGTTTCAAGTAGACACAGCACCTACATTGCCACTATCGTTCTGCTGGCAGTTTGGGGTCACTTGAACACAATGCTGAAATATTGGTCTGAAAGCCAAGACAGCTACTTAGGAGAGGAATGAGTGCATGGGACATGTTGCATGGATAGTCTGGGAGGAAAAACTTCACATCCTTGGCAGGACAGAGCAGGGTAATCTCATATTCTTCATGTTCCTTAGAACAGAGTACAAGTTAGAACTCAGAATGCTTATTATGTAATTTTATACTTGCTGTTTTCAGAACATGCTCGCCTGTAGACAACCAAATCCACGGAAGTTAAAACCACAGACAAGACAGAACCACGGCACCTAAGCAGTCTGTGCAGCCAGTTGGCTCAACAGAATGAGTTTGGAACAACAACAGTGGTTCTAGATTCAGGTTTAAGATGCTTGAAACCTTTGATGTTGTTGTTTTGGAACACTGTAGAAGATGCCCATGCAAGGATGCTGGTCCAGCTATCTTGACAAAGAAAGACCGCTTAGGAGAGAACCTAACTTCTCCAATGCAACAGTCAACTGAAGCCCTCGTGTGCCTTCTGGACTAGGTGGTATTGACATGCATGAAAAGAATAGTGAGAACAGAAAACTTTCAAGGCCAACTTTTGCAACCATAAGAAAAATACCATTGTCACCTGGAGTTGGGGTGTGCTTTATCTATTAGCAGAACATTACAGAAACACCTCTGCTGAAACTTAGTAGTTGTGTTATGTAGGCAAGATGTTTAATTCTGTCTACTTTAAGCATTTCCCACTTTTGAGATGTGGAAATGTGAATTAGGTTCGAACAAAAGCTCCTTTTCGGAGGTACTTCTCTTGCTTGAATTCATTTGTGAATGGACAGGAAGCTGTGTAGTTTTAGAATGTGTGAACTGTTGGATAAATCCTGAAGATGAACCCTGATTTAGGGCAAATTCCAGGAATGGAACAGATAGAATGAGCATAGATTGCCAAGGACACCTATCAGATTGGTTTACATGGCGTGGGCTGAGTAGTCTAAGAATGGGTATCTGCATACCAGAGAGGCTGAGAATCTGTGAGCTGCGCCATCCAGGAGGCTATAGGCCTCACACACTCCATTCTAGAACTAAGGCCAGGAGGATTCCTCTAGAACTATCAGTTCACACTGGAGGGCTTGAGAAGTCGGCTCCAGTGGAAGAGTTGCAACAGTAATGGCTACATCCAAGTCGTTGCACTAGCTAGCAAAGAGCGAAGAAGGTAGAGAAGCAAAAGTAGCGTTATTTTCTCCACAGACTTCTGTCTCTTGGAGCCGCTACTGCAAGGTGCCTTCACTCTGAGGGACCTTCCCACCCCACTCTGATAGGGGATCAACTCACTTTACTCCTTACAGGAAATACTCATGGGAGTCCAGAGCCATATATGTTAGTTGGTCCCACATCCAGTGAAATCGCCAAATAAAACTCCACAGACCATGAATACAGTTCCAAAGCAGATAAGTCAAGTATTTGTCTTACACCTAATTGATATGCAAATTGTAAACTAATGCTTGGGACAGCCAAATTACAGGAGGAATCAAGTCAGTTTGAATGGGAATTGCTCTGCTTTCTTTTCCAGACCTGTGACTGAGAAGTGTATATGTACTTGTCAGGATGTAGTAAGAGTTACAGAGGACGTGACTTTACAAGTTGGCTGTTTCCATGGGTCAAATGTTTGAACGTCTGCATACAGTTCATGTAAGTTGACTGTCAGGAGTCCAAATGAGCCCATCTGCTTGCTTTAAAAGTCTTTTCCCAGTTACTCGTTTTTGCACAGACATCATTTCTTGCAGATACTCTGCATAATTGGTGAATTCTGATTGCCTTGCTGAAACTCTCTTCTTGATACTGGTGATAATCACTGCCTGATGGGACCATTTCACTCTCCAGCATGTGCAGTCATAATTATTTTAGATTCCTATGTAAAGTTAATCAACCCTGAAGGGGACTCCCTGCATGTCACCGTAGAGGTAACCGCCAGCGTTTCTGCTGTTTGATTTCATCTGATCTCTGTTGAAGGGGTAAATCATCCTCTGTTTACAAAACTAGCCTGCAAAATTGGACCTATTATGTGAAGCGGAATCTGCATCTCTGGCAGATGTCTACACCTGGTTATTGATGTGTGCCGAACAACATCCTCGCGGAAGTACAGTGCCTCTGAATGAAAAAAAATCTGCCCCAGGTGATGCATTTCCTTCTTTATAAATTGGCTCAGGAAGAGAAGTTAAATGGAGAAGTTTGGGCATGAGCCATCTTTCTCCAGCGCTTTCCTTAGACTTCCCTCACCTGCTGTGACTGCTACCGAGTAATGTTGAAATGAAAATCTGTGACATTTTCTAGAATAAGACATCTTTTGAAAGCAGCAGAACATATAATCTCAAAGATATTTCTAGCTCCAAATACCTGCTGATATCACAACTTTGAAGAACTCAATTTTCAAAATATTTGGATATGCTGCGAGGATTGTAAAATTTACCAACTTTCACAAATTCTTTAACTTGAACTGAAGTCTATTTTTATATACCTATTAAATGATTTCTGTGCATAGTAGTTTGTTAACTAGTTTTAGAACTTGAAACTTGGGAAATAACAAAACAAGTAGGTCATCATTAAAGAAGTTTCTTTGTCTAATGGATAGTCATTAACACAGCAGCTCACAACCAGTCAGACTGCAGAGAATCTATCCATGTCAACGGAGCACTCAGCCACAAATGGGATGGATATATATTAGCCATAAATGAAGATATATATTTCCCCAAACTCAGGGACCTTGGAGTTAGAGGAGGTATAAAAAGATTGTAAGAGCCAAAGGTTTTGGGGGCGGGGGGAATGGAATGAAGCAGTGTCTTCAAGGTATAATAGGATGCTATACTCATGAACTCAGCAGCTGTGGTCTTGCCTACACAAGAGCCACACAAGATCAAGCCAGTCTACGTTATTCCACCATAGATAGGGAAAGCTTCGTAAGCCCCCACACTTAACGGAGTAGCTATGAACAAGTGATGGCTTCTGGGGAGGGAAAGTTGTTTTGCCTAAGGGCTGTGGCCCATGGTAGGTTGACCATACTCCACTGGATGGCCCACACACCTGGGAGTACATGGGCAGTGCAAATTGAGGTTGCTGAGTTATTTTATAAAAGAAAGAACATGAAGTTGGAGGGATAAGGAGTAAGAGGTGTGTCTGAGAGGAGTTAGGGGCCAGTGGTGAATATGATGACAACACATTTTATGAAATTCTCTAAGAATTAATATTCTTTTTTAAAGAAAACAAGTAGGTTAGTACTTTGGAAAGTAAAACATAAAACTTTAAAACATATTACCCATGTGCTGTGACGACAACACAGTGAGTCTAGCCTATGCTAATTTACATCTGAATACACAGTGAGTCTAGCCTATGCTAATTTACATCTGAATACACAGTGTGTCTAGCCTGTGCCCAATATCTGCACAATGGCAGTTTTATATTAAGTGTTTTTAAGCAGGTACATGTTTCAGTGTTTTTAGTTATAAAGGTAATTAAGTTTTGACCCTGTGGAATTTTGTTTTATTTTTTCTTTCAGGAAACATAGGAAGTAAGGGCAGGTACAGATCAAAGGGACCCCTCTGTCTCTTGCACATTTTAGTGGCAGCCTCCATTGCAGGGTTGTCCACATAAAGGAAACTGTAGTTCTGAAGAAAGACAGGCAGGTGGAGTTTCAGACTGTTGTTGTCCTGGTGTGGCTTTGTTTACAGTCAACAAGGTGCCAAGACCCTGACCTCTACATCAAGAAATAGAATCTCTATTGCTTTGTAGTGAGAAATATTTTGTGAGAATGCCCTACAGAAGGCTGCTGAGGACAAAGACTGGTCAGATGGAAGAGTGAATGAAAGACAAAGTCCCCACCATGCAAATTTTCACGGGAAGCTTCTATGTGCTCTCTTGAGCCACCTCTTATTTTTTAAACCTGATAATAAACCCAGGGTAGATATTACATTTTGTCTTGATATTAAAAAATAGAAAAACTTTCTGAATTATATATAACATCATTATTAAAAGACACGGGCATTAAGAAGAATTGCTTCACAGACAGAACCGCATTGATTTTTCTTCCAGAGTTCAGACAACTTCATTCATTATCTATGAACTGTTACTCTCTTAGAATTAAAATTGAATTTAGCTGCAATGGAGCTGAAAAGGGCTTTGGGTGTTCCATTTTTAACACTGTTTAAGAAAGCTCTGTCTTAAAGGAGGCTTCCCCTCTCAGGACATTCGCATACCCACCATGCTCATGGACAAGTAAACAAGGTGTAAGAATCAATCTGGAAGTGGAGTGCCCACACGTGAGCTCGCACTCAGAAGCGTCTGGGTTGAGCTACCCTCCTCTCCGCTATGTCTTTCTGCACAGAGCTCTTCATGTCACTTTCACGGCACAAATAATTTGATGATTTATGACGCCTCCTCTTTTGATTCCTTCATTTAGGCATAATTAGCAGTTGAGAGATAGCAAAGAGCTCGTTCACGGGCATATTCACTTCTGAAAAAGTTCTTGGACTAGAAGCTAAGTTTCCGGAACATTCTTTACTCACTCATCAAAGAAAGCTGTATTGTCAGCTCCTAGACTACAGTGTTATGTCATGCTGTCTTCATCTACAAGGCATTAAATACTGGAAAAGGCCTGGGCAAAGGACTGGACTGGGAATAGAGTAGGAGGTGCAGAGTTCACGGTCTAAACAGAAGACTCCCACTGCAGCCCACTGCAGAGCATTCAGTGTCTAGAAGTTCCTTCTTAAACATTTGTTAGAAATTAAGTCGTTAAAATGTGATCACAGTTCCCTAGGAACAACACAAGAAGAAACTCACTAAAATTCTATTTCTAGCTTGATGTGGGGAGTGCAGGCTAATCCAGACACTCAGAGGAGTCTGAGGCAGAGTAACAAGTTCAAGACTAAACTGTGCTACCCTGTAATACCCTGTCTCAAAATACCTAGAGCTGGGGAGGTAGCTCAGTGGTAAGCAGAGTACTTGTTTAGCATTCTAAGACTCCAGATTCAACCCCAGCCTGAACAAAAAGAATTGTGAAAATGTATAGTTTGCTTTAAAAAGCAAGCAAACAAACAAACAACAACAAAAGCCTGGGCAGTTGGTGCTGGGTATAAGATTCGCATCCTGGTAATAAAACAACAGATCAGGGATTAGTGAAGGAACTTCAGCTTTCCAACCTCTTTGGCTAGAGTTGAAGGTTAGAATGTATAGAACACTATGGTACAATAAACTGAACTCATACATGCATTCCACAATTCCTAGTAATAAAATTTTGATTTTCAAATAGGTATCTGGCCTTTCAGAGTATAGGCTACGCTTTCCAGCTTTCAGCTTTGGCCATTTTGACCACACAAACGGTTTGTCCCTAAGCTTGGCAGGGGTCCTCAGCATCACGACTGCTGGCATCTTGGAATGATCTTCAATAGTCATGGGACTGCCCTGTGCACTTTGGGATACGGAGCAGCGTCCCTGGCCTTGGCTCACTAAGCTCCCAGAGAGCTCCACTGTCCCACATTTAACCCAAATTCACGGTTACAAGGAAAATATTTGGAGATATTGCCAAATATTGATGAGAGCACCAACACCCCCAGCTGAGACTCACCTGGTTAAAGGTATGCCGTAGAAGCAAACTGCTCTGCTTTGCTCTTGTACTATGATTACTAAAACTTGTTCAGCTGTCTTTTACTAAAGCACATTGTTAAAGATGAACAACAACAACAAAAAGAAAAGAACACGAGACAAAAGGAGAAACGGTTGCCATGGTCAGAAGAGCCACCACATAGCCATAGGCGAAGGAGACCCCCCCGAAAAGTGGGGGCTTCCTCCCAGACCCCAGATTAGGCACAAACCACACTCAAACACCTGTTTCACAGAGAGATTCTTTATTAAGTGGGGAAGAAAAATTAAAGTGGCTGCTTTCTGACTTTGGCCAAAAAGCAGCAAATGGCCTTGCAGGTGTAATTCTTAAAAAGAGAGAAAGGGGAGGTCTGGGTTAGAATGGGCGAGAATGCAGTGAACAAGGGAGAAGGGGGAAGGGATAAGGGAAAGGGACAAGGGATATTTGTCATGGAGAGACAACGGACTGCCTCTGGATTGAGGGAAGACAGATATGGCACATAGACAAATGGCAGTATATAAAGGTAAAGGGGGAAATCCTGTGTTATGGTGAGGTGTTTAATTTTAATTGGACATGTTAATTAGGTGAGCCAAAGGGGGCTTCTGACTGCTGGACTTTGGTAGTCAGTCTTGGGAGGAAGTAGCCAAATAAAGGACTAGACCTTGGTAGCTAGCTTTAGGAGTATAATTGATGGGTTTCTAGCAAGGCAAAAAGAATGGGACAGGAGAGCAAGAACAGCAAGAGCCATATGCTCAAGTGGGCTAGCATCCCTTTAATGGGTCTGCATACTTCTAGGTGTGTTACATAAGGACAGCAGAAACTTCTAGATCCTTCACTATTACTTGGGATACTCAGCTTCAATCTCTGTGGTGTTCTCTAGAGCAGAGACATTGGATTCTCTAATGAGGGAGAGATGGATGTTTGTATTTTAGAAGCAACTGGCTTGCCACTGTTTAAGCTGCCTTCACAGACTTTCCCAGGGTGCTTTTATGACTCTGCATGCCCAGTCCATACCTCAGACTTTTAGAAGGGGCGCTGGGCATTGGGTAAGGGAATTAGTATCTTCTAAATCATTTTTGGGACTTCTAAACACTCCCTCCCAATTCTTCTTGCAAGTATACCTTCATTGATTTTGTGTGTCTTGTTAAAGCCTAGCTCAGGCTATGCTTTGTACTAGAGATGTTATCCAGGCAAGCTTTATGTTTCCTCTTCTGGGGATAGTCACCTTTGGGGCGCCAGAGTTGAGTGATACAATTTAGACCAGTCAGCAAAACCTGACTGGAGAAATAGTTTGATGTCTCAAATGGCTGAAAATGATTGAACTCATTAAAAGGAAAGGCCATTCCTACTTTGTCTTCAACACATACACCACACACATGGTTGCACACGTACACACACATGCATACACATGCACACACACATATGCACACACACATACACATGCATATACACCACACACACAGACACACACGCACACACACATACACCATAACATTAAGAAAGCTGAGTTTCTTTGATGGCGGAAATGGTCAGTGCAGGAAGCATGAAGTAACATGGCGCCCTTGTCTGAGTGAGACGGCACCAGGTTTGGATACATTGTGAAATCGAACCACTTTACTTGTTTGTATATTTTGTTTCTTGCAGAAGAATATGGAAAGCCACTTTGAACAGAGACCCAGCATCTGCCACTGTGCAGTTAGGAACTAGAGTTTAACAACACAGGCACCTCCACCTATCCCAGAGAGAGACATTATCTACCCAATGAGGAGAAGAAGGGAAGTGCAAATGGCACTATTCACAATTTTCTTTGTCCATTCTGGTCCCTGGATAAAGCATGTGCAGTGTTTCTTGGTAAAGCTCTCACGACGAAGTTGCTATCACAGAAAATGTTCTTTAGTAGCAGTATTCTTCTTAATACTAAACAAGGTGGGATGAGAAATGCACGGGGTGGGGGGAGATGGAACGAAGTCGCTTGGTGTCCCCGTGGTCCGCCAGGCACCAGACCAGGGACAGCGCAGTAGAATTCGCTCTAGGGAGGAATCACAACAGGGTAGAGGTGAAACTGGAAAGATCCAGGAGCGAAGTCCCCAGAGCCTTGCCCAGGCTCGCTCTCATGGTTGGAGCAAACCCCGACCAGGATCTAACACAAGCTGGTGGCTTTTCTTTCTTGTCATTTTCCCACCCATCCCCACTCATTCAGCATTCATAGCATCCAGGAAAGCAGCAATCTGTCCTCTTCGGCAGGCAGAAAATAGGACATTGGTGAAAACTCAATTGAAAAGATGTAAGAGTCCCATGCTGGTCATTGGAAGAAGCAGGGTGTCACTTAAGATGTGATTTATTGTCGCTTTGTACTGTCCAAAGTCATGGACTGCCCATAGCAACTCCCTTCTGCTTATTGTCACCACATTGTTGAAGAAGCAAAGACCCTGGCTGTAGGATGCTTGCTGATGCCACAGTGAGGACACAGCAGGCTACGCTCCAGTTGTCCTGGTGGTATCGGGGTTCTCTTATCTCCTGGGAGCCTAGTGGCCATCAGCGACAACAATGAAGAGACAGGAAGCCCAAACACATCAGAACGATTGGCCAATTCTGCTTGCTTTTGGGAACACGTGTTCCCAAAGTGCTAAATAACATCCTAGTCCTAAATTACAGAACTAAATATTTTCCTTAGACATATCTCGTGCTGCTTTTTTTTTTTGCCAAAATAATTCCCATGACCCTTAGAGTCACCTCCTTTGTTTATTCCCATACACACTTCTGGGTTGTAAAACTGTCTGGTTGAAGGCTGATGCGCCAGTATCCAATGGCATGTCCAACAAAGCTGTCATTTTATCAGAAAGCTGTGAAAGCTTCTCTCAGAAACTGAACCTTCCCGGGAAGGAGTTGGAGCCCATTAGAAAATTAAAAGTATAGTCTAGTTAGGAGATAGGAGTGACAAGTTTCTCAAGCGCCCCAGCTGAAGGTCAAGAGTTTCAGTCACTTGATGCATTAATGACGGGAAGCTTAGTGGCCACAATGGACATCTACCCAGATTCATCACTCCAAGAACAAGGAACGGGCTTACGCCATTATAGGAGCCAAAATTTGAGATCTGCCATGAAAGAAATTGTTTTTCACTCAGCCAACACCCCAAAGGCAACTGGATTTGGTTTAGTTGTTGATTGCTTTGCAGAGTCAGAGAAAGAAAATTAATTAAAGTCAATGCTCAGTAGACTTAGCTGCTACTAAATAGCATTAAAAATCTGATTTAATTTGCAAACTGATTGAACAAAAGAACAACAGTACTTTTATTTCTCAAACTGAGCAAAGCACATTATCTAACTCACTGATAAATCTTTAAATCGAAATAAGCCAGAGAATGCAAACAAGTCAAAGAGGCAAAATCCATTGAAAATGTACATAGAGAGAAACCCAGTGCAACAATTGAGGCTGGTAAATATTTCAGTGTCAAGAGAGACTGCCGTGCCATGCTGAAGACAACCAGCTCATGTTGGTCATTTAGATTCATCTAAGTAAGAAGCATTCTTTTTCTTCCAGCTCTCCTTTCCTTTCCGTTCTTTCTTGTTGAGTGTGCACTTAGGAGTGAACCAAGCCTATAAATAATTCCTGTCTATACACTGTGGATGCTGATTCAGAAACATGATGCACCTGCTACTCTGCTATGTAAAATGCCAACATAGCTATTACAGAAACAAAGAGACCCAGACAAAACACACTCAGATTAGTGAGACCCAGCAGGTAAAACATTAGGAGACTCCTTTAAAAATTTTGGAAGATAGCATTTAAACCATGAAGACTTTTTTCTTTTCTTTCTCCCTCCCTCCCTTCCTTTCTTCCTTCCTTTCTTTTTTTAAGCCTCATTACAAAGAAGTGGTCCTCAGATAAGGACAACAACATTTAGAACCATTCAGAATGCTTTCTATTTCTATTGGCCTTTGACCCCTTGATCAACACTCTTATTAAAATTTCCCTCTGGTTTGTTTGCTTTACAAATGAACAAAAGCCCACCCAAAATTGCACATAAATCAAGTAGAAAATACAATGCTGATATCCAAGTTGTATTTCACATCAAAATTTCAACTTAATTTTTGCACAGTATGAGAGGGACAAAATATGTAGATGATTTCTGTTTTTAGATCGTGTGTGATGACAAAAATATGGTGCAAATTTTATTTTATCTTGTGAAATGGTATGTACTCAGGGTTGCATCTTTATGTATTAGAGTTTATATTATTAGATGACTGAAATTCTTGAATACTCTTTGTGAAGTAGACTTCAGGGAGAGTCAATGCCATATTGTCTTTCCCCATCCTATAGATTCTTTCTTTTTTGTGGATCACTTATTACCATTACTGATCATGTTATTCGACTTTGCCTCGTTAAACTAAATATACAAGATAATCAATTCATAAAGAAAGCTTCCAAGCTTCCATTCTGTGACTGGTTGGCCCATTTGTTTTAGAGTTTCTGATGGAGGAGGAGCACAGAGCAGGGCAAAGCCCCTCTCAACAGGCTGAGTGAGCAAAAGAGAGGGACAGGATACAGTTCCCGCCCCATGCCCCGCAAACCCCGAGGACATCTTCCCAATGTTCCACCACCTTCTCCCCGTGAAGATGTCACAACACCACTCTGAGGATCCAACCTTAAACCTTTGGGTCTTTGGCGGACACTGAACACCTGAACTGTGGCTCTAACCATTGCTGCGCATGCTGGCGAGTTCTGGTTTCTACACCCGGAAATCCTCTTCACTACCCTAGTCTGCTGCCTAGGTAGTGGCCGCTCTGAAGCACGGCCTTCCCTGTCCTCCGTCTTCCTCTTGGGTTTGCCATCCCGCAGGACGAGAAGGTAGGAAAAGAACAGAACTGGGGTGTTTGTTACATCTGTTTTCCTCGCTGGGAGGTCTCTTCATTGGCAGAGCCACAGCTGAGAGCCGCAGCTGCTGCCAGATGGCCCTTTATACATAACTGCTCTTTCTGGATCACAGTCAAGACTCCTTTCCTTTATCACCTCAGAGCTGGGAGGTGGAAAGCCCGCTGCTGCTGTCACTGTCCCCCGGGCATTGCGTCTCATCCTGGTGCTCCTTAAGTCCTATTCAGGACTTTGTAGATCGCTTTTAGTCAAAGCTCATTGTGTCATCCAAACCGCATCTACCACTCCTTTGAATATTTTTTATGTGACCAATAATCTGCATTTACCCACAATTTGATGACTTTAAGCATAATGAACAAAGTATACGAAACCAAGTGAATATTGAAGGAAAAAAAATACAATGAACAAGGCCTAATTAGCATGTAAAATGGCAAGCAGTTGGCTTTTGAACAAAGAGCCATCAACAAAGGGAGAAACCGTTTAGGAAGAAACATTTTACCTGAGAAAAGCATTTCTTTACACCCAGCCTGAAAATTTTGTTATGGTAAAGAGGAGACTGAACTACAATGAATGACATCTCCAACTCTCTTTTCAATAACTCACTGAACCAGATGAAAATACCTTCCCCAAAGCAACACCAGTTACTCTGACTTGTGTGCTCTTTGCTAAGGGGATCTCCACAGTGGACAAGCAAAGTCATCTTTTTCATTTTCAGGGTTTAGGCAGATAAAGAGGAATCTAGCTTTTAGTGGGCTTGAACTTGACATGAGCTATCATGGTGAGTTTGTAATATTCTGATGTTTCTGTTTCCCGCCAAAACTATTCCTCAAATGGAGATAGAATTAAAGCACCCCCTTTAAATACTTGAACTCCTAACAATCAGCTCAGCACTCAACCCTTGTCACAGAAATTTTTTTGTGTAGATGGTGACTAGCAGAGGGAGTCACAGCTGGATCAACGTGCAGAGATTAAGAGACTGTGGAGCGTTCAGCCATAACTGGGACGTCTGTATTTCACCCTTCTCCCTACAAGACTCAGAGACCATCACAAAGGGGGTGAAAGACTGAAAGAGCCAGGGGGAGTGGGGACTGCCGGGAACCGGTTTTCCAGATGGGACAGGGAAGTTGCACACAGGGACAACATGCACAAGAACTGCGAGAAGTCAAGCCATCCCACACCCTAGTGTGTACGGGGGAGGGACTCATGAAGACCCAGCCCTAACTGTGCAACTATTGTCAACTGATGGCTGCTACCAGGGCGAGAATCAGTTTTCCTCCGAGGTGGCTTCAGGTAAGCTGGCCAAGCTCCATACCAGCAAAAAAAAAAGTGAACTCTGTGGGTTTAAAAAAGAGCACACAAAGTGGGGAAGGAAAAGGACTGGACTGGTGCTGGGAAGAGAGTGGGAGTGGATTCAGTCAAAACACATTATATCCACGTAGGAGACTGTCAAACAATAAATTATGAAGAATACACAAATTTAAAAGATCAAAAAACATGTCGACCTTCATCATCATGAATCAGAAATGAGCTGAACAGAGCTAGGGCGATGAGTGCTTGGTAATGGATCCAGTTTTAAAATGACTGTGAATGGGGAGAATTACGGGGTGGGACTGAATACAAATTGTAAAGCAAGAATCCTTTACAATTCTTTTCCTTAGAATGTTTCCAGCCGTTATCACAGCCCGCTGGTGGTCCTAATGTCAGTTTATACTTCTAGATTATGAGTCTTTCCTCACCCCCTTCACAGTGGCGACAAAGAGATACTTTACAACTGACAGCTGCTTACGCCTTCTGCAGTTTAAGATGGCAGACCCTATAGTCCCCATTTTACACAGTAGAGAAAAAGCAATGTTACACCTGCATGTGAAAAGACCCGAGTATTGCAATGTACTGATCGACTAACCAGGGCTCACAGGGGCTAACAGAGACAGGAGTGGCAACCGGGGATCCTGCATGGGTCTGTGTTCGGTCCTCTGAATGTATGTTATGGCTGTGTAACTTGGTGTTCTTGTGGGATTTCTAACAGTGGGAGCAGGGGCTTTCTCTGACTCTTTTGTCGGTTTGGGGGGACCTTTTTCCTTCTACTTGGTTGTCTTTTCCAATCCTGGTATGAGGGTATGTGCCTAGTCTTATTGTAACTTGTTATGCCATGTTTGGTTGATATCCCTGTGAGACCTGCTCTTCTCTGAAGGGAAATGGAGGAAGAGTGGATCTGGTAGAGAGGGGGTGGGGTGGGGGGAAGGACAGGAGAGAATGGAGGGGAAACTTCAGTTGAGATGTACCATATGAGAGAAGAATAAATAAATAAATAAATAAATAAATTTTTAAAAGTTTAGAAAGGATTTTAGAAACTGATCAGCCCAAGTCCAGGTTTCTCATCCATGAAAACGCAGAATGGATAAAGGCCGAACCACCATCCTTTTCACCCCCTTTGACTTCCGGCATTTTGTTCATGTGAGTGCTGAGCTAAGTAAACAAGTCCCACAATTATGTGTAAATTTTGGAGAGCTGGGAACATAGTTCAGCAGTAGAATTCCTGTCTGGCATGCACCATGCTGTGGGTTCTAGTCCAGCCATGCAGTAACAAACAAAGCTTACACTGTAATGTATCTGACAACTTGAATAGAATCTTTTGGCAGGGTGGGACAGGCACAGCTCAGTTTTCTCCTGGGTTCTGAAGCCCACAGGCGATCCTGCCCATAGCTAGAGCTCCCATGCTGGGCTGGAGTGCCTCTGAAGGAGTACAGAGAGCTGTGTCAACTACACAGAGCATTTAGATATTAGAGAGGAACACGGTATTAGTTGACATGCATCAGCCATGTGAGAACAACCAGGGGAGGTGATTGAAATTTAAGCACTAGATCATGCTACATATTTTTTACTGACAGAAAGATTATTATTATTATAAAACTGAATTTTTGGCAGCTACTTTTATAAAAATAAGTGACACATGATAATCAAAAAGAATTAGGAAACACAGATTGTGTACACAATCTGCGTCCAGGATTTGTTACTTAGTGCTCAACAGGTCATTATGAGGCATTCATAAATTTGTGGCTACTTACGAATGAACTAAAATATGCATCCTCTATTACCTGTTTTCTATCTCATAAGCAACTTGACACAAGTTACAGTCATCTGGGAAGGGAATGTCAACTGAGAAAATGCCTTCATAAGACTGGTTGTAGGCAAGTATGTGGGGTGTTTCCAGGATAGATGATGGATGTGAGAGAACCCAGTCCACTCTGGGTGGTGCCACTCAAAGGCATGTGGTCCTGTGTTGTGTGAGAAAGCAAGATGAGCAAGCCATGAAGAACAAATCAGTTAGCAGCAGTCCCCCACAGTCTCTGTTTTGGTTCCTTCTCCAAGGTTCCCACCTTGTGTTTCTGTCCTGAGTTTTCTCAGTGATGGACTGTGACTTGGGAACAGAAAGATAAAATAAGCCCTTTCTTCCGCTGAGTTGGTTCCGGTCTCATCACAACAGGAGAAAGAAACTAGGACACTTCCTTGTTGGGAGAAAATTTTTATTTTGGCTCACGGTATCAGAGGTTTCAGTTTCTGGCAATATGTTGCCTTTATTTTGACCTGTGGTAGCATACACAATGTATTTTGGTGAGAAGTGTGTCACAGATACTTACCCAATTTGTGTTGGCTAGGAAAGGAGGAAGAGGACAAGGAGGAGTAAGAGAAATAGAGGGAAAAAAGGAGAGAGATTGTATGGTCACTGTCCGGTATTGTCTTTAAAGGTTTGTTTCAGTGATCTAACTTCTTTCCAATAGGCCCTACCTCCTAAAGGTTCCAGAACTGACTGGGAAGTCCAAAGCTAGTGACCAAGACTTTAATATGTAGGCATTGTGTGGCCATTTCACCTGAGAGCCAATGACTTCATTTCAAACTGTAGCGCTGTTCTTCAGTGTACATATGATGGTTGTGGTCTTGACTGTCACTATACTTGGAATGACCTAAGCAACATATATCTCGACTTACAGCTGAGGGTGCTCCCGTACAGATTGAACTCTGGGGGTACTCAGTGCGGGTGATACTCTCAGTGGTGGCCCAGATACTAAGTTGTTGTAAGGTAAAACGGTGTGTGTCTGTTTCCCTTTGTTTCTGCCCCCTGAGCAAGTGGTTCACTGCTGAGGCCATACTCTTTGGACAGCCCACTCTAGCTTCTTTGGCTTTCAAATGCAGACTTAACCCCAAAAGCTTTCCAGGGAGCTTTAGGTTTTCAGAGCTACACTGGTATTGCTTGGAAGGTATCAACTTCTTAGCTTCTCCAGCGTACTAACAGTCATTGTTGAACTCCCAGGCCATATCGTGTTAGGAAGTCAATACCGTGTGTGTGTGTGTGTGTGTGTGTGTGTGTGTGTGTGTGTGCATACATATATGTATCTGTGTGTGTGTGCGTACGTATTAGTGTTTCTATATATGTGTACACACACACAGGCACACACACAATATTATATTGGTACTGTTCCTCTAGAAAACCATGCTTAATACAATATGTCTATTATTTTTTAAATGGCTAATTGCTCTATGAAATAACTAAACTCTCTTGTTTTAAAGACTTAATAAATGAAAGTCCTTAGCCTTGAAAGTATGAAGAACTATTTATGAAACGCTAAGAGCATACCAAACCAAGAACATTTGGGGATCTGTGCTCTGATGGTCAAGAATATGAGTTCTAGAACTAGAAGCCTACTTTTATTTCTTACCAGCTGTGCCTCCATTTCTTAGTGTAGAACATGAGGATTATCTAAGATGTGCCTCCATAGAGTTATTGTGTGGATTAATCGGCTAGCAGAGTTGAGCCCAGTAGATGAAACCAACCAAGGATTACCATCCCTCTGTAAGCATGGATAAATATGCAAACAAGGCACACTTTTACCGGGGAATCTGACTGCAGGGTATACTTTCTGATGCCACGGTCAAAGACAGATTGGCCAAATTTGTGATGCCCAAGCACACACATCTCATAAAGTGGATGGCTTTCCTCTCTGGCTTTCTCTGCACTGCTGGGTAGACAGGGAAAACACAGCAGCCCTTAGTTTTTAAGACGTTTCAGGGGCTATCGAGTAGGTAAAAACCACGGCAAAGGTAAAGAATTCAGCGGCCCCACAGGATCCCAGCTGCTAACCAGCACTTTGTCCTCTGTAAACACAGCTGAGATGACTGGAAAAGGGGGGGGTGTTGGGTGAGGTGGGGGTGGGTTTCTTCCCTGATCGCCCTTCTGAGGAAATGACTTTTGAAACCATTGTCTGGTCTCAAAACTTCATGCTCACATCCCTCTCCTTAAAGTTACCCATAGCATTATTTAGAGATGTCACAGGCCTTCAGAGAACGTGATGTCTCGCATCCCAAGTAATCCTGTCTTCTGACAAAAGGGTAAACTTTTATTTTCCTTCGTAAGTTGCCTCCTTAGCAAGTTTTGCCTCTTCTTTGCTCTGAAAGCGGTAGAACAGCTTCGAGGCAACAAAAATTCTGTCCCAAATATTAAGTCAGCAAAGGGAAATTCTGTCTCCCCTTATGCAAATTAATCATAGCACATATATACTATCATAAATCATGCTTTTAGGGATTATCCAATCATATTCTAAGATTCAATGTAATGATTTACATAAAGCAGAATATAAAAGTTTTCATCAGTAGGCTCTTAGGCTTATGAAACATATTAGGTATATTTGCTAGTACCATAGTGAAATGACTGAAAGGAAACACAGGAAATCTGTTATTAGATCTATTGAGAGATGAGCAAGCATTTCCTTGTTACCTACATCTTGGACTAGATGTACATAGAGAGAAACAGAACCTACAACTCAGGCTGTTTGAGTAATAAAGCATTTTATCTTCATAGATGTCTGGAGCTGTGTGGCTCAGTAACCAAGTATGTTCATAACTGAGGACTCAATTCAAGGTTTCTAATTACGGTCAGCCTGTTACTCACATAGCAGTCTCTAAGCACAACATTCTCTTGGGATAGTGTTCCAAACAGGAAGAAAGAGGATACTCAGGCTTCCCTTAACAAAGCTCTCTCTGTAGTCAGGAAAAGGAATGCTCCCCAAAAGCCTGCTAAAACCTGCTCTTCCTTTTCATTGGCCTAAACTGAATCATCTATCCTTCCTTGAACAAAGATCACCATATCTGGCAAAGATCAATTACAATACTTCCCTAGGAGCAAGGCACAGAATCACTGGGAAACAAAACACAGCAAAACAAACAAGACAAAACAATGCCATTTCACCAAGGAAGACGAGGGGATCTGCAATTGTGCAGTCATCAATCTTCCATAAATGACCCTGCATCTTCCAATGGATCTCCCAAGTAGCCTATGATGGTTAAGTATTTGCTTCAAAATTCTACTTTAACTGTTATAAAATGAACAAAACTATAAGAAAAATCAACCCTATTTTGAAATCAACTCGTCGTAGGTTAAAAAAAAAGGAACATAGAAAAGAATATGGTAATGTTTGGGAATATAGATCAGTTTTAGGAAACTTGTCTAGCATGTGGGAGGCCCTGTGTTCATCTAACAATGCACACACACACACACACACACATACACTCACACACACACATACACTCACACACACACACACAACATTTGCTCATGCTTCTTCAGGCAAATCTAGCAGGTTACACATGGAACTGTTGGCAATCCCGTGTGTGGCACTTCCCTAATAGCCGTGATGGGATTCCTCCTTATAAAGCACTATGACGGCTTGACTATTCCATGACTTGACAAAAGATGGTCCAACAAAAAGAAGTACTCTAAAGCATCTGGATGAAGAGAAGAAATAGCATTACTTGCTAATACCGGCTGGCCAGTAGCAAGATCTCTAAGACACAGGAGACTATTGTCTGAAGATACCTGTGCTCTGCACTAACAAAGTCAAGAAGGTCAGCAAAACGCTAGTTATCATCAGTGAGCACTGAACATGTCCCATAGAGTTACTTCACCTATGGTGCCTCCACCAGTGCATGGACCTCCCTGGCCAGCTGCTATGTGAAAAAGCTTTTCCTGGGTAGATGCAACACACATGTCTACTCACCCCAGACTGGGAACCCATGACCGACCAAAGTACAGATACCACCAAAGTCTGACTTGGAGAAACAAGGAATTTTATTGAGGATTATTTACAGGAGTATGGATGAAGGGTTACTTACAGGAGCAGAAATGGCTCACAGACCGCTACATTACCAAAACCCACCCCAGTATGAATGACAGCTCACAAAAGCGGAGAAAACTGGTGCACACTGCACAGCCTGCAGTCAACTTTACAGGTTGGAGAGTGTCCTTTCCAAATGACCGGTCTAAATGTCTCCCAGGCAGCTACTCTGGCCTCAGAGTCTTCTTCAGTTTGGCTTGCCTGAAAGTCCATCATTGCAGATTGCGTTTTCTGATTCTTCTTTGTGGCTCAGCTTTGCTTCTTCTGAGAGAGAACCTCAGCCTTTTTGCTTACTCTGGCAGGGAAGGGTCTAAAGAATCTGGTCAGTTTCAGGAACTTCCTGGAGCTGTTTTGAATTATTTATCTTCCTGCTTAAGGAAGTTCTCTGTGGGATGGAATATTCCCATCTCAGAGGAAGCTTTGCCCAGCACCAACACTTTAACAATGTATACTGGATTCCGGGGATTTCTCAAAGAAGAATTGGGATCATCAATAGTGTGAGAAAGGTTCGAAAATGCGTTAGAAATCTGTTTCTGTCATGGTACTGGACCAGAAGTGGATGCATATTACAAAGTCCTAGGACTCTTGGATGACTGGCAGTCTTTGAAATTGACTATAATTTTCTTACTTTTATATACCAGCTGTAGGCCTGGTACCATGGTGCTATCATAGCCAGACAAGATGCCTATTGACATGCAGCTGAAGCTGACAGGTCAGACACCTTTCCATAGAAAGGGTGGAAGTCAGGGAGGAAAACAACAAGAGTGTTGAAATTCTCTAAAGGCCAGTATTGTTAGGATAGGACACAGAAATGGACAGATAGCACAGAAAATACATCAAGTATGCAGTAGGAAGCTAGCATATGACTTTGAAAATGACATAGACCCTGCTCTTCTCATCTATAGAGTTAAGGCAGGGTCCTGGCTTCTCTTCTGAGCAACAGTGTATCTTAATGTCACCATCCAATAGCACAAGAGGGTTCAGGTTATTTTACACGAGAGCACATAACAATGGGGGCAGATTGAACCCCATATTTGACAGTGTTTATTGATACTTCTAAAGTCCTTTGATACTCTGTCACTCCTTTACTTAGCTAATAAACACTGAGCATCTACATTGTGTTAGATGCTATTCTATTGTGTGAGGCCAGTACCACACGTAGAATACAAGTACTTTTGCTCGTGAGCAGAATTGAGGTGAACCAACCTGCCAGAGCCAGAGATGTTGCTTGCTATATTCTTAAATTCCCTTTTGCAAACAAAAGGGGGACTTTATTAGAATTCTGTTCTGTTATCATCTTGACAAGGGCAAAGTTAGGGAAAGCAATAAGGAAATTTCCAAAGGGGTTGTCAGTAACACAGCCACCTTCTGAAAAGGCCCTGTACAAAGCAGTATCCCCACTGGCTAGTCGAGGAACAAAAGAAAAAGGAAGAAGTTATTTTTGTCCGTTATATGCCTTGTTATCTCCTGGGAAAGACATTTCCATTATGAGATTTAAAAACGACTTAGAAGCACACCAACAAAGACAAACAAGAGAGTTGTCCTCTTGAAATAATCTTGCTATGTATATAACTTTTGTTTTTGAGACAAGTTTTCATGGAGTCAGGAGTGTCTTTGAACTCACTTAACGTAGTCAAGGATGCCCTTGAACTCCTTATTCTCCTACCTCTGTATTCTGAATGCTGGGCTTAGAGGAACACTACCATGTCCAGTTTAAAAATGCTGGAATCCCAAGCAAGGTCTCATGCATGCCGGGTAGGCACTCTGTTAACTGAGGGTCTTTTCCAACCCTGAAGTCATTTCTAGTGATGGTTCACATGGCAACATGCATCCATGTAAGTATTCGATTCCTTAAGCAGTCTGCCAGTAGGTCTGTGTGCAAACTGTATACAAGCCAAGAGCCTGCTCTGCTGCAAACAGCTAGCACAAAACACCCAACATCAGCTCCTAAATGAGGCACGTGTGTACATTCTCTTATACAAAACCCCAACCAGCACTAACCATTTCATTCTATTTGAGCAATGATGCAAAGAAGTAATAAAGTTAGCTGCATATGAATGGAGAATCATTAGGACTTGAGGTTTTTGCCAAATTGTCCCAACAGATGTTAGTTTTAAAAACCTTGAAGATTTTAAATAATTACTTATTTGACCAATAAACTGGTAACGCTAATGATATCCTTTAATTACCTCTAGACCCTCACAGATTTTGTTGTCATCTAAAATAGCGTGAAATGTCAAGGCAGTAATTAAGTACTGGTTTTGGTGTCCTCTCCATGTGGGGAATCTTGTGTCATATGGGCTAACAAATGATAGCAGAAAATAATATAATTATTAAACAATTCTAAAGTATTTTAGAGAAACACGGATTACTTTCTAAAACTCTTTTTTTTTTTTTGCTTCTTCAGGCATAGATCTAAAACTCTTAATACAGCAAATAAAATAAATGCTAATCATTTAGTCCCTTAAGCCCTTCTCTGAGGGAAAAAAAGTGAGGTAGAGAGGATTACACAAAATAAGAAAATGCATCTAATAACAGAGGTGATAGCATTAATAAGTGTTTGGGCAAATGGGCCTCTGATAAACAATACCTTATGAACCCATATAACCATCAGTGGGTATAGGGAAACATTCAAAGTGTGGACTGATAGAACCAGAAACTATATGTTGTTTTGTTTTTCTTCATCTTATTATGAAAACTCTCAAATATGGAGACACAGTGAAAGATCTGTATGGCAAACACCTGTATCCCCACCTACACTCCAGAAGCAGATGAGTTTGTGTAAGACAGAAGCAAGGGGAAACATGAGAGGAAAAAGACAAAAAAATTCCTTAGGGTAGTGGTTTAAAACTTCAGCATAATAATCTAAAACTATTGCAAACGCAAATGATAAGATTAAATGCAAACACCCATTTTCAAGCACAGTTGGACAGTAAAGCACCCACAGGTCAGCAGGAAATAGACGATTTACCCACAGGTAAAGCTTTATCTTACTGAGTCACATGAAGGTAAAATAATCTGAAAAGTACATACTTATTTTTGTAAAAAAAAATCATACCCGGCATTATACAGATGTAAACTCATCTAAAATAATGTGCAAGTTTTCACAAACTCAATAAAATATGTGCAATAATTTTCACAAAAACTATTTTAAATTTTATTTAAAAGAAACTGAAGAAAATGCAAGAAAACAAAATCTACCAAGGAGAGTAACATCCAAAACATTAAAATGTTTCAAAAGAGAAATGATTAGAATAATGATACAAGAATTTCCATGGGTACGATGAAGCATCCAGAGGCATATTTTCATTGATCCATGAAGATTTTAATCTTTAAATTCTTAAAAGGATTTTTCAACCATTAAAGAGAGATGCAGCATATAGTCAATATTGTTTGATCAATTGTGCAGCTACTTGAATAAATTTTAATGCATATTCCTTATTTCTAACAAGTTATAGGCAGACTAAATTGAATATTTTTAAAGGCAAGAATAAATAAAGCAAAAAATATCCTGTTATTCTTGAACTAAATATGACAGATCTCAGCAAAGTCAGAAATTTGTAAGAAGTAACTGAAGATATGGATCAGTTTCACAACTAAGTTATTCAAATATTTATGTTCAATAAAAACTGTAATCAATAAAGTAAAACAACATATCAATAGAAAAACATACCTGTCATGTAAATTATTAAAGTTTTAATTTAATAAAAAAAAAGTTCATGGAGGTCAATGACTTATTTTCTCTGAGGAAATTGAATAAAGAATATAAGAATGCTGGCCAATTGAAAGTAATTACAAACCACCAAAATATCAAAATTTCACAAATTCTCTCATTAATAAAGGAATCTGATATATTACTTTAGAACTTCTAAGCAAAGGTTTCAAAATTATTAACAATACTGGACAGAGATAATAGAAATTTATATGTACTTGCTAGGTTTCTGGGTCAGTCTGACTTGTACACTGTTTAATATTGGACTGAAGAAATTGGTTCGGCAGTTAAGAACACTGACTGATCTCATAGAAGACCAGAGTTCAATTCCCAGCATCCACATGTTGACTCACGAGCACATGTATCTTCAGTGTCAGGAGCTTTGATGCCCTCTGCTGGCTGCCATGGGCACTACACACACTATACACTGACACATAAGCAGGTATACACACACTTTAAAAAACAATTAGGAAGATCTAAATGTGAAAGGTACCCAAGATCTTCTACTAGAAAAAGGAAGCCATTGGACAGCATGCTCAGTATGAGATTATTTTTATTTGAAAGCATGCATATCAACATATACATTAATATATACACACACATACATACATACATACATACATACATACATACATACATGGATATGAATAGAGAGTATGTAGAATCACACATCAAGCTATTTAAATGTGTGTGTGTGTGTGTGTGTCTCAGAAGAGAGATAGTAATGAATAATGAAAAAAGTCTGATGAGAATTTTTTTTCCTTTATAAAATTCTTTGGACTTTAAAATTTTAACTTTTGATTATTTTGGAATAATTATGTGCTAAATAAATTTTCTTTTAAAATTATTTTTTGGATTATGTGTCGAGGTCAGAAGCCATCTTTCTGGAATCAGTTCTCTCTTTCTACATACCGTATGGGTCTAAGGGATCTAGCTCAGCCTAGGCAGTAAGTGCCTTTATCCACTGAGCCATCTTGATGGCCCTGCGAATTTTCTTAAAGAAATTTTGTCACATACTATGCAAAAGTGCAAAACAATTAAAAACGTAAGGAAAACTGAATGGATAATAAAATTATTGCCATAGGAAAAGGAGAATGGGTTCTGCGATTTCTTTAATGAGAAGAGACAAGAACAATCCCCGCATGCTCGTATCTTACGTGTTGGAGTTAACTGTATAGTGACCTCTCAGTTATTTTCATTCCACTGGGTGGGCCCTGTCATTTGCACCTAATAACTTGTTATCTTCACAGAGTCCTCACTTAAGAAGCATGCCAACCATTATTATAGATAGATATCTGGGATGAGAGGACCCCACCTGCCAATTGTGGTTAAGAGTCTCTTGCTCAAGGGGGCCAGGACAGATGAAGCTGCTCCCTGCATGAGACTGAGTGTATCACGCCTTCCATGAATGGCAGGCATTTATCATGGGTGACAACTGATAGTCCTAGGAGATGTCCTTTGTTGTGTATGTGCTGGATGCCAAAACTGCCCTAAACTCCTTACATCATTACTTAATTGAGTCTCATTAATAGATCCCTAAGATTATGACTCCTTTTACTGCTTTCAGTGTAGAAAGAAACTCATCACTTGGGCTCAGTCACTATCTCAAGGCCCCAGATGTAGGATGGTATTACGTCAGCACTTGCTGTCTCCAGTGGTCAGACTTTGCCTCTGATCAGCACTTCGGGTAGCGCAGTGTAATATCTAGAAGGAGGGATTTTTTTTTTTTTAGATAGTAAAATAAAAACCTCAAACTGCCGATGTATGAAATTTTCTGCTCCATTTTCAAAGCTACAATAGCCTGTCGGGAGCATTTTCAAAAATGCTAATGTCTGGCAAGAGCAACTAAAGGTGCAGAGATCAAATTTCCTCCAAAACAAAACAAAATGAACCCAGAATTATAGTCCCTTCACTGAGTACCTGAATACAAGAACCTGACCTTGGATTTCTCATGTGTGCCAAAACAGCTCTGTAAACATAGAAGCTTTGGGGAGAGAGACTATTAGAGACTCTTGGAGCCTATGGAGTTGAGCAAGACTTTACTGGTGGAAGTGACTAAAATTTGAGTTTCAGACTGAAGAGGATCATCTGGAAATACTAGAGGGTTGTGATGGCTTGAATGAGAATGTTCCCCAAAGGCTCATGTTTGAAACCTTGGTTCTCAGGAGCAAGTAACTCTTTGGGAGGATTTGGAGGTGTGGCCTTAATTCCTTTTTGGAGGAGGTGTGTCACTTTCGGAAGTAGGCTCTGAGGCCTCCAAAGACTCGAGACATTCCTTATCTGTCAACCTGCCCGTCAAGGTCGGAGCAGCTGGCTCTCTGTCCACCGTGCCTTTGCTCTGCCATCATGGACTCTAACCCTCTGAAATTGCAGCACAACTAAATGCCTTCGCTTGTAAGCTGCTTTAGTCATGATGTTTTATTACAGCATTAGAAGAGAAATCAAGACAAGGCTGGCATACTCTCAGAGGATGGAGACCATTTCCTCATAATTGCTACTTCGAGTTACTGAGGAATACAGGACAGGGTTAGCTATTCACAGGCCACATTTTGAAATACCGTTACTCTAAACACATTCTATATATTGGCATATTTAAAAAGAAATAGAAAAGTTCCATTTGGGGGCATGAAAGATGGCCTCAACAGTTTAGAGCTCTTCCAGAGGACCTGGGTTCAATTAATGGTAGCTCACAACTGTCTATGACTCTCTTTTCTTGCCTATCCTGGCATAACATAAATATATACAAATATGTACATATACAAAGATGTACATGAAAGCAAATATCCATACTTATAAAAAACAAATAACTTTTATTTCCTTCCTCCTTCCTTCCTTCTTTCTTTCTTTCTTTCTTTCTTTCTTTCTTTCTTTCTTTCTTTCTTTCTTTCTTTCTTTCTTTCTTTCTTCCTTTCCTATGCCCTACATTAAGATACCTTCCCAGGGAAGCTTGCAAGAGAAAAAGCACCTGATGGACATGAAATGTCCTTGCTAACTCAACAGTCAAGCAGTGAAATCGCTTAGTGATTTGGCAGAAACACCCAAATACTGACAAGATAGCATCTTCACATATAAGCAAACCTGAGTGGAGTATAAGCTAAGCTATTCTGCTGTTGCCTGCAACCAAGGACTAAATCATATCTACTGCTAAGCACTCAGTAGCACTGTGTAGAGCAATGGTAAAGTGGCAAGCAATTAAAACCCATACAACAATTAGTATAAATGTCTCATAGGAAGGATATATATATATATATATATATATATATATATAAAATAGCGAACCACAGAAAATTGGAGACCTCTTTTACTCATAACAAAGGTATTCCTGCCCAGCCTTCTCCAGGAGTTAACATATAAAATCCCATGTGGCAGCTACTAATTCAATGCCTTCTCTAGCAAGTAGGTCACTGAAGCAATGTCATTGGGGATCTGAGAGAAAGGGAACAGTCTATATACACATTGCCCCTGTAAGGAAGGATTGAGACTGTTGCTCAGTGTGGAGGCTCACCCCGTGAGTGTTTCAGCCCTTCACAGAGAAAGAATAAGGCTAGATTGTCTTCAGATTGGCTAATGTAGACCCCAGTCACTCAAAATATGGAAGGGATCACTTAGCCAACTCACTTCCTCATGTTACCAAGCACAAAAACTTGACGTTGACCTTCATGCGATCTTTAGGGGCTTGCCTATCCAGTCTTGTCTTCTTGGCTGTCCCCTTCTTTCAGCCTCAGCTTTTATCACCTTGAGTATGACATGTCTTCACTAGGTTGAGTACCTCTTTTTGTACTAAGTGTCGCAGTGTACGTACCCATCTTACGGAATGTAAACTTGGAACCAGAAATGCTGCCGGGCAGACTTTGAAGACACTGTTTGGCTATTGTTGTTTTCCTTTGGCTAATGTAAGCTTCTCATGGAGTCTTAATCACTGCAGCTCTGTTCTCTTCCTCGGTGGGTGCTGTATTTGGGAACTCATCTTTCAAATGGCCATTGTCAAGCCTTCCTGTCTCACCCCTGGTAGTTTTTCTGAGCTCTTCTGTGCTCCAACATCATCACCTTCAAAGTTCCCACCATCTACCTACCACACAGAACTGTCTTATTCCAGACACCTACCTGACAACTGGAGTCCCTCATTGCAGGAAACCTGGACAGCGTGGAAGCCCGTACCCCTGGGTTCCTGCTACAGATAGCCACTGTGGGGAAGTCAGTTTTTAGTCTACTGCTTTCCTATGCAAAACTAACCTCTGACCCTTGTTGCTGGTGGGAAAATGGAAGGCTCACACAAAAGTAGGGGCAGGGTGTGAACCCTGTTAGGATAATGTGCTACTAGCCTATGATGCTCAAGTTCATTTTGGATCTAGGCTGTTGATGCTCTCTCATTCATTATTCAACTGCTTTGTGAGGCATCTTTGTAAGTTTTCTCCGAATCTTCAGGAACTGTATCATGTCATAGTGAACACAGATTTGGTTTTTGTCTTCTATCTATATACTTTCTCACTGACTTAACCTTGGGTTGTTTGGGTTTAGGAAGAAAGAATGTGATTATTCTTTCCCTTGAATCACTCCCGGTCCTCCTCCCCACTTTGCTGAGTCCATGGCTGGCTGCTGAGGGCATGCTTAGGGCACAGATACCAATCAGCCTCTTTAATAGCTGTAGATTTTACAGGGAGAACACCACATGTGTTTCTTGTTTTTTTTCCCCTTTTATGCTGCATACTTGTGCCTAATCATTTTATTGGTAGTAGGGGAGATGCCAGAATAGTTACAGAATCTGGATGATGGGAGTGTGCTGCTATTTAGGCTATGTCTGGAGAATGCCAACATAATCAGTGAGATTGGAAACATTTGGTCAAATGAGTATTTTCTAAATCATTAGCATAATGCTGATAGCTTAGAATACTTAACCAAGCAACCACTTTGATGTGATTCAGAAACAAACTTAGCACAATACCTAATAAATACTTTTATTTCTTAAAAATAGAAAAATCCTGTTTGAATTCTGTGTGGTTAACATCTCTCAGGAGAATAAGCTTCCATCTCTAACTCTGTTGACCATCAGGAAGGGACAGGAACATTCCTTAGCCATGCTACAACTGGGCCTCATCCTCTAGAAAGTGACTGTAGTAATAGTTACTTGGAGATACAATATGCTTGAGAGAATAATGAAAATTAGTACACTCCCCATAGATAAATCCACACATGAAATTTGCCACAACATCCAAGGGTCTCCTGTCTTCTTAACAATAATCTACTTACCTTCCAGGCTCTTTAGAACTCATAGGACAGATGACCTTCAAAGTCTTGTGCAAATTTTTGTGATGTCATGATTCTCTTATAGTGCTTATGGATGTGCACACCCCAACCATTCTTTCAGGCCAAACCTTTGTGTGACTGCTTTATGAGAGTTCCGGGAATGTAAAAACATGTTTCTTCCTTCACCCCATTTAGTGAGGAAGACTCTTAAAGAATCCGGATCAAGGAGGAATGGGGAGCTAGGCCTGCCTCAAAAACAGCTGGGAGTGGCTGACAGGCACCACCTCCTGGAGAAAATGCGAAGTAAGTGTCCAAGTTGATCCCAGTCACAGCTGTGCTTTGATGGGGCCTGCAGAATGAAGCTCTCCTTCACTTCTGGTTTAGCCTGCCTTGTGCTCCTTCAACAGCTCCTTTGCCTGTATTCTAACAATGGGTACCGGCTCATTACATCATCCAAAACACAAAATAATTTTAAGTCAAAAATAAGAATTCTGTTGATTGAAAGAATGCTACCTTTCATTGGAAATCTTATTGTAGTTAATCATTTGAAGACGGGGGCTGTGGCATGAGAAGCCCAAGTTCTAGGCTAGTCTGAGCTACATCAACAGGAAAGGAGAGAAAAATTGAAGGAGAGAGAGAGAAAGAGAGAGAGAGAGAGAGAGAGAGGGAGATAATAGCAAATAAATGATTTTGAATGAATGACAATGGTTAAAATAATCGTCAACAATAGACTAATGCATAAAATACAATGAAAGAGTGCTTTAAAAATTATTTTAACCATGCAAAACCTCTTGTGATAATTAGCTAGACTTGCTGTTTCATGTGTCTTTTAATTTTCTTTTTAACATGCTTTGGATTTCATTGTAGGCTGCAATGAATGTGTGTGTGTATTTAATTCAAAAGATGAACTATTATAATTGTACATATTTCCATTGTAACTGAGAATACATTTTTTGCTTGTTTGATTTTTTTTATAGAAATTCTTATTTTCAGTTTGTTTTTGGTCACTGTGATCATACCAAATCTCATATGAAGCTATGTGTCCCAAACAGACTCCTAACAGGGCTGAGATCTGTAAAGTCTTGCTTCATTGTGAATTGACTTAAATATAGAAAAGTTATACTCAATTTATGCTTCATTTTTGCTTTATTGCCAATTAAAGAGGCAAGAATGATGTTGTTTCTAAGATAAGATCTGTTTCTTCACAATAAAGCAAACTCTTTAAACTGGCTTAGGATATATCTCAGGAAAACTTTTGAAGATTGAGTTGGACAATGGAAGTGTCCTTTTGCCTCTCACATCTCAGAACCAGATGTCACCCAGGGTACAGACTGGTTACAGTGGGCTTGACTATGATAGAGGGCCGAGCCAGACTTTTGGAAATATAGCTTCTAAATGGATTATTATATTCTTCGGGCATTTTTTTAATAAAGGGGAGGGCACTGATGTTTTAGACCCAGACAAAATTTCTATGACCTACGTAAAAATCCTCAGTCAGCCAAGTTCTTTGCTTCTCCCAAGGGGCTATTAGTCATTCCAGAGAGATTGTTTTATTTTCTTAAACATGCTTTCCAGATGGACATACCTATTTTTTCAGGAAAGCCAAATGTGCCTTATGAAATTTGAGAGCAATAATTAATCTTGCGGACGAGAGCACCTGAGGAAGGCAGACAGCAAACATTCTCAAGAAAATCAATAATAAACTAAAAAGGACCACCATATTTGTGGTATTTTTTTTTTACTTTCCAGAAACTTTTAAAATACAGATGTTTTTTCACTACAGTCCTGTACAATGAGTTTTGCTCTAATTTTGTAAATACAGGCATTATGCTGAAAGCTAGTAAATGGCAATAACCAGGGTTTGAACCTGAACGTGGCTGTCCTATATAGTCCCTGCACTTGACATTTCACAGTAGGGCCTACAGGGTTCAGGATTTACAATTCAAGTTACACGTACAACCTTGACAACTTTGAAGGCTTTACTAAAATGCACAGCTTTTCCCCAACTGGTGATTAATAAGTAAAGAGGGACTAAGGTTTTACAAAGACAAACCATGAGCAATATCCTCTCATTAAATAATATGTCTAGCTAGTACTTGACAAATACTGTTAGTACGTGTTAATTGCTTATCAACTTAGATGAAATACTGTTCGCACAAACATACACGTGGGTATAGGCTACTATCCTATAAAAGCATATTTAGAACGGTTGCCATAGTCTTGAAGTACACTAAGGATGGATATCAGAGCTCTGCTGAGGCCCATTAAGGAAAAACTTCTCCTCCTCCTGACATTCTCTCTCTCTTTCTTTCTCTTTCTCTTTATTTTCTCTCTCTCTCCCTCTCTCTCTCAAATGGAATCTACCTCTATCCCTGGATAGAGAGACATGACACTCTGATCAACTCCAAAGATTAGTAATAGGTTTTCTGTAGCCCCCTCTGCCTCCACACATAGTAAGTTTTTCTGCTGACACAGTAAGCCAGATCAAGAAGCAGAACTGGAAAAGTATATCAACAGGTATATTGAACAAAGCAACTACCATTCAGGTTCTCAGGTCCCAGAGAAAGAGAGAGGACAGAGAGTCCCCCAGCAGAGCCAGGGCAGGAAAGGTTTACAGACTGTAGGTGAGCTGTGATGGCATGTCAACCACAAACTGTGGTTGGGCCCAAATATGGTCAAAGCTGAGCGCTTAGGTCGGGACTTGGGTGACTGACAACTTCAGGGTAGGACGCTTTATTGGCCACCAAGAATGCAGAACTGGGCTTTGTGGCATCTTTTCTTTGTTTGTAAACTCTCTGAGTAGGCAGGGTTTGGAGAAAGAGAGAGAAAGAAGAGAGACAGGCGGGGACAGAGAGCGACAGAGTCTCCAACCGAACAATTAGAACACTGCATACATACCATTGTTCCTTCTTCCCTTAAGAGTTAATCCAGTTGGGCATGTCAGTCACCTGACCAAGAAAGACCCCTCAAGAAGGCTGAAGTACTGATGCTCAAGGCATCCTCCTTCCTCCTCTGAAGCTATCCACAACATGCAGCTGCTTCCACGCGGCTTGCCTTTTCCTCTTCCTCTTCTCTTTTGCGCAGCTCCCAAGATTTACACCTTGCCTGCCATACTTTTTCCTTTTTAATTACAGTAAAATTTTTCTCAATCTTCCTCCTGAGTCCAGTTTTAAATTCTTTTATTAACCGGACTAAGAATCTGCAAGAGAGAATCTCCATTTCTCAGAAACAGAGCTACATTGTTTAAAACAGTAACAACACGGGCATCATCACAGATGCAAGTGAGTTCCCAGGGCTTATGTGTAGACAGTAGGAAGTGTAAGCAAGGCACAATGAAACCACTGAACTAGAACTAAAGCTAGTGATAGATCGTTCCTTTGGGGAATCAAACTGCTAGCCTGTCTCTAAGGGGGCAGAGAACAGTAGGCATCAGGGAAAATCCTTGTCAGTTTTAAGGGGATGTTTTTAGTTGACCCCTGGGGATAGGTAAAGGAAGTAGTGATTTTCCTAGTAAACAGACTGCACCTTATGCAATGCCAGAAGAATTCAGAGGTTAGGCTTCTGTTTACCCAGGCAGGTCAGAGTCCTTCTGATCAGGACATTGTCACCAGCAATGCCATTCTGGAGGCCAACTTTGAACCCAACAAGAAGAACAAAGCAGATAAGTCTATCCGAAAAGGTATTGGCTCAATACAATAAATACAATAGTAAGATAGGTATTAGTGAGTTTAAAGGCCCTTGAGGATGGACCCTTCCTTTATGGACTTTGGACCTGACCTCTTGTTTCTTTCCTAAACTTTTGAATGGAGTCCCTCTTTAGGATTTAAATTACCATATGAAAAGGTGGAGATATTTGACTTTTATTAAGATCTCTTAAGGGAAAGTTTCTCCCTCCAGGTCAAAATAATAAACATCCTAAGCCACACCCAACATTGAATACTCCCTTCAACAGTCAATGGAGCTGATTTACCGTTCACTCCGTCAAGAATTGTTCCCTTCCCCCTTAGAAAATTTGATTCACTGGAAGACTGACTAAGCAAAGCAAAAGTTAGGACTAACTGTCCTGTAAGGAAATAATGTGCTTATCTGTCCCCGAAGGCCCCTTTAATGCAGCCATTTCCACAGCTTCCATCCCATAGGACTTTGGAGTCTGACTTTCTTGAGTTACTCAGAGAAGTACCTTTTTCCTTTTTCCCTTTTCTTTCTGTCTCTTTTTCTGGCGCCCTCACCTTTTTGCCATGCAGCCGTTTCTTGAACTTCATTGCAAAAGGCTCAGCCTTTTTCCTCTTCCCTCCCTCTCCTGCAGCCTGCTGCCCTGCAGCTTCTCCCCCAGGCTCTAACAACATTGTCCCCATGCTTCCTTTTGACTGCGTTTAAAATTCTTTTATTGTTGAAACTTAAGATTCAAAGGAAACTTCCATTTCCCCCAATGACATCGTGACTACTGCTGAGCCCACCCACAACTTCCCCAGTAACAATGATAGAAATATGTGTATTTCCATAGAACAGGAAAACAACAAAACAAAACAAACAAAAGCCACCTCACATACAATGCTCAGATAAACCCCAGCAGAAAGAAATCTCTGCCACACTCCTGAAGGTGCGCTTTTGGGAGAAGTGTTGATAATTACCTTAGCAAATATAGAACGTTATAAGGTATTAAAACTAGAGTCTTGAATGGAAAAAAGGAATAGAAAAGTAAGGCTATAGAGTAAGTTTACTCCCAGCCCAGACACCAGCCCAGTGGATTCGGATTCTGTCTTAAAATAAAAATAATGCCGGGGCTCTAGCTTAGGGGGTGAGAGATTGGTTAGTATGTTTGACATTCTAGATTAATCTCCTTCACTAAAAGAGAAAGAAAGAAAGATCAATTTTTCCCTCTTCTTCTCCCCCTTTCTCTCTTTCTTTCCTTTTATTTTTTTCTTGAAAGCTGGAGATCTTGCCCACTCTAGGCAAGCTCCATACACCGAGCTATGATCCCCAGCCCAAATGTGTTTTCCTTAGGCTAGTTCATGTAATGTTGCAGGCTGGACTCCAAGGTCTGACTGCCTGGAAGGCTGCTTGTTTTCCACTGGAGTATATTACTCTGGTTCTCTCCACACGTTTGGAATTGAATTGCCAGGATTCCCACAGACCCTTTGCTAACGGAGCAAAAGATCAACAAGTTCCTTGCCATCCTTTCCAACCCCCAAAGAGAAAATTCTTTAATAAAACCAAGCAGCAGCCTTAATGGACTCTTTAAAAAGCTGTTATAAGAATATAACCCTAATAAAAGCAACCCTCTCTACCTTATCCCAGCATGTGTCATATACAAGGGAAGCACCCGGTGGGCATTCAAGGAGGTATTGAAAATTGATTTAAAGCACAGGTAACTCAAGGGAGCTGCAGCAGAGAGCTTGCCTTTCACAGTAGTACAAACCTCTCTTCCTCTGCTCTCCTCCCCTGGCCTGAGAAGTCACATAAGAGAATCACGGCTCTGTGCACTTGTTAGCGTGCACACTCAGACTCTGTCTGCCAGAGCTGAGTTCCTGTTGATTCTCATCAATCCAAACCAAGTGTGTATTTTCAGTTTAAAAGGGCACAGAGGAAATGTTATCCTAAGGGAGGATTCTTGAGAAGGACGGGGCCACGGCTACGTCTCCTGACAGACTGGTGTGAAAATGGCCAGGTGACATTGCTCACTGGATGTCATTGCATCCAGAAGGCTGAAATGACAGTTTGTCTTTCTTCCATATGAGGCCCTTCTGCAGACTCCTCACATGGAAGCCATCCCTAGAAGCTGTAAGGTAACATTGGCTATTTGGCATGTTACCAAAAGAAAAGATGGCACACCTTTGTTTTGTACTAGAACTTTCCTCCCGTGAACAACTGAGAAGGGGAAATTTGAATCTGAATGACAGTGCCCACTTTAGTGAACAATTCTACATTTTAACACCAAGAAGAACAACAGAGAATTTGTTTTAAGGCAGACGTTGGCAGTAATGAACAGCAACACAGGCATTGTCTGTGGGCTGTGTGTCTAGACTAAGTCAGTGACAGAGAAAGCTGGTGACTGAGATGAAGGGCATGATGTGCCAGGGCCACGTGGGCTTGCGAGGCAGAAGCGGAAGCCCAGGTGTGATGCCCCTGTCTTCAACAGGATAGCGAAATAATGAAACTGGCTTGATGCTCACTCCACACAGTGAAAACTTTGGGAATGAGTATGACAGATAGCCAGCACACAGTAGGCAATCTGTGCATTTTATTGAATGAAGAAAATATGGATCATGGAACAAATCTCTATGCTTTGTGTTCTAGAGAATTCTTTGAACACACTTTTTTGGTTAAAGAGGATAGTGGGCTGTGATTCCTTAAATTTAAAAGTCACCATTATTACCAGTATTGTGACATCAGGCAGAACCTTGGCAGGAGACATCATGACTGTACTAGAGTCCCTTGAGGACCTACCACAGGAGGATGAGTTCTAAATCCCAGGCTAGGATGTACAAAGTTGCATCTGTAAGTACTAATGTCACTGGCCTGATACTTCAACTGTGGCTTTGGGAGGAAGCAACAGTTACATGGAAGGTGGAGAGGTGAGGTACCTAAAGCCCGGCTCCCTTTCAGGCCACATCAGCTTGCCTTCTGGAAACCTTTCTTGGGAATTTTCTCAAGTGTATACTCTGACTTGACAGTCGACTCTGCATTGCTAGAATAGCCATAAAGGGTAATGTCCCTCCTTCCCATGCAACCTATCAGATGCTGCATTTCCCACATTCTTTACTGCTTAAAAAAGTCCAGGAGCTGCACATCGCTTGCCAAATACGATCTGAATTCCACACCGAGTCATCATTCTCTGTGATATTCTGCCACAGGCTGAATTTTATATCGTACCCATTCTGCCTTGGAGGAGGTACATAGCACCTCAAGTGTTCTTTCTCTCCCTACTGTCTTCCCATCTCTCATGATGTTCTTGCTGCTAAGAGTGTGTAACTCACTTCAAGCCCATCTCTAATGCTACCTCTTGGAAGGTCTTCACATCCAGGCCCTTGCTAGTCAGAAGGCAGAAATTTGCCCTTCTTTGGTTGGTATTTTGAAACCAGAATTTAACAATGATTTGCTTATCTGTCAGTCATAAAATGATTGAGCCACCTATCAAATATTTGCCTCTCAAGACCATGTCAGGTTTTATTCTTCTTTATGCATTTTATTGCATTTAGCACAATGGGGCATATAAGAAGGGTGGTGGATACATTTGGGGTGGTGAGACTGTTTAGGATGTGGTGAGTGCATAAAATTGTGAACACTCTAGTTTCCCCTTTTGTATCAGTTTACATTACTGAATTTCACCTTGCTAAGAATCCTTTTCAGAGAACAAGTTAGTGATTCAGTGAATTCTTACATATTCCTGGCATTGATTTGCCAAATTGGAATCCTGTCTTCCTCCTTCACTTCTTCCCCGGCACAGAAGAGAGCAAGTTCCAGTGTGATTGCATTTCTGTCGAAAGCCGACTTGGTGCTTTCAGGCCCCCAGCTTTCCCTCTTCTGGTCAGAGCAACCTCGCAGGCTGTGATTCCTGTGACCCTCACAGTCTTTGGTCCCATGCAAGTGATGGGAATCGCTCTCCATATTCTCCTATCTCCAACCTGGGAAACAAACAAGGAAGGCAGGACTTGTGGGTCTCTCCATGGGTCTCCTCATTCTGCAGGGGAGCTAATCAGAATTCACTGTGTTTGTAAATAAGTGCCCGTTATAGACACTCCCTCCCCATCAGTGCCTGTGAGTTTTGCAATTTACCACCGACGACAATTTAAAATGGCATTTAAACGCAATATTTAATAGGGTTTAAACAGTGATTGTGAATGGAGTCATTAGACCTCCCATGACCCTCCATCTACCGTGAATGATCAGCCTTTGAATATGGATGGAAGAGGAGCCCTTGGGCTAAGCCTGCATGCAGCCTCTCTCTTTTACCTTGCATTCTGCAAAATGTCACCAGTTTTATCTTTCTCAAACACTCCCCAACTCAGAAACATTACTAGCGACTTATTATTTGTTAAGAAAAGCCTTAACTTCCTATGTCAGGGCTGTTAACCTTACACACATATCAGAATTAGCTGGGGAGTACTTCGCTCAAACACACCAAAGCCGGGGCCATTTGAATTAAAAGTGCCAGACAGTGAGATTTGTCTGCCAGCACTCTTTTTAAAACTCCTTAAGTGATTCTAATACACAACTGGAGTCAAAATCTACCATCTTGGATGATGTTTCTAGAAACCTGGATAGTAAATGACAGGGACAGATGTGTAACATATGCAGTAGGAAGCAGAGAACTGAGACAACGGAGGTGCTGCTGTGGAACCTTGGGAAGGAGGAAGATAGAGTTTTGGCTCTCTGTGTAAGAGCGGAAAAGGAGACCACAGCTAGTCATGGCTGGCCACAGGCGCTTAGCCCCTCTTGGGGTTTTCTATCATGTTCTGGCAGAGTTGCACGCAATGCATTGTGTCACAGTGGTGTCTCATTAAGTCACTGCTTCCTGTGCTGGGGGTCCCAACTCTGTGCCTTCTAAGGGATAAGAACTCTGACAGGCAAACTTGTATTGGATTGTACATTTTCCCAGCATAAATGTGAAGAGGAAGACAGAGTCTTGCATGTCATGGCTACTCACAGGCTAAGGGCCAGCCTTTGTGTCCCAATGTGGAATAGACTCTTGAAAAGAAAAAAAATGCTCCCACTGAGATCAAGCAGAGACAGCCACCGCCCCAACTCACTTTTGGTGGTTTTAGCATCTGAGTTTGGCCACAAGATCTGGGGTGGCTTTATCAAAGCTTTTTATGACTGCTTTTGAAAATGTTCCTCTCGAGTCATCGTTATGAGGTAATGTATTAGGTAATGTCTTGAGAAATGGCCAGAGGGCTAAAATGTCAGCTTTACAGCTCACATACCTGAGAATAACAATGTTGGTTATTATTTTTACAGTACAATATCTCTGGAATGCCTCATAAAGAGAAATTAATAGTGACAACTGTGTCTCTGTATTAAACACAGTTCTACTGGAAAAAAAAAAGCCTAGACTACTCACTAATGCTTTGGGTAATTCCTCTCCTTCACTCCCCACCCAATGTGTATCCTTCATTTCAGCTATCATAGCCAAGTTGAAATTACCCAGGTCTCCCTGAAACCCACAGATAAGTTCCAATCACATTTGTTTTCAGAACCCAAATTTAATCTCAAACATTGTCACAAAATACCTTACAAATGACAGCATGAAAGGAAGTGTCTGCACATAATTAAAAACTTAGCACTCAAACTGGAAGGACACTGCTATTTTGCAATCTCAAAGTCCAAATAAAGAATGTTAGTTACAAGGACTAAGAATGTGTACAGAGCAATCCAGGGGAGAGCATTGCCAAGGCAAGTGTCTTAAAATTCATCAAGCTCTCTACGAGTGAGTCACCCAATAGCCAGAGTGAAGACCGGTGGAAGTTTGCAAAATCTCTAATGTAGTTTAGTTTGTCAGCTTAATTTCTTCCTGCTGGCTTGGGTTCCCTCCAGGCTTTTCTTTTAAAAGATTTGTTTACTTTTTTCTTTTTATGTGGATGGGTGCTTTGCTTGCATGTATATCTGTGTACCACATATATGCAGTGCCCGAAGAAACAAGAGGAGGAATCAGAACTAGAGTTACAGATGGTTGTAAGCCATCACGTGGGTGCCAGGAGCTAAAGCAGGGACCTCTGGGGGAGCAGCCAGCGCCCTTAACCACTAGGGTCTCTCCAGACCCCTACTCCGGCTTTTAGAGATTGCATCTTTATTGGCAGCACACGCCTTGACCCAGCCGTGAAACCAGCTATCCTTCAGTTTGATTTCTCTTATATTAAATGGTGCCCTTGGCCAGGAGAATCTTAGAGGCTGATCCCTACTCTATGCATGACCAAAAAACCACAACAAATCCAGTTCTGCTGCAAAGACCACTGGAAAATAACCAACCACAGCACTGAGCATTGACTGACTTTCTGTTTATCTCCATGCAGAAATTCCCAGAAGCGACAAAGTCTGAAGACAAAGACCTGTCTTAGAAAGTGAGGGTGCTAGGAAAGAAATGAGAAATAAACAAAAACAACACTGAAATTATATGTGGATCTGATCATTTATATCTTCCTAGTTTTTATTATGTATGTGCCATCAACGCAGACTGAATTTTTAAAAAAAATATATTTAATCGGTCCTATATAGAACTCCCCTGGTATGAATAACTACAACCTCAAGAGCAATTTACTTATTTCTCCAGATCAATCTCTTTCAGCCCTTTAAAGATAAAAATTATTAATCAATAAATATGAATTAAGTATATTAGTTAATTAGTTAATAACCGTAAAATAGTATCAGGAGCTGTTGATGCCAAGAGACCGATTGCTAACTGAAGAAACATGGCCTTCAAAGAAAAACTGTGATCATGTGCTTATACTCCACAGACCAACTTATTTTCATATTTGTCTTCTGTTGGAGGTTGGGATCTAGGTTGTATTTGCTTTTCATTATCTACTACTACTCTCTCATACATGTATTAGACATGAAAGCTGGTCATACATGGGTATGTATTTCCTTTTGATAGGTTTTTAAAGAATTAATACGAAATAAGTACACGTGTTCTGTAATCTTGTTGTTGCTCTGTGTTGAAAGTCAGAGCTATGTTCTTTTTGTCCTTGGAGGACAAAAACTGGTTTTAATACAAAGTATACTTGTGGGGTCCTGGGGGTGGTATGCATTTTAACTAAATTGCTAGCACAATAGAGCCCTTTGGTACATGTTTCTAGGTACAAGTCTCAAGAGCTTTCCAATGAAGATGATTTTGGCATCACTGACTCTTGGTAAAATCCTTAAAAGGCTGTAATGTAAAGAAAGATAACTTCCCACCTAAATATGCTTCGGTATCTCACAGAAGTATGATAATATATGGGATGAGATGTATTTTTTCTACCTGAATTGTATATTATGAAGTCCAAAGGCAGAGAGAGATGTTCATTGATTTCATTCCAATGTGCTTGAAGGGAAATGTCCCCTAAATTTTGCTTTATATAAGAATGTAGTGTGCTCAGAAGCCAGATGAAAAAAAAAGAAAAAGAAAAAAAACAAACAAAACAAAAAACAGGAGCATTTTATAGATGAGGAAGTTTTGTAGGAAGGGACAGGGTCCCTCCGGTTGGTCACCTTACTAGAAAGTCTGATGAGCTCACAATAGAGGACCAGAGCGTCCTTTGCACCGTCTAAGCCCATGTGAGTTTGAAGCAAGCGGATGCAGGTGTAGCATAATAACAATATCTTTTGTTTACATGGCATAATACAGTCTGTTTCCCATTGAAGTTCTTTGAAATAGATAGAAAAGGGCATTGTGCCCAGGTCACAGGCGAGGAAACAACCTCTGCTAAGACTTGGTAATGCTTACGTTTCCACAACAGACGGGGCTAATGTGTAAAGAGACCTGGAATCAGCTCTCCCACGGAACCCAGAGGTGGCAAGCGGCTCTGGGTCTGCGTTCTCCTGATGGTGGGACCCTTTGTGACCCTCTCAAGTATTCTGAGCTGAAGCATCTTCAACACCAAAATCAAATACAAGACTCACATACTTGCTCTGGGAGTGAAAGGATGTGTAGAAACAGATTGATTAGCAGCACAGTCGAGATACGTCTGCCTACCCTTTCGCTCCTCCCCACACAGTACCCACTGATGGGAGCTCAATACACGAGCTGCAGTTTGGAAGTTTCCCAAAGTCTAAAATCAAATATTTCTGAACAGACGTAGCAACAAAATCTTACCTGAAGTAGCAAGCAGGCCAATTTATCATCTTGCTTTCCACTAGTTAGCAGGAGTACTCCTTCCTTGGTCAGAAGAAAGATAAGTATTTGCAAGGTCGTGAGGATGACAAGATCATGAGTTGCTACCCGTAAGTGTTGTTGTGAGTGCTACAGCATTTACTCTCCGATAACCCACTGGGATCTTACCCCCTCAGCTTAAACGCTGCATAGTGATGGACAGAGTTCTGAGTAGCGGTTCTGTGGCTGGAAGAGACAAGGTGATTGCAGGCTCTGCCACATGAATAAGCTTGGAGATGCTTTGTGTTTCCAGTTTGACTGACACTGAGCTACCACAGCCCTCTGGGAACCTCTGTTGAGAGGCACAGTTCTGAGAGCTTGAAGCCACGTTGGGAAATGGATGAGCAAAGGTGACGGATAATGCAGACCAAGAGCCGAGCCTCTGACCTACCATGTCCCCTGTCATTTGTTACCTTTTACTGGGCTGTTTCGATTAGCAGAACTCTTCAGCATTGGGTTGTTCATAAAATTTCTCCTAAAATAATTGATTTGTTGCTATTATGGTTAATTAAAATACTGAGGGCAGTTATTTCTTTTACCCTGCTCTCAGGCTGGATCTGTGCCATTTTAAAGTGCAGAAAGCTGCATTGGTTTAATTCCAATACTACTTTGCCAAGTTATTATTATTTTTTTTTTAGGAAAACAAACTCTTAATAATGTATGAGGTTTACAATGCAAGCACCTCATGGTTTTTAGGAAACAGATCCAAACAACCTTATGTGATAAGGAGTGCCCTTGTAGGTCAGCTCAGTATAGTTCTCAGACCTGGAGTCTATGACCTTTATTTGTTGGTGTGCTCTAGTGTGTGGAGGACTGCCAGGCATGCAATCCATCTCGGCTGTGATCTGCTCTGCTGTCCCACAGGCCGGAGCACATGACAATTAGCACGTGAGTTTGGAATGACTAATTCACGTAGAATCTCCAGCAGGTCTTGAGTCAGAAGGTTCTTTCTGATATCTGGTCACCATGAATCCCAGATGCCTAAGAGAACACAAGATCCCCTCCGGTGTTTAGACGACTGGCGGATCCACAGCGCAGCCGCCTTTCTCAACCCAGCTGGAGCCACACCACCAAGTGCTCTAGGCCACTTGGCCATTCTCAAGCGGAAGAGCCGGTGCTTCCGAAAAACAGTGGGGAAATGGAGAGTGACACCATAAATAGAAGGACAGATAGTCACAAAATCGTGTCGCTCTCATCTCACCCGGGTGAAGCTAAAGAAACCAGTGCCAGACAACGGAAAGACGTACGTTAGGACAGCATGATTTATAGGAGAAAATGCCGTCTGACCTCAAGATACAGAAAGAAACTTGAAAAGCAAAATTGTACAACCACAGGAACAATGCTGCCAAAAATTAGTACGTTAAAATTAATTGTATAGAATGAGAGATACCAAAAATAATGTAGCACTAGTTTTACAAAAACTGGAAAACTAAATATTAAATTTACTGTCTATGCTACTTATGTGTATAAGACTTATAAGTATACATTTGTATATATATGGAGAGATTCATATATATATTTGGGTATATGGAGAGATTCTGTAGCACTATTATAAAATATGATCTAGAAAAATGCATACCTAATTCAGCAATTAAAGGAGTTTCCTTTGAAAGAAGAGAAAGGAAAATGAGGGGGACTTCAACTCTGTCATAATTCATTTTTTAAATATTTTGTTTATTTCTTTTAAAATGGCAGGTATGTTATTAATCAATGGGCTTGCTTATTAGACATATGGGTATTTGTTATTCTGCTACATTCTTATGTTTGAAAGTTTAATAATATGCAATGTAAAAATGCTTTCCAATTTTGATAATTCCTCTAATTTCTGTACGAGAAAACATGAGAACTAATTAGGAAATTTGGGTCCCTAGAAGCTTTTCATGTTCTGCAACATACATTAAAAGCTAGTTCTCGGAGACCCCATTTATTTCCCTAAGCTTTATATAAGAGGCAAAATGGAGAAGAGATGACTGCTGGTGGGCAGTTCTCTCATCTCCGCCTCTCTCTGACAATGGCAGTTCCCACATCCCCACAGCTGTCGTCCATGCTGCGATAATGAACGCTTTGTTTCACTTCCTGTCCCAGTGTCCACATCCTGGAAGTCCGGAAAGCTTCCTCTGCTAAGTCCTGGGATGAGCTGGGGTACAGCCGTAGTGGACAACTGTTACTGACACTCGGCTGCGACAGCTGCGGGTTCTGTCGCTAGAGAACGTGCATTTAACATCGTGTCCCACTCCCTGATGCTAAACAGCTCTCTCCATCTTTTAATAGATTCTTGGGGGAGGAGGAAACGGAGGCTGGAGTTGACTTTATTCACTTGTGTGTCTGGCTTAGTCACACTGGCATCTGGCACGATGCCTACTGTTTGGACAGATGGCATTGTTTTCTGTTACACATACACACACTCCTGAGCCCATGCCATATGTCCCTGGAACTGAAGATAGATACAGTGCGTTGGTCAAAATTGTATTTAATCAGACGTTGAGGTATAAGCCCAAAGTGAACATTCTTTGCCATTTATAGAACCAGGTCAAATGAGGTTCAGGTTCTTTCAAGATGGCATTGGTAAGGATGCAGGAAATGGCACTGTACTCAGTGGTGCCCTCATCTTTAGTGAAGAAAGTATGAAGAACGTGGTAAAAGGTTGCCTTTGAAAAGGTTTCTCCCATACAGAGGGAGGAGAAGCTTCCAGAGGGCGGTGCCTAGAACATCCTGGGTTTCTAAAGATAGGTGCAGAGACTTTGTTCTTCTTCAACCCTGGTATGTCTGTCTTCGAGAATCAACGCCTCCCAGAACTCACTGAGACCGGCCTTCTCCCACTCTACCGTGAGCCCTGATAGTAGATGGCACCAAACTCTGCATTCATAGGCTAAGTCCAGCCAGCTTAAGCGTTTTGTAAATAAGGGTTTATTGGAATCCACCAGTACCTACTTTACAAATTGTCTACGGCTGCTTTCCCACTGCAGTGGGGAAACCTTAATAGTGCTGAAAGAGACCATATGGCCCCAAACCCCCAAATATTTACCATCTGGCCCTTTGCCAAAAATATGTGCCAATTACGAATAATACAATTTTATGCCTCGGAAGACTGACTGGGTTGTACAATATTTCTGAGAAATATCCAGTCAAAAATATATTCATGTTTGAGTAATACTGTGCTTGTATCTCTCTCATTTTTTACATTTTGTGAAATTTAATAAGTATTCTTAATAAAAACAGTCTCTTGGCTAGTTTGCTTTTCCCTGCTTAAAATAATAATGTTGAGGGTGTCGTTATACTGTACCTCAAATTATGCTGCAGAGCCATAGTAACAAATAGAATATGGTATTGGCACATAAATAAACAAAACAGCTCTAGACTAAACTAGAGAGCCCGGAAACAAACACACTCAACTATAGGCATGTAAGTCTGCCCAAGAAGATATGTTCCATGTGCATATTTGTGTGCGTGTATGCGTGTGTGTGTGTGTACATGTGATTTGTTGTACTTTAGTGACAGCCGGGAGACTGGAAGTGACAAGAAAGTCACTTTTTTGGTTTGGTTTGACTCCGCAAATGAGGAGTTCGATCTAAATCACAAGAAAATCAATGCCCTAGTTCATCAAGCGCTTTTACAAATCTATGCCACTAGTCCAGGATTTTAGATGAGTTTTCTCCTAACATAGTTAATGGGCATCCAAATGCTGAAACCAACTCGGAGCTTGCAAGTGTCTCCATGCATTGTTTTATGATTTCACAGGTTTTACTGCAGCAAGTGTACTCTGAGATTTAGCTTTTCTTTCCAGTACTGAGTTGTGCTCAACACTCACTCTGCTCTCTCTTCATGTTCTTTCTCTGCGACCAGTCTTGGCAGCTCAGACAATTGTTCTAACACTGGAGAAAGCCAAGAGCCCTAGAAGAAATTATCAAAATGTGGCAAGCCTTGTAATCCCAGCATCACAGAATGACTGTTGGACTGTGAGGACTCTAAAGTCGCTAGGCAAGAGCTGTCGTGTATCAGGTGCCTTCCTTCTCATCCTCTAGGGATGCTCACTTAGGTTGCCATGTGTATTTCATGCATCTGAGCTCTCTTTTCCCGAGACCCATGTCAATCCTGGTAGAGTCTTTAGGGTGTAAACCTCAGATTCTGGCCTTCATCTGCAAAATTTCTGTATAGGAGGAATCATCTGGGTTCTGGATAGTGAGAAGGTGGTTGTAATTTTCTAGACTGTAGTGTATTTGTGGATGTGGCCATGTAATGGATGAATGTATAGCAGGCTAAAGTGGCGGATGGAATATGAAGTGGTTGGTATGCAGTGTGCTGAAGTCTTTCCAACTTGGCAACTGTTTTCTCCAAAGCCCAAGTGCACAGTCAGGCTTGGATTTCCTCCCTCACATTCCCAGCTGGTTGTGCTAGCTCTTCTGTGGGAGTCTACCTGCATGACTGTGCAACAGTTGACAAGATAATCTTCTGGAACAGTCGTGTAGAAAGAAAACAAGACCAGCTTCTATTTGGTTTCATCCTGGTAGCTGACCAAGTCATCCAGTTCCCCAAACTTGGGGGTTTTAATATAATTCTGATATTTCAGAAATAATGTATAGAAACCAACACTGAGGATTATAATGAGGTGCTAAATATTAGGTAAAAAACAAGAATTAATACATAAAGAACAGTAATTGTTATAACATCTTTTCTAATGGGCTAGTTCATTTTATACCTCCAAAGAGAGCAAAGTTGAACTTAAATTTAAAAATTAAATAAGTAGCTGTGACCGTGGTCGATTTTGAGAATGTTCTGAAGGTCTTAAGAGGAATACAAGTAGCACTGAAAGATTTTCAGGGCATAACAGTTCACTATCCACCACTGAAGTAGTTTTATAAACATTTATTTAGCCATATGCTAGATTAATTTGTTACAGCTCAAATAATACCTTTGTTTCTTTAATGTCATGGGATATTGAAGCTCACTGTGTCTTTCATTTGAAATGTACAAGGCCAAGAGAACTAGAAAATTTTCAGCTTAGATAATTTCTGAGGATCTCTTCAGACATTGTTTTCATATATGTGTGTTACTTGGATGGGCTTGAGGTATCTCAGTTCACTATGACAGAATGATGAAGTGGGGAAGGGAGAGCCCAGCATGTTAGAAACAATCTATCAAGTCCTTCTCCATCCTCCCCCATTTTCCCTGCTTTTAGAACCCTGACTTTGCTCTCAGGTTTCATTACATTAAGGGATAGAGACTACCTTGACCCAAGGGGACTGCTGTGTCGTATCTAGGACAACTAGGGAGTCGCTGGTGTGGGCATAGATGTGTCTTCTAACTCCAGGGTTTGCTGAATTGGAATCATTCTGAGTATCTAGAAGATTCCTCAAAAGAGAAAAGCAATGCTGCCAAGTCCATTTCCCATGCAGGAATTCTGCAGAGGGTCAGTAAGCAATTTGTACAACCAAGAGAAAACTTAAAAGGAAAAGAGCTTTCTCCCAAAGGTAGAGCAAGGGTGTTTTCCTTTCTGATAATCTGCCCTTCTTCTTCTCAACTTGCCATGTTGGTTCCCATGTCTAGTTGGGTGATGGGCACTTTAGCTGCAGCTGGAAGCTATAACCAAGAATGTAGGAACACTCAGCTATGGCTCTGACCCTCCCTCTCTGTCCTCACCCCTGCTAGAAGCGAAAGGTGACACCGGGTGCTTGGCATTCTGGGAAGCAGAGAGTTTAGAACCTATCTTTTTTTGAAGAGGTTAGTCAGGACTGCCTGTGATTTGAGGCTCCACGTTGTTGGCTAAATTGTCTTTGTCTCTTTGAACTTTACTTTCAAAGCACAAATTCATTGAAAACTTATTAAGAATCTCAAGATTTTGATCATAGAACATGACAACCTGATCACAAGACTATTCTGAGCCTGTGGACTTGTGGAAGTGCATAGAACCATGACCCCAGTCTCCATGTCTACATAGGTTATACATGAATTGGCTCCAGCCATCTCGAGACCCCAGGGGAGACATAGCAGCTTTAGAAAATGAAAAAAAAAGTAATACCTGTGCCCTTGACTTTATTAAGCAACTAAATTAACCAGCTTTGTAGATGGCCTGGACTCAAGAATTCTTGTTGTGGAAAGGAATAGAATTCTTGTTTTAAAAACCACTTTGTCCTGTGTGCTTTATTAGTCACAACTGAAAACATCCTAACTAATAGAAAAATCCTGCTCACGCCAGGACACAAAGGTTCTAGACAGAGAAAGAAAGCTGGGGAGTTTTGCTCTTAGACGTGAATCTGTGGTGAGTCACACAGAGGATGCTGTCACTACTTTTCTCTGGACACTGCTGGCTGTGAGAGGACCACCGTGGGCTAGGGAACAATAGAAGACAGTGCTGCCATCAGAGTCCACCCCCTCACATTCTTCCACCCTCGGATGGCTCATCAAGCCCAAGCAGGGCAAAAACCAGCAAACAGCAGGTCCACAGCTTAGATGCTGCCAGCAAACGGCAGTCCACAGCTTAGATGCTACCCACAAGCTGAGCCTGTGAAAAGAGCTCTATTGGGGTTTGAGGCAAGATTTTACTACGGCGATGGTTGGAAGGTATTTCCAAAGCTTGTGCGTTGGAAATTCAGTCTCCCTAATGCATCAGGGTTGAGATGTAAAATTATAAAATAGAGGGCTTCGTCTTGGAGAATGAATTAATTTCCTATATCATTAGAATATGTTTGTTAGTTATCTCAGGAAAGAATGCCTAAAAATGGGTGGGTTTGGGTCGATAAGTCAGTGGTAGAGCCCTTGCCTAGTGTGTGCAAGGAACTAGGTCTGATTTCTTGCACCAAAAAAGGATGAAATCTCTTGATCTCTTCCTTTCTCACCAAGGTGTTGCTCTCTCTCTCTCTCTCTCTCTTTCTCTCTCTCCCTCTCTCTCTCTCTCTCTCTCTGCATCTCCATGCATATGCATGTACACACAGAGAAAAGAAGAGTGTGTGGGATCCCTGGCTCCCTGGAAGGACAGTGAGCACTCTTAACTGACTGAGCCATCTCTCTCAAGCTATACTTCTCTACCTTGCAGAAATCCACTAGGCAAATATTCAGGATTTTGTTCTGGGTTTTTCTTGCTTATGGGGATGAGAAGCTAACCACTAAACTTAAAGTGCCATGTTCATGTAGTAGTGCCTCATCTATCCTTCAATTTCTTGCTAATACAAGAGACTTTATGATTCTCCAATGTCTGACTCTGTCTTCCTGATCTAAAGATCCTAAGACAGTGGCTTTATGGAATTTCAAGATGGACCAAATCTGAAAAAAAATCTATGGTGAATGATGGGGTTTCTCCTCTGGGAAATATAGCTTCTGAGGAAAAAAGTCAGCGGAAGATGTTGAAGAGAGTGGTTCTGGAGGGAGATGCGAAAGGGTGCCTCCTCTGTCGGATGCCTGCATCTATGCAGCTGTAACTTTGTCGTCTACCTGAGGGAACGGAGGTGGCCCTTAGAGGCTTCCACTTTCTCCTCACCTCAGATCTAGAAACCAGCTTAGACATCTGTAGATTATGGGTCATTTCCTACTCTCTTCCTGGTTTGAATAATGTTTCTCCAAATTTAGGTCACATTGAAGTCTTAGAATGTGACCTTATTTAGAAATATGTATGATTAGTTAAGATGAAGTCATGCAGGACTCAAGAGGGCCATAAATACAAGGACTGATGACATTACAAAAGGAAACATAAAGACATTCAGGAAGAAAAGCCACATGAACACAGAGATAGAATTAAGCCACAAGCAGCTCAAACAGGCATGAAGGGGGACATGCCCCCAATCTTTTGGAGGAGTATGGCTCTGCCATACCTTTTCCTTACCTTTTGTTTGGACTTGACCTCTGGAAATGAGAGAGAATGTTTCTTACTGTGGTCTCAGGAGTAACATACATTTATTATTATTACATTATCTTGTAACAATAAGGCTTGAGAACTGGTCTCTGTTTAGGCCCTAAATTATAAAAGGGGACAAGGTAGGAGCATTATCCTTAATAAAATGATTGCTAATTATGGTGTACAATGAGACAGGCTTCTCTTTCTCTCTATCAGGAGCCCTGAGGTAAGATTTTCAAACTGAATGCGGCTTGCATGCCCACATACACCCCTCCCGGCTTCTCTCACACCCGCCTTTCCATCACAGTTCTCTGCCAAAATCAGATCGCCGGGGCTTCCTGTTTGAGCGGGTGAGGGTTTTCAGTGACATCAGACAAGAAGGCAGAAACTGCTGGAAGTTTCCTCCGTGCTAGATTAGCAGCACATGGGTGAATCAAGCTCATGCATTATTCAGAGAGGAAAATATGTGGGGCTTTGAGTGAACTTTGGAGGAGCGGGCAGCTATTGTCCTGCCTCAGAGCGCCGAGAGCAAGTGGCATTCTTCATAGCAGAGCTCATGGAACACGCCCAGACACTGTGGGGAACTGGCCAGCAGACATCTCCTGTGAGTTCTGACATCCTCAGTAATCCACAAAGAGCAGCTGCTAGAAGCCTCCTGAAACCTGTGCACTCCTGCTTTCTCACCCAGTGTGTCTGAGTGAGCCTTGTGCTCACGCATCTCATTTAAAACAACTGTCAGTGCTTACAGCTCTCGTTTCACTAGAACTTATGTTTTTTGTTTTGTTTTTTTGTTTTTTCCTGGCATCTCCTTAGCTTAGTTTTTCTCCCAGGCTAAATATGTAAACAAAAGTAAACACATAGTCATTTTCAGTTACAGGAAAGAAAACAAGAAGAAATAAAGAGAGACAGAAAGTACTGTTGGAAAGTAGAGACGATAGATGCATCAAGTGTGGTAGGGGAGCAGAGAGAGGGGAACAGCAGGGACAAGTCAAGGAAATGTCAGGGGCCTCCTGTTAGGGAGGTGGAAGGAAATACCTACAGACAAAGGAGGGAAAACATATGAAAACAGCTATAATAAATCATACTTTTAGCTGTCTCTCTAAAAAAAACTTATAATATGTATTAGTCTGCATATAAACATACATATATACTTTAAATGAAGTTTTCACAACTGGGCCTTCAAGAGCCAAAGACCCTATAACGAAGCCCCCAACACCAGGCATGGCCGCCTCCCAGATGTGCAAAGTTGCCATTGCTGAACACACGATGCGCTTCATACACAGGGCCCAGAGGACCCTGAGCTGGAATTAACCTCAATGCTTCCTACCCGAGAACCGGTTTCCATGGTACCAGAGGGCACCATGCACGCTTGTGAAGGAAGGAAGCAACCCAGCTATGATGCCTATGAACCACAGCAATGACCAAAATGGGCAGTAAACGTAAGGGCGCAGTACTAGCATGCAGGTGTGGAGTAGAGTCCTAATGCATATATTTACAACATAACTCCTGCATCTAAGAGTCAAGGAACATTGGGGAAGAAGAGATGGAAATAGTGTAAGAGCCAGAGGGTCAGAGAGTTTGCTGGGAGAAGCCTCTCCTAGGAATGTCAGAAGCTACACCCATAAAGACTCACCAACATCACTGCCTAAATATGAGCTGACCAAGAACCACAGACATGCCAAAGTAGAGAGGAAAGCTCACAGGGTGTCAACCCTACACAAAGAACTATAGGAAGCAAAGGAATGCTGAGAGGGAGAGAAATAGTCAGCCACAGGGAAGAGCACACCAATCAGTTATCCAATACCAAATGACCGGCCCTGAAAACAAACATACAAGTTACACTGTACAGACTGGATCAGTATCGCCACTGATGCCCATGCCAAATAGAGCAAGACAAGACTGTGTTTTCAACTAGTCCTTAAGTTTTGTGGTAATTATTTTAGCAGCTCTGTCTTGTGCTACTCATCTGGGAAAATTTACTGACATTCTCTGGGGTTTTATAATCATGAGCTTTTGGCCGTCCGCTCTTACATGGCTGCCATAATCTGCAGAATTGGTAGAGGGAAGGAAATGCAAAGATGCGCGGATGAAACAGATGGTGAAACTGCTATGGATTGCTTCCGTGACTGTGATAAACACCATGCTCCAAAGCACCTTGGAGGATCAAAGGCTGTATCTGGGTACAAGTTAGATTCCCTCATCTAGAGAAGTCCGGGCAAATGCTCAATGCGAGAACCTGGAGCAGTAACTTAAGCAGAGGCCTTACCAGAACTCTCCTCAGTAGCTTACGCCCCATAGCTAAGTGCTTAGTCTAATTATTCCACAACCCAAGACCACCTGCATGAGGGTACCACCACCCACAGGGGGCTGGACCTTCCTACGTTAATTATCAATTAAGAAAATGCCCCATAGACATGCCCACAGGCCAATCTGATGGAAGTAATTCCCCAACAGAGGGTCCCTCTTTCTAGGTGTGTCAATCTGACAGTGTAAGATAACTATTACAGAGAATTTGATTTAGAGCAATATTATCCAAAATGAATTGGAGGCTCGGCCGAGTTGCATAAACAATACTGATTTTTCAGATTGCTTAGGTACATGATCCAAACACTGATTTACATTATTGAAGAAAATACCAACGACCAATAGAAGAATTATGTAACAACACTGAATATTGTTCTTTGAACATTTATTAAGCTTGGTTCTCTTCTGTAGCTGAGATTAGGAATGCACTACCATAGGTACCTGTCGATCAGCATTTAAGGGTTTGCAAGAAAACCTATTATTATTTACAGCAGCCTGGGATCAGATGCTATTCAGTGAAACCAAAAAATACAGTAATCTGAGTAAGTTAATAGGCTGTGCTGGGATCAAACTGTTAATTTACTGATCAGTAGCATATATAGAGTCACCAGCTTGAGCATCTCTTGGTTGGAATGGCATTTGAAACATAGAAGGCAATCAAGTAGCAAAGATACATGAAAACTAAACAAAGTTTTATTTGTATTTTGTTCTACAAATATTTCTAAGTCTGTAGACAAAATTCATCTCTGATCATTATATGTGTCTGAGCACAGAGGTAAGGAAACTGAATGTTTGCCAGAAAATAAAGTAGAAAGTCCAAATTGGATTCTTAAAAATTTTATATTAAGTATTTCTGGCGCTTCAGATTAAAATGCTGCAATTTGGCAGCTATAACACTTGTACAAATACAGTAAGGGCTTCTGTAGGCTGGCTGTTTATGAGTACTCGCAATGCTTTGTCTTATGTCAACGTATCTTTGAAACTAGGAACCATTTGGTGGAACATTAAGACACAGTCCAGGCCACCCAGTTTACCTTGATAAAAATCTCCAGCATTACTGGGACAAAAAAATTAATTTTAAATCAATAATTCATCCCACATAAAAAGTTCTTCACTCCATAGATATTCTCAAGTTCTTATCCTGTGTTCCAAGCCCTGTACTGATGGAACTGGGAACGCAAACAAGACCAAGATAACTGCAAAGTCTTTTCGCTTGAGATGTTATGTTCCTAGGCCAGAGGAGGGGCTCAGTGAGTGACGTGACACCCTACAAGCAAGATGACCTGACGAGATCCTTGGCATATGTATAAAACGAGGCATGGCATGTATCCGTAGAATCCCAGCACTGGGGAAGGGAGATGCCTGCGCTTGCTGGCCAGACAGCTACGCCAAATTAGTGAGCTCCAGGTTCAGTGACAGAGAGCAATTGAGGAAGACACTCAACATCTACTTCTAGCCTCTATACACATTCAAATGCACACACACACACACACACACACACACACACACACGGTCTCCAAATTAACAAACTGTACCTAATGTTGAATCTTAAATGATTGCTGATCTAAAACAAGAAATGATCATCAGAATTTTATGCACCACAATTTTCTAAGAACACGATTTGAGCTTTAAACCTTGTTATGGTGTTATGTTCACTAAATCATGGTCATCAATAAAGCAATGGGCAAGTGTTCCTTCTTCACACTGAATGAACTGGTGGCTTTATCATTCAGTAGCTCTGTGGTGCTTATGTCTTAACAAGCTCCCCTGTGCCCCACTTACCATAATGGCATGGACCTAATAGAATTGTGGGTATTAGTAAACGGCTTAGAATGTACTTAATTCATAGAAACATGTTATTTGATTTTTCTGCAGCTCAATTAATGGTGTAGCTCCAAGAGTATAGCAAAAAAAAAAAAAAAATAAGACAAATCAGGAGGGCAAAGAGCAAAAGCAAAGAGCTGTAGCCTCAGCCATGCGAGGCCTGAGCCTGGAGGCTACTGTTTCCTTAGAAGTGGTCTCATCTAGGTAGGGAGTCAGAGCCACAGGACACAGGGTGCTTTCTGGGTTGTCCTTTCATTCCTTGTCACAGAAATTCACTTCAGAACTTCCTGGTTTTCAGCACCCTCTCCACCATGAAAATCCTGCAAAACTGGGATTTGATTGGGCTGTATCCATAATTTAGGACACAGCTGGTTTTTTTGTTTTTGTTTTTCTTGTCTTGTCACTGATCCATCTGATTCGAAATGCATTTTTTTTCAACTGGTATTACAGACGTAGACCTTGCTGCAAAAGATTTCTCACACAGATTCTTCTGGAAGTTGACACTGGTAGTAGTAGACTTTGATGTTTAGAAAATAAATTCTGACCATTAGTCATCTAGCCCAAATAATGCCCTTTAAAAAAAAAACCACAGAGTTATTTGAATTGTTCTGAATAAAGAAAAAAGTTATTGTGATTTATTAAATAAAAGGCCAAATACATATTTAAATATATTTGAAGCATTTAAGTGTTTTAAAAATGGTTTAATGCCTATTATTGATTGTTTTATATGTTTATTATTTCATCTTCTCTGTCTTGATGAATTTTTTAATAGTTTTACCCTGGCCCAAACACTCCAGACCTTCCAGCTAGTCGGCAAAGGACACACCACTGCTTGCTCTGCTCAGCTCGCTTCTGCGGCCACTCTCTTATAACCATTTCATTATTTTTTTTCAAAAGTTACTTGTGAAAACTTCTTCTGAAGCAGTCGAGTTAGAATTATAAAAATAAAAATGAGTTACATACCCAAGCACAGCCTTGAGACTTAGCAGGTTTTTAATCATTGGCACATCCTACTCAGAAACTATACATTGGGGAATAAATAATCATTTGAAGCATCGCCATGGTACCCAGATATATACAAGCACTCACACTGGGCTAAAAAGAAATACACTTGTGGGAAGGAAAAAAATGCTCAACTTTCTTACATTGCCTTGAGGTTCTCTTATTAAAAACTCTTAAAATACTGTGACACATTGAGGACACATCTGAAAATTGAAAACAGTGTCAGCAAGGTGCAAAAAATTTAGTAGCTCTGTTTTGTCTTTACTGCAAATCCTTGCCAGGAAATAATAAGAAAAAATAAATTGTGCAAGCGCCTATCATGATGATGGAGAAATATCTAACAAAAAGAGCGGTCAGCTTAGCCACTACATATACACTGGTTAAAGACCAATCAGAAGTAAGGTCCAGTCAAGTCAGATGTGTGTGGAGCATCGTCTGTTGTGTGTTTCACCTGTGGGATTGCTCAGGGCCAAAACAACGCATATGATGGCTTTTAACACAGTGGGGAAAGTTCTGCGCAAGAACAGGAAATAATTGTTCCAGCTCCACTGGTATCCCCTGAGCTCACACACCCTCTCTTTCTCCTTGGGTCCTGCCCTCTTCTCTGCCTTCCTTTTGCTCTCTGTAAACTTTCTGCAATAGCAATCAAAGACTACCCAGTGCTGTTCAAATCAAATCCACAATGTATAGAGAAAGAGGAGAAGGCAGCGGAGGGACATGAGAAATCATCAGGTTACTTTCCCAGGATGTACTCTGTCTTCTCCAACCATAACTAACCACGGTGAGGGAAGATGTCCTTATCTGTCTTACTCTTTGTATCTGCATTGTGTTAAGTAACATCAGCCATGACATTAATATTATACATTAATCTGTTTAAAATGCTGAATAGCATATCCTTTATATTGTGTTATATTAAATTGCCAAATTTTCTGTATACATCAAAGAACAGGATAATATTTTATAAGATTGTAATACCTAATAAATCCAAAAGGAACTGCATTTTTAGGTATGGGGTACGCCTCATAAAAAAGCTAACCCCTGAGGAGAGTTTAGAGTAGCAATCTGAAACTCATGGCAAATATGACTTTAACAACACAAACAGTATCAAATGAAGCCAGGAATGGGTACATAAAACCAGAGGTGGACAATAAGGAAGCCAACTGATAGATCTGAGTATCACGCTAAGAGAAAAGAGACGTCTGGGTAAGGATGACAAACTAGCAAAGGACTTGAACTTGACATCAGCAGAGGAGACTAGAGTTGACCAAGTAGAAAAGCAAACTGGATCAAACACTTTTAAGAAACTTTATTTAAATCAGAGGCTCTAGTTTCAGAAGAGTCACCATGCAGCACAGCTAAGATGGGTAAATAGAGGGAACTGTCTCTGGGCCAGGATGAATAGCCAGTGCCTTGCTCTGAGAGTGGGCCAGCAAAGCAAGGGCCGTAGCGGACAGTGACAAAGGTATGAGACAAAGAAAAAGAGGCAAATGTAACTGATGGTAAAGTGGGCACGTGGCTTTGTTTGTTACTGCTCTAGAAGTCTATATTTATCTCTTATATTTGCCAAATAAATTTCAGCTTGTTACTCTTAACTCATCTCAAGGGCTAACTTTTTATGAGGTCTACGCCATGCCTAAAAATGCAGTTCCTTTTAGATTTGTTATGTACTACAACCTTATAAAATATTGTCCTGTTCTTTAAACTATACAGGAAATTTGACAATTTAATATAGCACAATATAAAGGATATACTAGTCACTCAGCACTTTAGATAGACATGTATTATATATTAAACAGATTAACATATAATATTAATGCCATGGCTGATGTCATGTTCCTCCTCTGCCTTCTCCTCTTTCTCCTGCGCTGCACACTGTGGATTTGATTTTAACTGCGCTGAGTGATCTTTGACTCCTAGTGCAGAAGGTTTGTAGAGAACAAAAGGAGGGCAGAGAAAGTAGGCAGGACGGGGTGGGGAGCAGGATGTCATGGTGTGGTAGGGCAGGGGATACCAATGGAGCTGGAACAATTATTTCCTGTCCTTGCACGTAGTGACCTGTCCCTATGTCCCTGTACCCAGGATCCCAAGGGCAGACAGGTAACAAATTCAGGGTCACCCTGGACTTTAGATCAAGACATTGCCCGGTGGTGATGAGGAGAATCAGGGTGTATGATCGTGCAGAAAAGCAGTGAAAGCCATGAAGACAGCGTGTGCAGTAGAAATGTGCTTTCTCCTGTCTAGCCGGTAACCAACGAAATATTAAGCTGTCTTTGTCTAAGATAAATAATCTGCTCTCAAATATATGGGCTCATGTGCATGGCTCAGATTTCTATAGCTATCTCAGTATTTGGACAAGTTAAAATTGTTATTGTAGAGTTCTACTCTAAAATCAAAATATTTAAAAAGTGAATACAGCAAATCCAAGGTGTTGGTGTGTATCCCCTGATAATCTTAGGTTTCTCTTGGAAATGAACCTTTGAGTAGAGCCCCAGGCTGGGTGGGTGTGTGAACTTCCACTAAGTTGTTTTCCAAGTGCTGACTGGCTATTGTTGGTAACACTCAATGGAGACACTGACAGGGAAGCTTAAGCAAAAGATGGTCCAATCAGAGCCACCCTAAGAAATTACAACCTGTCAAAAATAAGGCGATTTCATTCCGGAACTCTTGTTGAAGGTCTATGAAATTGGAGTAGCGATTGCTCCATCCTTTCTCCCGATTTCCTGTTCAAGTTGTCTTTGCTATCTTAGAATCTGTTTGATGCATTCCTTTGTCTTCTGTAATGCCCTGGTTTCTATTGTCCATGGTCAAAGAAACTTAATCAATACCTAGTATAAACCATGTTTGGAACTGATACCGAATGCACATGCAGATGCTTCTGGTGGAAATGGGAAATGAGGTCAGGTCAAATGTAGCTTTGGAGCTTGGGAAGTCAGTGTGCACATTTAAAACCCTTTGTGAAATTCAAAGAGCACTTGACTCATGAGCACAGGATTAGACTTCTGTTTCTCGCTCTCTCCGAAGATTATTTTTGGTGAGGGCTTTTCTGCATTTCTCCATCTTACCACCTCCTTCATCAGAGGGGATCTTCTAAATATGGAGGGTGTCAGCACAGATCATCTGGGGCCCTATTTATAAAGGTAAAAGGGTATGCATGCTAATTTACCAGGTAGGAAATATGAGTCAAGGCAGGATCATTAACAAAGAGCGATGCTGTGTTCCCCTGGTAACTGGGATTCTAGCAGCACAAATGCTCAGCAGGGTTGAAACACCCTTTCTCCTATGGACTACAAGCCCATGAGAAAGAAAGAGACTGTTTTTGTAAGCGGTATCCAGGGCTGTTTCCACTCACTCATAATGCAAGTTCAGCTCATGAGCTTAAAGTCTTTCACACCGTGGCTACCTGATCATGTGTTGTAGTTTACTTGGGAATACATTATGAGATACAGAACTGTGCCAAAGAAGTCTTTTCACAAACACAAATCAACCACGGACGGCTAGGAGTAGTTCTTCATTTAAAAATGTTTACCTTGCCAGGTACTTGACTAAGGAATGACATTATATTTTTTGGTTTGTTTGTTTGTGGTTTTTTGCCTTAAAGGTGTGAACTTCCCATTTTCATGACTCTTGCTCTGGCAGAGAGGTAGACATTGAGCACAGAATGATATAATACATCCAGCTGTGAAAAGTCCTCAGATGAAAGAGACCATCTTGACTGAAAACCTGATTAGGGAAGGCTGGGCAATGCTGACTGAGGATGTCCTGTGAAATCTGAAGAACAACTTCGTCTTCAGAACTGTTCTGGAAAAGCTGGAAGGCATAAAGAAAAACTTGGCAAATAACAAACTGACTCCCGTGCAATAAGCAAATGGCAGAGGCCAAAGAGACAAGAGCCTAAGGAGGCGAGGATGGTGCGCCACTATAGAAGGTTGGAAACTGGGGAGAGGAGATAGCTGGGGTCCCTGAAGGCCAGGCTAACAATGGAAACGTCACCTAGAGTGCCATTGATGAGAGGGGTGATGAGATGTGTGGAAGTCACTCATCCTGCTGTGTTGAGAATGAACTGGCACAGCTTGTTGGCAGGAGAAGCCGAGTCGGGGTCCCAGCAGTGTCGGGAAGAGACTTCCAGTACACCATGGCGGAGAAATACAGGATGGTGATAGGGGTGTGTCCGCTAGAGCCAGCCTTCTACTTCACTTGGGGATTTGAAAATTCATGAGGTTAGCCGTAGGGCAGATGGCAGGCCAAAGGATGCTAGTTAACCACAGCGGTCTCTACAGACAGACAGGAAAGCATATGACTGAGCAGAAAAAGAAATATAAGGTAGGAGGAGACAGGAACTCACCCTCTTTTGGGGCTAAGAGTCATAGAGGCAAGATCTCTAGTGGCTACTGCTCTGCTTCTCTGATCTTTCAGCTTTCACCCCCTAATATCTGACTCTGGGCTTTTATTATTAATTCTAATTAGAACTTTTATTATTAATTCTAATTAGAACTCGTGCAACACAGTTCAGGTAGTTGTCTACCTGACTACCCATTGACTACATATTGTCTTATCTGTAACAAGCCAGAATCCACTAATTTTTTAGTTAAGCTATGATTAACAAAGCGGTCTTTCATTAACTGACATACCCAAACAGTAGCCAGCCCTTTGCCGTGTTTGTATGACAGGAGTTCTTTGAAGCATAACGCTTTGTGTTCCTGCCCCTGCTGCTCAGAATAAGATGCTGCTAAAGGACATCAAATGTTCTCCACTTATTTATCAAATTCCCTTTGATAAATAAGTCAGTGAACAGGAAAATATAGTCAAGGTTATAGGAGGTTGTTTGATAAAACAATTGATTAACTTTTTTTTTTAAATTAAAACAAAAGCCACTGTTAACCTGACTCATGAAAAGATTTAAAAGGAAAAGGTGGATTGAAGAACTAGAGACAAATGTAAACCATCTTAGGAGCACAGAGAAAGGCATTTCCCGGGCGCTATTAGCAACTGAGAAAGGCTAAAAGGTTCAACTTATGCATAGGTCCGTCCTATGGGCTTCTCTGCCTGGGGCCCACAGAAGACTCCTAAAGCAGTGGTCCTAGGACAAAACACGACACGACACACAAACAAAAACAAAAGCTCTTACTCAAACACACTTGGAGGAAACAGAAGCCAAGCCCTGCAGACAGTTGTATTGCAGAGACATTCTCGGGGCCTTTACGGTGCTGAAGTGTTCTTTGTGAATCTCCAAGACAGGGTGTAGACTATTGATTTCTGAAGCTGGAACCTATTTTACAAGTGTGGAACATTAGTGAACACTGCATGGATTTAAAGAATGTCAGTTTTGGTTATGCAGCCCGGGGACATCAATTTACCTTAAATACAATAAATCCAAGTCTATCATCTCATACTAGGAATGCATTACTTTTTTGTGCCTCTCTTCTAGGATCTGCAACCTAATAGTTTCTACTTTCATTTCTTCTTTCATATCCTTTTCTTGTCATGAGACTGTTTAGGTGGCTAAAGTTTCATAGTCAATTCATACATTGGCAAGTAGTCACTGCCCATTTTAATTGATTGCATTAGCATGCCTTTTTATTTTGTTTTTCTTACTAGGCCATCTGTTTCATCTATTTCTTTAGGTTAGTAACACACATTTCCTGTGTGTGTGTGTGTGTGTGTGTGTGTGTGTGTGTTCTCTGTCATCCTCCATGAACAGTATGCACACACAACCCACAATGCTTTTTTTGCCCAGAGTTGATTCCAAATCATAGCTACCTGACCTTATTTAAGAGTATGGCTTGGGTGCTGTGTGGGCTGGATGAACGTGTGTGCACTGATGTAAATGCCTCCAAGGATAATACCTGAAGAGAAGTATAATCCATATTCAGCAGAGTCATTTCTTTGGCAGCTGAAATAAACCTGTAGGAATCTTGCTGTCACAGAAACAAACTCAGACTCCCGCAACTGGCTCACCCACCTGCACACACACACTCAAGGGAAATGGTTCCCTCCACTTTGGGATACGGCTCTTTCACAGTGGGCTGGATAACAAGCAGGGATGTATCACAGCCATGAGTCATGAGAAACTGAAAGAGTCAAGTCCTATTGATGCTTACAGGAACCTTTAGTGGGCAGAACATAATTACCAAATCCGTAAGTGCTATTCTTCATGATTCATCTGCTGCTGCTTCCTGACTCCCTCCTCTTCTGCCTCATCTCAAGGTGACAGAAGGCCCTGGCTCATCCGAGTGGCTGGAGAATGGGCGGCTTTGTTTGGGAGATATTCTGGATGCTCAGTGCTGGCTCTAGGGTCTGTGAACCTTGCTTAGCCAGTACTCTGCATTTCTCCAGCAGTCTTTGGAGACAGGTACATAGGTGATTCACAAGGCTATTAAAGGTCTTAAAGTGACAGAGGCATTGTTAGAAAAACAGTAGAGCTATGGGAAACAACCTGAAAATGTCCCACTTGTAACCTATCACCCTCAGAAATTCTTCATATGGGGAGAAAAAAAAATAGGATTAGATTCACTTATTTTCACTTCCTGACACAAAAATGAACTATGAATGAACCTCTTTTTTTTTCCAGTTTAGTTGATGCGTCTTGTTGCTTCTTTATAAAAAGATGGAGTTGTTTTCTATTAAGTGCTTTTCCTGTGACCAGAATAAGCTTATCATTGGTTTTGAATTTTCAACTGAAGTGTTCTCATAAAAGACGGCTGTTGTGCAGAACGAGAAACTGTTGTCCCTTCCTGAGATTTTCTCAGCTCTCGCCGGAAACATGTTCCTGCAAACGATGACCCAGCTCAACCCCACTCAGTTTCTCAGAGCAGATGAGGTCATGCCCTGGTGTGGTGCTGCTCTGCACCGCATAATCCCAACCATTTGACCCTGGCTGGCATAGAAATTGGGACCCAGGATTTTAGACTGCACAGCCATCTAACAGAGGAGGGTACTGTCTGTATGGCAAACACTACATGATTCATTTTTTCTTAGAAAAAAATTAAAGCCATATTTCTTTGATGTGTCAGCAGTGAAGACTGAAAGCAGATTGCATATTCTTTGTACTCAACTAGAGGGAGAAATAGAGAGAGAGAGAGAGAGAGAGAGAGAGAGAGAGAGAGAGAGAGAGAGAGAGAGAGAATGAGAGGTTCCTTTTCAATCAATAGTCCTCACCTAAATCAAATGTATAGTCCTTGAAATGTAATAGTGAAACCTAATGATGCTCACAGAGAGGCCATATGAAGAGGAAAATGAAAACAGAAATAATTATTCTTGTCTGTCTAGGAAAAGAAGCCAGTGGGGAGGGGGCAGCAAAGACACCGGAATGTTTGTGTGGGGCGCGAATACAAGGATGCACATTGAGAGCTACAGGAAGAGGAAGGGGCCTTTCCCAAAATAATTTGGAAGTGTGGCCAGAGGGCTTTTCAGAGGCTCACGTGTCGTTTCTTATCTTCCTCTGTAACTGTCCTGCTGTGATTCCATCAGGCTCTTGACAGAGATGCAAGATGGAAGATGTACGCACAGTAAACATTACACCTGCTTGAGAGGGAGGAAAATGATCCCTGTGGACAAGTAGTCTGCTGTAAATCCACTACACACAAGACGTCCAACTCTGCCATCTCTAAAGGTTTCTAATGATGAAGGGCAGGGAACTTTGAAAGAAAACAGGAGTTTTCAAGAGATGTAGAAGGCTCCATCCTCTTCCTTTCTATGGAAGTTGTTCTTTCTGTAGTCTGGAACCTCAAGGATCCCCATCATTTAGGGCTATGACATCTACCTAATTATGTCTTCATGAAAAGAATCACCATGCTTTAGTCTTCTGTACCGTTGGAAGCTGGAAGCTTCAATGCCTGTTTTTTGTTTTGTTTTGTTTTGGTTTGGTTTTTTTTCATCCTTGGCTGTCACTGGTTTTGCCCTCAAACCCAGGTTGAAGCAAAATCTAGGAAGGAGTTCCAAAGATTCAAGCCCTGTGCACTCCCAGACCAGTGAGCAGACCCTGGGAGAAATCTTTTCTCTGGAAAGACACAGAGTTCCGGGTGTTTTTCTTGGAAAACACCCAGATGTGCAGATGTGTGCTAGACAGTTACTCTCTGCTTCCTAAACAATACACACTTTCTCTAACTAAGAAGGCCGGCTCACCCCACACTCAAACATGGGCAGTCAGAATCTCACTGAAAAGCAACAGCGGAATGGAGTTAGCTGATTGCAACAAATCCCAGGTAGGGTAATGAGCTTGAATGCACTATAAATAACATAATTTTCTATCAGCGGAGTCAAATGTGATTTCTTGTTCAGACCTTGGGACTTTGGGCATTGCTGCTACTGCCACTGTTTTTAAATTGTGAATGGCATCATGAATGTGTGGATGCCCCTGAACATCAGGAGCATCGCGCTGTTCCCACTGAAACCTTAAAATGGTCTCAGCAAAAGGAGTTAGAGAGAACACTGACCAAGGATCCCTCCATTGCTTTGCAGGGAGCTTTGGAAATGGTGCGGTGAGAGTCCTTCCAAATTAGACTATCAGGCTGACAGGCCTAGCATCACTGGCTTGCGAAAACATCATCGAATGTGACAGGATGGAAATCTAGGTGGCATAATGAGGCACGGGAGCAATATTTCCAAGGGTGCTTGCAGTTATTCCATGGATCTTTCCCCTCAAGGCAAGTAAGCTCCCCAAATTCATGTGTCTACGTTCATGTATTTTCTTTTTCTTCATTGTTCCCCTGCTATGTATAATTCACTGACATTCAGTGGGTTATGCCAGATTTCAAATATATACTTCCCTCCAGGAAACAAAGGATGCTCAGGCTTCTTGACCATTTCAGTGGAAAGAGAACATCTTCCCAGAGGATATAGGATGTAATCATTGTTTTCTAAGGCAGTCTCGGGTCAGATTTGTGGCTTGTCTTCCTCGGTAATTATGTTTTGCTTGGAATTGTCTGTGCTACTCTCCGTCAATGCTTTAAAATTCCTTAATTAAAGCAACAAATCATCAAAGTTCACACAGGACAAATGCATATGATGTTTCTTATTTCAGACATGGACCATATAGAATGAGAAAGAAGTCATAAATAGAATGATGACATAAACTCAATGAAGATTATACAATTGAGACGTCCCTGTTCTCAGTAGAAGCTGGCCTCAGACACGGACAGAATGAGAGTTTGCAGTTCTCATGATGTACAATTAGGATGAATATTACGTCTAGAAACTACATACAGATATGAAAGCGTCAGCGAAACTCTTTAGTTTATTTTCTGATCTTTCAAGTACATTTAGCCACAGTTTTCATAATCAGCAAACCTGGTTTACTTGTGCGGTAATATTACATAAACCTATAAATAATTTTTCCAAAAAAAGTTTTTAGTTATGGGAGTCAGAGCTTCTGAAATGTTTTCTGCTTACTTCCCTCTTTTGCCCAAGGAAGTTTTATTCAGCTCCAGGTATAGATGTATACAAAATAAGATGAAATATATGAAATATAAAATAGGTATACTAATCAAACATTTACTGATAACAAACCATCAAGAAATTAATCTTAAAGAAATCATTTGATATACATATAATTTACCATTTATTAAAGATGAGTATTCATACTAATGAGATGAGTATGCTTGTTTATTTTTTTCTTGAAGAATTAAATAGGTGAATACTTGATATGGCAAGGTATAGTTCATCTTCCACCCTTTTCCAATGTGATCAATATTTTGATTTTAAGATTTATCAATGCTGGAAACACTGTTTCACATAAATGTGGAGGAGAAAAGTGACAGAAAGGTTAATTCAGAAATTCTTGGAAATTCTGTATTAATCCTAAGCCAAAATTCATTTAACATTAAAAAAAATTAAACTCAAACCAACTAAACTATATAGGAAGTAAAATACTAGGTAAATGGATGGAGCTTGAAACATTCAGTGTGAGCAAGGTGAGAAGACACAGGAAAACAGGGGTCTTCTGCTCTCCGTAGAGGGGGATGCTTTGACCCTTCTCTTTCCAGAGCTGCACTTTTAGCTGTTGGGAAGGTTTCTAGATTTTAAAATCAGTTAGGTTTTCTCTGGGAAAAACTATCTTGTCTGCTCTCAGCAATCCTTAGTTTATTGTCTCAGGTTGAAACCCCCCAAACGTCCCCCAGTTTATCATATCTCTTGCTGTCATCCTTATTCAGCTCATGGTGAGACTTTATGGGTATAGCTTCTGATATTTCTAAGAGACACAATCTCAGAGCAGATTCGTTGTTCCTCTGACTCTTAAAACTCTTCCTGACTCCTTTCCCATAGATTTACCCAGAGAAGACATTAACTGGTTATCCAATACCAAATGTTCACCCATCAAAATACAGACATACAAGTTATGTTATACACACACAATGAGCAAGTTGTACTTACATATTCATGAACACATCAACAGTCAAAGAAAAAGAAGTTATCTTGAAAGAGTGCAAGAAGGAATAGATAGTAGAACTTGGAGGAAGGGAAGGGAAGTGAAGGGAGAGATGATGTAATTATATTATATTCTCAAAATATAAAAGAAGTAATTTTAAACCAAGCATTCTAACACAATATTAGCCAAATACACACTAACTTTATGCTTAAACACTGAAGAGTGGTGGTAGGACAGTCTTAAAAGGCTCCTTGTTCATAATTAAACCGTTTTGTTTCTAGAAGAGCAGAAACCATCATATGTGCAGTAAAAGCGCTGTATTTCAGAACAGTAGTCTTGAGCCCAAGTTACTGTGTTTCAGAGCATCATGTGGCATGATGGCAGGGCAAGGCATAGTGTTGTACAGTCTTGCATGTACAGAACCAAGGCTTTAGTGACATTGCACAGTGACTAGCGGGTAAGGACTTCCAGAAACGTTTTAATTCATTCCTCCTTTTCTTTTCTTTCTTTCTTTTCTTTTCTTTCTTTCTTTTTTTTTTTTTTAAGACAAGGTTTCTCTGCAGCTTTGGGACCTGTCCTGGAGCTAGCTCTTGTAGACCAGGCTGGCATCGAACTCACAGAGATCCACCTGCCTCTGCCTCCTGAATGCTGGGATTAAAGGCGTTCACCACCATTGCGCAGTAATTCCTCCTTTTCTTTTTTTTTGTGCCACACCAGCACGGCAACTGCAGTTCTTCTGAGTGAGGGACGTCGGGATTAACACACAGCACAGCTTCAGGTTCTGCAGACAAGCCTTTATTCTACTTTCTCACACAGTATTTATAGCCCTCAGCAGGGGAGGCCGAGCCAGCAAAAGCAGGAAGCTCATCACGGCAACTCACATGGCTTAGGGGTAAACATCTTTAAAAACATTGTTGAAAACAATAGATTTTTCCTGTTTTGTTTCCTGTTTTCAACCAACCACAAGAGTGCAAAACAGATCAAGTGGGGGTGCAAAGGCCTATCCTCAAGGGACCCAACAATTCCCCCCTTTTTATTTTAAACTCATGATAGCCCCTGTCTTAGGACTTCCCCGGATAGAGACTCTTACCCGTCTATGGGAGGCCTTATTCCCTGTCTTAGGTGAGCTCTCTATACCAGGACAGTTGCCCATTGTAGGGATCTCTCATGACTTCTGCAGCATCTGCAGCCAGACTGTGGCACTTCCTGATTGACGTAAGACAGCCTGAGCAACACTTGTCAAGTGACAATCTGCTGTACGTTGGATTGCTGAATAAAGTGGCAAAAAATTCAAAAACAGATAACCTCAATAGCAATATCAGCACAAGTGAGAGCATTCCAGAAAATCACTGGACCCAGCCCCCAAGCTGGGCCATGGCATTCCACTGACTGGATCCAGACACAGCAGGGACCCATGTGCTATTAATACTAACAATATGATGAGCTGTATGCAGATATGCATTTAACTGTTTAACCATATCAGAAGCCTTTACAACATTAGCAGGTGTAATGTACAAGACATTTGTTGCAGGAGCCAAAGGGAATCCACCTGCTCCTGCATAAGCACAGTCTGTCAATCCAAATTCAAAAGTCTAAATCCAATATGAGAGTCCAGAGCACTCTGTGTCCACAGGGACTCATTAACACTTCCAGCAGCTGATCCACAGTCTTTGCAGTCACAGCTGTCTGCGAAATGGCAACTCCAGCAACTGTAGCTGCAGTGGCAGTGACAGCAATAGCAGCAATAATTGCAGCTCTTATCCCAAAGTCTCGCCACTGTAGATAAAGGATGGTCTCCTGACGTTCTTGAGACACCAGCACGGGCAGAGGAATCACAGCAGGCACTCAAACAATCAAGGCTCCATCAGAACCATCCCAGCAATTACTAAGCTTGCAGATCCTGAAGCAGAAGGAGCATCGCAGTCTTCATCCTGGGTCACCGGCCTTATGCACCGCTCTGGCACCCAAATTGGTTTATCAACTCCTGGAGGAAGAACACGTACAGCCCCCCTCACCTTTGCCAACAAGGGGGTTGGCTCCATCCATCTTCCTGTTTGCAGATCTTTCCAACAAATCCATCCTAGGCTCTGAGCCCTAACTTGTGTATGGCACTCCATAGGCAAGCGCCCTTCAGCATCACAGTCAAAAAATTCAAAATAAAGAGAATGGTGGATAATTGAGTTGCTGGGGACAATATGAACTCCCCCCTTTTTATTTTTTGAAAATATTGCTTGAGGGTCTGATTGGCTCTTTCCACAATTGCTTGACCCATTGTGTTATACGGGATGCCTGTTTTATGGGAAATTTCATAGAATGAACAAAAGGAAAAAATTTTTTGCTGATATATGCTGGACCATTATCTGTCTTAATAAGATAGGCAGTGTGCAATGGCATCTTTTGCTCATTCTCCTGAATGCAAGGATGCAAAAATTACTCCTGAAAAGGTGTCTACTGATACATGGACAAACTTAAGTTTCCCTGTGGCAGGCAGGTGTGTAACATCTATTTGCCCAATGGGCCCCCCTTTTACATCATGGGAACTTTCCTGGTCTGGCAGTAGCTCCCTGAGTGAGCTGTGGTTTTTTCCCTCTTTTCTCTCTCTCTCTCTCTCTCTCTCTCTCTCTCTCTCTCTAAATGTCCAGGGACACCACAGTTAAAGCAGGTTTTATCCCCAGTTGTCCAGGGTACTTGCGCAGGCCTGACGGCAACGGCAATCACCTAGCCCTGAATGAAGTGCCTATCAATATCCCGGCAGATCCAGATGTATTCATTTAAGCTTTTTGCCTTATGTGGCCACAAGGCTTCTTACAGCATTTATTTGCATTCTCAAATGCCAGCTGCTTATCTATGGGCATAGCTGTGGTCACATCACCAAACAATCTCCCTGCCAACTGCAATAGCCTATCCACATAGTCCTGAAATGGTTCTGAAGGCCCTTGTAAAACTTTTGACAGCTGATCCCCCAGAGCTTTGTTTGGCAGGGCTTTCCAAGCTTTGGTAGCTTCAGCCTCCATTTGGAGATATATGGCAGGATCGAGCACAATTTGATTGGCCAAGTCAGCATAAGCTCCTGCTCCAGTTAGCATGTCTAGATTGCGCTGTGCCTGTCCCTCTTGAGCATTTAACCTAGCCGTTTGTAAACAATTTTCTTGATATTCTCCCCTCTACAATAAGTAATCTCCTCCCGATAGTACCGCACGGCATAGCTGCTGCCAATCACTAGGTGTAGGATTCAATGCCGCAAAAGATTCTACTATGGCAAGAGTAAAGGGGGCCTGAGCACCGTATACCTCCACAGCCTCTTTCAATTGCTTCATCTCCTTAAAGCTCAAGGGCACATGTTGTCTCAGCATCTGTTCTGGATTGTTCAGGTCAGGTACCTCTATGACCGGAGCAACCATGTGCCGAGGCTGAAAGCAGACACCTCCTCTTCTTCCTGAGCCCTCTTCAGCCTCCCACTCATCTGTCAGTCTCCAACGGGACTCCCTCCTTCCTCAATCCTCATTATAAGCAGGTGGCACTGATGGCACACATAAGGAATCCTTTGCCTTACAGCACTTCAGCCTTTTCTAAAGTACCTTAATTTCCTGTGTTAGCTGTTCTTCCTCAGCAGATAAACTATCCTCTGTACTAGAGTTGAGGCTGTCTTCCCCATTTTCTGACTCAGAGGTTATTGCTATCTGGCATTGCGCCCAAAAGTGGGCAGACTTTGGCACTAGCCTTGGTCCTGTGCCAGATTCCAACGTTCCCCCTGGTGTCCCTGACATTTCCTTTTGGTCCCTATGCAGTTCCTCCGCAGATCCTATGCACTGGCGAGTCTCCTCCCCCTGTATTTCTTCGCTATTTCTTTAGCCAAGGTGACCTCCGGCCTCACTTTCACTTTATCAGTAAGTAGGGCATCGCACACCAGGCGCCATAGCAAAAAGTTAGATATAGGGAAGCTAATGGCACCCTCCTTTTGCAGCCATTTCTGCAAATCTCTTTTTACCTGTTTCCAATCGGAGATGTTCAAACCTCCACCTGTCAAACACCATGGGCTTGCTACGGCTATATTCTTAAGAAAATCCTCTATAGTTCTCTGTTTGACTGCAGTTCCTTGTTGCTCTAACAATTTAGATATCTGATATATCAGGTTTCTCTTACTGTTTGTGGATCCATTTTTACCCCAATCCATCCTTACCGGCCTAGGACAACCCCATCCGTTATCCTTTCTTTCTCAGATCTCGGTGGGACCTCCACTTTGCCACGCTAGCACAGCAACTGCAGTTCTTCTGAGTGAGGGACATCGGGATTAACACACAGCACAGCTTCAGGTTCTGCAGACAAGCCTTTATTCTACTTTCTCACACAGTATATATAGCCCTCAGCAGGGGAGGCTGAGCCAGCAAAAGCAGGAAGCTCATCACCACAACTCACATGGCTTAGGGGTAAGCATCTTTTAAAACATTGTTGAAAACAACAGATTGTTCCTGTTTTCAACCAACCACAAGAGTGCAAAACAGATCAAGTAGGGGTGCGAAGGCCTATCCTCAAGGGACCCAACATTTTTGGTTGTTGCATGGCCAGAAATCTTTTACTATTGCCAAAGTTTGCATGGCTCACTCATTCAGTTATGTAACCCACAGAAGGTCACAATGTGCAGTAACCTGAAAGCAACCACAAGGCATCAAGCACATAGCGTCTTCCCTGCGTGAGAGATGGTTGTTGGCGCTGATCCACCATACAGATGAGGCTTCAGACACTCCTGTTCTTTGTAGGAAGCAAAGCAAGGCTTAATATGGTAGGGAAGAAATATGGATAATCCGAGCTAGCAGATTTCTGTGGATGATCCATCCCTCCATTCTCAGCTGTGAGACCTTAAAGCCCCACAGTCATATTTTCTCTGGATATTGATTAGCTTGTGAGAATCTTCCCAAAAGAGCTCTAATTAACCATTGTCTCCCTTTCTTCTGCATCCACTCTCTTGGTTTCATTCATATTAGGGCCAAATTGTCTACTTTTGTTGTTTTGAATTATTTTTTTATTCTTGATTATTTCATACATGTATACAATGAAATATGACCTATTCTTTATTTCTCCCCTCCAACCTTTTACATTTCCCTTCCAGCCTATCCCCTGCCCAACTTCATGACCTCCTCCTCCTCTTCTTCAGCTCTTCCTCTTCCTTTTCTTCTGAGAACTGCTGAATCTAGTTCATACTTCCCATGTGTGCATGAGTATAGAGTCACCCACCAGAGCATGGGAAATCAGTAGTAAAGCCAACATTTCTAAGGGTAGCAAGGGGGCACGCAGACATTGCTCTGTGACCCAAAAAAGGGATTTCCAGGACTCTGTGGAAAAGTAAATAAGAAAACAATATTAGGGCAGCAAGAAATGCAGAGGTAGGAAGAGATACTGGCTCAGGAAGTCCCAGCTGCAGAGTTCAGTCATAGCACATGAGCTTCACCACTCTGAAAACCTGAAGAGAGTGGAAAGGGACAAATGAACCCTCACACCCAATTCTTATGATGTAGGGGCAGTGTTATACAGATGAAGCGAGGCTTTCTGGGTCTGCATTGCTTCAGAGACAGAATAAGTGGCCTAAAGAGCCCAACTCCACACACCATTTCTCCTTCGTGATACTGAAAACCTTTAAAAACATTTTTACCTACTCAGTTGTCACTATCCCTTCCTCCACCTCCTCTTCTCCCCATCGCTCTGCCCATGGTCTCGCACCATGCTTCTGCCCAGTGTCCCCACTCATGCTCCCCTCTCATATGTGCGCTGTTATCTTTACTGCTCGTCTCCCCCAAAGCTTCCTTTCTGCCCTTGTGGACTACTTTCTGGTTCCCAGGCATCTACACAAAATTATTCCCATGTAAATCCATACATGGAAAGCTATGGTCCACATATGAGAAAGAGCATGTGATGTTTGCCTATCCAAGCCTCCCTCTGCTACCTTGTTGAATAGAATATTCTCCATCTTCTTTCCATCTTCCTGCAAATTGCATGATTTTATGTTTCTTGGTGGCTGAATAAAATTCCATTCTGTCTATGTGCCACATTTTCATTATCCATTCTTCAATGGATGGACATCTACCCTGGCTCTATTTCCTAGTTATGAATAGAGCAGCAATAAAAGTGGACCCATAAGTAACTCTTCAGTATGACACAGCCCTTCGAGTCTACGCCCAGGAGTGTGATAGTAGATAATACGGTATTTCTATTTTTGGCTTTTCCAGGTCCCCTAACACTGATCTCCTCCATGGTCACAGTGGTTTTCTATCCTACTACTGGGGAATAAGTGTTCTTCTTCCTCTACCTCCACAGCAGCTGCTTTGATTTATAGTCTTGATGATCCATGCTGATGAGTGAGACAGAATCTCAAATTAGTTTTAGTTTGTATTTCTTGGATGGCAAATGATGTTAAACACATCAAAAAATATTTATTCGCTATTTGTATTCTGTGTTTTAGGAATTCTTTGTTCAGGCCCGTAGACCTCCTCTCTGTTTTCTGGGACGTTTGTTTTCTTATTTAGTTAATTTTTGAAATTTGTTGATAATCCTCTGTCAGAGGTACACTTGGCAACTTCTCCTGTTCTGTAGGCTTTCTCTTCATTCAGTAAGCTGGTTCCTTGGCTGGATGGAAACTTTTTCATTTCATGACTCTCTAAAAGAGCCCTCCTTTGGGCCTCGGGTCTTGAGCTATTTTCCTGTGGACTTCTAGAGACAATGGAGTGGAGAAAGTGGCATTTTATAGGAATGCTGCATCTCTTCCCTCCTGCTAGGCAACAAGAGTCCCAGTCTCAGTCCCAGTGCACAGCAGCTGGAATCTGCCGCTCCTAAGGGTAAAGCTACTCTCATTTTCATCATCAGTACCAGCACTTTACCGTGTTGCTTTGCTCTGCATAGGTGCAGTGTTGATCACATGACACCCTTCTTGCACAACAGCTGGGAAAACAATGACTCCAGGCCATGTGATTGAGACCTACCATTTCAGACCATCATGATCCTTGCAGCAATGAACTTCTTGGCCAGACAGAACGATTGTCCTGCTCACTTCCCATTTCCAGTAGACTTTGGAAACCTCAGTTTCCACTGACCAGCAGGCTGATGTCAGCCCAGATAGCTGACTTGAGGCCCTGCAGCCCCTGATGGCTGAGGCTAGCCCTGTTCTCATGAGTGGCATTGCTCTTCTTCCTAAGGCCACTTTTTCTTTGCTCCTTTTCACGCATCATTTCCTGCTTCTCTGGTCCCAAGAAGACATGTCAGTTTTATTTTCCTTCTTACACTCAGGTGGCAAGATCTTGTTGCAGCCCTTTGGTTGCTCTCTGCTTCCTCCCTTGTACCAATCTTTCTTCTCTCTTAAAAAAGTCTAGTGACATCTTTCACAGGAACAATCACAGGCTGGGAAGCAGTTTATAAATTCCAAGGTATTGGGAGAATATTTATTAGTAATCATTAATTAAAATGTCATTATTCTGAGAAGCAACATAGTGTGAAATAAAAAGAGCACGTGTGTTACTGTCAGCCTAAACTAACTCAAGAGTATGGGAGCTTCCTTGCTGGGATGCTGCACTAATGTGTGACAGTGTCAGACAGGACCCTTAAAAAGGCAGCGTAGGTTAAATGAAGCCACGGTAGTGTAACTCTGATAAGGGAGCCTTCGTGTTCTCATAAGAAGAGACAACAAGGATAACTATCCTCTTCTCCCCTAGTTCCTCCCACCTCTATGTATGTCCCTCCATCTCTCTTATTAACACAAGGAAGAAGCCATATGTGGACACAGCTACAATACATATTTACTAAATGCAAGACATCACTCGGATTGGAAGATGCTATTTGAAATACACATCCCCACCAGAATAGTCCCATCAGCTAATTCTAGAATGTTGCCGTTTAGAAGGCACACACACACACACACACACACACACGCACGCACACGCTCACACACACACACACACACACACACACACACACACACACACACATGGGTTTTCACCAGAACTAAGTCTCCCAGATCTCGGACTACTCAGCCTCTAGCCAAGAAACAAAATTTATTTATAAAGTCACCTGGTTTATGATATTTCCCCATGGCAGCCCGAGAAGTGAAATAGAGTGCTAAATGTGTTATTTTATATAAGGACAAGACATAGGGCCTATAATTATCCTCATTTACAGAGGAGAAAATTGAACCTCAGAGAGATTAAATAAGACGTTTAAGAACCCATGAAGTGGCACACTTGGGGCTCGTGCCAAGTGCTGTCCACCACCTGAAGAGGCCCTCACTGTGCTGCTTCGCCTCTGATAGCTATAAATGAAGCTGAGTGTTCCGTGTAGCACAGACGAAGCCTCGTCTTCCCATAATGTTTGCCCCAGATGTGTCTGCTGGCCTTTTACAAGAAATGAGCCTGGCGTTGTATTAGTGCAACCCCAAGCATTTCCCACTGAGATATTTGCCTCTCTTCTAGCCCTCTACCCAAATGTTATTATGCTTAGGGAAGTACTCCTAGAGGCACAAAGGAATTTTCTTTCTTACTTAACAGCGCTTTAAGAGATATTTCATAGTAGTAAAACTGCAAATGGTTTCCACATATATGTTCAGAGTTTTATCTAAGAAACATCTGCCAGGAATGTTAGTGACATTAAGGGAGGGTGCTCGTTCCCTGCTTATTATCTGACACTATAGATAACTAATCTGCCCTTGTGAGTCATAATGCACTTTAAGTGAATACTGGACATGGATCAGACTGGCAGGTGCCACTTGAAATACATATTCCCATCAGGTAACTTATAATAGCGCCTTTCAATAAATATTCTGAAATGATATTAATAGGTAATAAGCTCATATTACTGTAACCTTTAAAAAACTGCAAACCTATATTAAAAATAAAGCTTCAAGGAAATAAATGATAATATAATTGATATTTCAACGTGGAATTTCAACTGACACAGATATCTTGTGCTCTCTACAGAACCTGATAGCCACATTGACTTGTGGTCCAGGGGATGGCTCAGCCTACTGCCAAGCCTGTAGGTGGAAAGCCAATTCCCAGAACACACATGGTGGAAGGGGAGAACCAACTCCCACAAGTTGTCTCCTGCCTGCCAAACATCACAGGTGTAATGCGAGTACTTACCCTCCCACCACTCCCCAAGTAATGACGGTGTTGACGATAAATGTAAAAAATGTTGAACTGTCACAAGAGGTTACATAAGTCATGGGATTTTCTAAAATGGCAAAATATTCTTAGTAAAGTTGGGAATAAACAAAGTACAAAGACTATAAAACAAAGGCTGAACTAAAAAAGGCACGCACTGTATTACTGTGGAAATAGGAATAATTTCTCCAATTATCTGCCACCCCACGTAGGTGTCTAAAGTACTTATTTTTTTCTGAGCTGAATGAGTATATGTCTTAGCAAAGCTGTGCAGGGACAGAGGAAATGACGCTGAAGTTCCACTGGGGCCACAAGCCAGTAACTATCTAGTCGGCAGATTCAGGATTCCTCGTGCAGTTATGGAAGTCAGGAAGCCACGAGACTCACAAATGTCCACGGCAATAATAACCTGGAACAGACAAAGACCCGAAAGTTCCATTAACACCATGCCTGGGACCTGGACATATTTGCATTTGAGTCATTGTGACCATCATGTCCCTGCTGATAGTTCAGGGATTTCCCTGGTCAATTCATTAATTTGAAGTAACATCTCCTGGCACTTGGCACATTGTTAGGTGCTTTCTGATCCTACACATCTAACAATGAGATTTATATATAACCGTCCTTCCTTTAATTTGTCTGTAAGTTTCATTATTAGAAAATGCAGTATATACTAAAATGATGAAAACATTTTTATATGTGTGTCCACTGGACTTAGGTTGTAAGTGCAGGTATGTGTTTGTGTATGTATGTGTGTGTGCGCACACATGCACACACTGTATTACTGTGTATGCATGTGACATACTCTATCCTTCTACATTGCTACACTTTTCAGTTTTTGAGACAGGATCTCTCACTGAATCTGAGCATGCAGAAGGGCTAGACTGATTGATCCTCCCACGGATCCTCTCATCTCTGTCCTCTTTCCTCTCATCAACAGGCTTACAAGCACATTTCTCTATGCCAGTTTTTTATACTTGCGGAAGGGATCCAAACTTGAGTCCCCATGTTTGTGTGTGCCGCGAGCGCTTTACCCACTGAACCATCTCGTCAGCCCCAAGACAGTTTTAAAGAGTATATTCTACACATGAGGATGTCACAATATCAAAACTCTTGTGGGGCCCAGGAGAGTTCGTGGTGTGCGGGACTTGCGCTCACCCTTCCGAATGTCTATCATCTCTCAAACTCTGGCAGCTTTCTCCCCTTCTGCTAGGGCCCTCATTCTGCCCTTATTAACTAAAACACGATACTTATCCGTTTAGAACTGAAAATGGAGATTAAAAACACAGGCTTTGGGATTACAAAGATGCAGCCTTCAATTTTAGCTTGTAATTTGGACAGACTATTCAAAATGAAGACCAAAGTTTAAATTTATGTCGCAGTCTCACAGTGTCCCTTAAAATACTTAGCCGAATAAACGCCTCCCTGTGGTCAAAAGTGGAATAACTTATTTTCTCTGCTTAGCAAATGGGATGCCCTTGTTGGGTTTCCTAGCTTTCTTGAAAGGAGAAAGGAGGGAGGGAGCAGAGCAAGGAAGGAAACGAAGCATGAGATGACCAAACTTTGCTGACAGGAACAAGCTGGAAGGAACCATGAAAGATTTCAGAAAGCCCAGCTAGCTTCACAGTTTCAATAATCATTAATAATTTTTGCCAAATCATAGAGCATGTATCCAGGCAATTTATATTTTCTAGGAATTCCCAATACATGAGAATAGCTATACTAAAAAAAATGTTTAATTAGAAATCAAATTTAGATGAGTGTTTGGTCCATTATCTGGCAAATTTACGCTAAGTACTGATGTAATCAGAACAAAATCTTTCCATGAATAAGCATGCTTAATTGAGTATTTTGAGATAAAAAGTCTTTCTTTGCATTACCAACTCTCCAATAATGACACGGAGGCTTATTATTAATTATGAAAACTTAACCTTTAGCTTAGGATTGCTTCCAACTACCTCATACAACTTAATTAACCCATATTTTTTAATCTACATTCACCTGGCTCTTTCCTTTTCCTCAGTACAGCAGGTTCAACCTGCTCCAAGTCTACAGCTGAAATCCAAGCACCTAGATTCCTCCTCCCAGTTACGCTGTCTGCTGGGAAGTCCTGCCTATCCTCTCCTGCGTAACTATTGGCCAGTCAGCTTTCTATTAAACCAATCAGAAGGTGCCTTAGGTAGAGTCATGTCTTTATAATGTGCAGAAAGGTTTTCCCACAACATTAACACACCTCTATGTGTGGATGAGGAGATTATATTTAAAAGGTCTATTTGTAAGGCGGCAAGTTCTTGAGTACTTGGTAGATAAAACCAGGTCTTGGGGTTCTAAAAAAAATAGGTCATTTTCAAAGATGTTTATTTGATATCATCTATACTGTGTTTCTGAGTCTGGGGGTTGGAGGCTCAGTTTCACAGCATCTCTGTAATAACCACAGGCAGTGTTGTTTGTGTTTGGGCACTCTCCAGAACACATGCATCGCAGTGTTTTCCAGATTCACAAACACTTATTAAGTGGAATTAAAGGAAGAACATTGAAAACACAGAGAATGAAGCAAGGACTTTTGTCCTGTCTTCTAAGTGCGTATTTCCTGACTTTCCTCCTCTCTCCTGAAGTTCTTTGTTTCAGAGAGGGGTCCTTTAACTCACAGAACTCCCGGCAGGACAGACAGTTCCCATCTACTTGACAGGGAGCATAAAAAGGTGGCCATCTCAGCACCACTAAGCCATTTCCCCACTAAACTTATTTTTCCTTATCTCTGTGCTAAGTGAAACAGAACGGAAACCCATCAAAGGCTCGAGAGTGACTCCATATATTTCACTATCTGTGTCCCCTGAACCTTTCCTACTTAGTCCATGTTTGTTTTGGGGTTTTTTTGTTTGTTTGTTTGTTTGTTTGTTTCGTTTTGTTTTGTTCTTTTCTGGGATTAACGTTGCTGTGGGGACTGCTGCTGTCAGTGTGTTATGTTCGTGACTGGCTCTGCCTCCTGTATGTCATCAGGACGCTTCAGACTCCTGCAAATCCATACACTGAAATTCAGCCACTGAGGCGCTGACTTTTTAGGTGGGGGTTTTGGAAGGGGATTAAGTTGTGGAACTGAAACTGTCACCTTGACCTTGGCTTCCCTGGTCCCCCCAAAACTGCGCAATAAAATTCTGTTGTTGATAGTTACTCATTTGTAAGATTCTGTTACAGTACCTTGAACAGACTAAGATATCTATATGATCCAGTAATAAAAATTTTCCCTGGCAAAAGTCACTTTACACTAATTTCTTTGGTTTGAAAATTCTAGTAACATTTCATCTTCTGAATGTTACAATGTCAATAAATATAAAATGGATTCTCAACCTTCCTGATGCTGTGACCCTTTAACACACTTCCTCATGTTGTGGTGACCCCAACCCTAAAATCAGTTTCATTACTACCTGTAACTTTGCTACTGTTATGAGTTGTTATGTGAATATCTGATGTGCAGGATATCTGATGTGTGTGTGACCCCTGTGAACGGGTCATTTCACGTCCCCACGAGGGTAGTGACACACAGGTGGAGGACCACTGTTCTAAGTGTTGTATCACCATAAGGATCCTACCTGTAAGGCAAGAGCAAGTCAGATGCGCACTAATGAGATGCACATGGCTCACTCTATACAACCATCTCATTTAAATTCTAGACACCTCTGTCACGTAATTACAATTCCCAGTAGTGAACACACAAAAAGTACCTGATTATGCCCAAGTCATGTTCATTGGGTGGGCAATAAAGTCGGCATGCTGCTGACTGTCCTGGTCCGGGTAGGAGAGGGAGTGGCCTGGAAGGCGAATGTCCATCAC